>OW388294.1:37381627-37826627 GCA_936450465.1 Gibbula magus | reverse complement strand
ACCAATAAAGCGACACTGCACAGTCCAATTGCTGTCTCACTTTGTCAGGTTGACCTAGCTGCAGCGACAACCGTCAAGGTATTTGCGCTAATTTCAGGTATGTGAAATAATTGCTAGATCTTGACTTTAAACAGGTTGTTTGTATTTGTAAAGGAGTTACATGATTCAAAGAGGATGTGACATATTAACTGGTATATAAAACCGCCCACTTTTGTTTGATTCATAAATCACTCGTGGTTAGTGTATAGACGCCATTTTCACATATTTCCATATATATAGGATTTGAAAATCTCCTTTATAGCGAGAAATAACCGTCGTTTAACAACTTTTATTTGTTATCTCAAAGTAATACATTTATCTTTTGACAAATATTTTCTTAGCCTTTCCCCTACGGCACATACCTCTATCGTGTCAGAGGGGGGAATCTAAAAGATAAAAATGCTTTTAACTTAGTAACGCCCTGTCGAGATAAATGCTAATTCGAATGCAGTATCATGTTGGTAAAATTTGTCTTTTCTGCGCGGATTTTCACTTATTCGCCGTCATTCTATTCATAAAGTTGTGGGGTGTTTTAACATTAACCCTTCGCTGTACACCTGTTATTGTGTAGTTAGAGACCCCTAACACTCCAAGTTAAATGTCACTATTTGAGTGGAATTTTCGTTGATATCCCATAGACATTGTTTATCATATAATTCACCATTTGTTATATTTTATAACTCTTTAAAGTATGCCCTTACCGAAGGGCGAACTGCAATAGCTCAATTGGCAGATGACGTATTTGAAACTAATCCGTCATACTTCGTGAAGGACAGACTTCAACAATTTACTTCTTTTTTCTTCGAATGGAAGTTTTATGAGTGTTTATAGAGCAAGGCATGCCTTACCATAAATCTAGACAATATGACATGCATCTAAATGTAATCCTATATATACCCTCGTGTATTTAACTTGTATTTGTGGTGTCAAAACAGCACAACATAAACGATTTCGAATGTACTCATTCTGAACTGTTTAAAATAAAGATCAAATCTCTGTAAATAATATAAAGTGTGATTAATTATATTTTTTATATTCAATTTCACAAATTTCAAAATGAAGTCACGTACGTGTTGAATAGTGCATCCATATGTCTTTAAATAAATTCTGCCGCTGTTTGCTTCACTGAATTGTTTCATCTACACTAGAGCAAATTGACATTTTTTTTGCGTCCTTCCTTCAGATAACTTACCAAATAAAATGTATAAACCTAACTTATTAATTGTGTCTAGCCTCACTTTCTTTCTAACGCTTTTAACGTTACACGAACGAGACAATTTCACTTCAGATTGAATGACATCAAGCCAGCACATATTTGTGTACGAACGTCATACACTCATACCTCTCTCGACCTGACATATAATCACGCTTGTACTAATCAGTTTCATAGACAGCTTCCATCTGTTACATACAAGTGGTTAGTTGCTATCCCCGACAGCAGGGCATCCGGTTGGGTCGTTCGCTATTCAATGATTCAAGCGATGACCCACTTGTTTCGAATTCGAATTATTTGCACAACACGAAGTCTATTTGAATATAGATGAAACTTTCAAATACCGAGAATAGGTTTCTCAAACTGTATACCACGCGGACCTCGTCATTCTAAAAAAATAAATATATCGCTGTGACGAGTCAGGGGTGATGTTTTTTCGTATAGGCGTAATAGTCCAAATACATATGATGCCTATTGTGCTTACAAAAAGTCTCTCGAAGCCTGGGTAAGTCTATAAAAGTATGGCCAATCCAAAGGCTTATATTTTTTTTAACTGAACGTATTGCCCGTGGTTCCCCCGGCTATAAGACACCGTTCAATCTATAGGTCGCGGCGACTTCATAGAGGAAATACGGCTTCTCGTTAGCTCCTTTTCTGTCATGCGGAGGTATTTTATAACATGTTCATTTATGATAAAACTAGTCGTTTTAATGATTGACACAAATGTTTAAATATTGAAATTATAATTTGAATAATGTTTATAAAAATATATAATTTGGAATTTAAAGGCAAAAGTTTGCATTTTAGATCTAAAGAAATCTAAAGAGGTTACTTTCGATCACAGTTGACGTATGAGCATTGGCATTTCGGTCAATACGCCTCCATATCTATAGATTTACGCCCCTTTTTAAGTCCTTATTCAAATAGATTATTTTCAGCCTTTTTGGAGTCGATCGATATTCAATTTCAATATTCGGAACCTGCATATACAATATATTCTGTAACGTCATGAGGAGCACGAGGACTGCTGAAACTTGAAGCAGTACACATGCACTGAATTCACAATGTTCCATTCAACATAAGCTACTTCATGAGCATCCAGACAACAGACATACACATGCGCGACCCTGTTCCAGTCTATATGTTTTCAATGGCAAGAATATGTTCAGTCTATCCGTCTGTCCGTCTGTTTGTCCGAAAAACTGTAACCTTGGCCCTACCTTTTTCATATTTAATACCACGTTCGTTCGTCGTTCTGAAATCTCCGTTTTGTTCATACCGTTGAAAAGTAGCTATACTTTCTTTTGCCCGACATTTTATGGTAATGATATGTTTTTAAATATGGAGACACAAACTACAGAACACCCAATACAAGTATACACACTTCCAAATGCTTGTGTAGCCATCTAGGTGTAAGGATCCATTTTAAGTCATTATTATTTCTCAATGTAGTTGGTTACATTCTATCATTTGCTCAATATTTATCGGAATCTGCCTCTTACATTAGTGGAACAATTAACCTTAGGGGTTCCAATTATTTGGCTATTGGAATATTTCGTATTATTTTTTCCATTATGTTTGATATTGTTCCCTATTTGTTATACACTGAATGTTAACTGGTAAAGTATTAGGAGCACGTAACAATATATTGTACTGTTATAAAACTCTATAAAACTAATGGTTTAGAAGATATGTGCTTCCTTATATAGCAATACTGCTTCAGGCAGAATGATTTCAACTGTGACGTCATGAGACAATTGTGTTTCAGTACACTGTCCCACGGGAGGATGTTTTTGATTGACATAACGTGTTTAATTACATGAATAACATCAACATAACTAACTTCAATCAAAAAATGTCAAACTGTCGCTTATATTCATTCTTTTACAACAAGTGTATTTGAAATAATCAAAATATTATTCACCATACGTATTTCACGCTCTTTTTAGTATCACATGTATATATAGTTATTTATTCTAAAAAAAAGTCGAATTATTTTGAAATTTAGATTTAAAACTTCATCTTTACAAAAACTACCCATGTATTATCGTTAGAGTTTGAGTGTGCCTACTCCCGTCTTCACATATATGCCCCACAATGACTTCAAGGTGTAATAATACCCACCTAAGGTTACTCAACACGTGCGGATAGCGTCACACCCAGTTTGACACACATGTGTGGGAGATAATTCAAATTCTAGGCAAATTCTAAGGGGACTCAGATTGTCTCAAGGGAGGTAACTCGTGGTTGTGCGAAATGTGAAAGTTTTTAATGCCGAGCTCATGAAGAGGTCATTTGGTGGACCAAACATAGCTAAATACATACGACCGAGAAAGTTTCAAATTTAGTATTTTCATAAATTGTAATAACTAGCGATCCTATCTTCTAACATAATAATCTCCGTGTGATCGTAACGTTATTACGTTATTAATATTTACATTGTTACTTATATACATACATCTATTGACAAGGGATCCCCAAGAGCATAATATATTGTTCACACAGCAATAGGGAGGGGTTAAAATAAATAAAAATAGGAAGTGTCCAAACGACAACAGAAGTAGCTGCTAGCCTTCGCTCCTTTGAAGATGTCTTGATAGAAAATATTATTTTAACCAATCATACACACACGTGAAACTGTAACGCATAAACCTCAGAAAAGAAATGACAAAAACCGACAACACCAGTTATTGATGCAGTGGTCGTGTTCTTTCAAAAGGTGATCTGTTAATCTTAATGTCAACGATCAGTTAGATCAGTCGAGTATTAACGATGAACGTAATATTATGATGAAAGTTATATCAATACACATAAATATGGTTAACTTACGTGACCAGTGTCATGAATATTATAAGTGCACATATGCATGTGTAACTATTGTCGACTAACTATTGGTCTTGCGTATTCCTGTATTTCATCGTCCATGACGATTTACACCAATTAAAAAGAGTCGTCGCTCTTGCATGTCGTTGTTTTACTGATATACATGTCTGAATAAAATAGGCAACGCAGAAGTGCTCACACTCGAAAGTGCGCCATTAAGTTTACCCAACAATGACAAGGCATAACTCGCGCTGTTCAACTTAAGCCTTGCCGTTTTTTCTTTACTTTCATGTGCTAATGTAGCCCAGGTAAGTAAAGGAAATGCAACTATGCTTATATACATTTGTAAATTAGCCAGTGATAAGAATTAGCCAGACTCGCGCGAATTATGCCTTGGAGGGGAAGTTGGTGTGTCACATGCATTTTACATGTACATGAATACCAATTCGTGTGTTCATCGCTCCACCCTGAGGAACTCGCATATATTCAAGTCCTAAAGGGGCAGTAGCACGTTTTTTCGCTGAAATAAGTCGATGAAATGTATTTGAAAAATAATGTCACCAATAGTGAAATACCCTTCTCTCTTCGGAAAATCAATTTTAAAAATAAGAGAACATGGTTCCGAAAAGTCATGTAAATAGTTTTTGTCATTCGAAATAATAAAATGTGTTCACAATAAAATGGCCGCCATACAATTTTTGCTTTATACACAACACCGGTATTACCACTACGGATAATTGGTTTGTGTAATAAGATGTTGTACCCTCTAAAGTAAATATAAATGACATAAACCATTATTCTAAATGGGAAATTTTTGAAAATAAAATTTGCAAAAAACGTGCTACTGCCCCTTTAAGAGTCACCTCTCAGTATAATGCGCATATGAGAACGACACTAACATTTTAAAGTGTCAGTACCTTACATACATGCCTTTGGCACTTGTAAAGAGGTTGTCCACGCCTCTTCTAGACTATGGTCCTGTTTAAACAGATGACGATGATTGTCATACTGACAAAATTAAATGATAAAAATACTTTAAAGCTGTGCAATGGAATAACATATCTTTCATTTTGGTAATAAAATTTTAGTTAAAAAGTCTTTGAGAATTGGCTCGTCGCGTTGTGAGTTGGTGCACTATTTCGTCGTATAGGTTGATTACAGTAGTATGTGAAAGTTACAGATATTATATACCGTTCATCTTTACTCAAATATGGTAAGTATTAGATAAGAACATTCATTTATGACGTCAGTAAAGATGTATATCTGACCACGTCCGGTTTGATGTGTGTGTTCATCCTTGGAGTTTATTTTAATTTTATTGTAATTTGTTTTTTTAAATTTAAATGACTAAAATTTATTCTTAGCAGCCCTCAATCATTAGTTTATTGTTTTCAACGTTACTATTTGCCCAGTTGCAGGGACTACGAGTGACATGGTGCAATAACTGCACAGCGATTAAAGGGGCAGTAGCACGTTTTTTCGCTCAAATAAGTCAATGAAATGTATTTGATAAATAATTTCACCAATAGTAAAACATCCTTCTCTCTTCTGAAAATCAAATTAAAAATGAGTGTACATCGCTCTGTAAAGCCATGGAAATGTTTTTTGTAATTCGAAATAACTGTGTTCACAATTAAATGGCCGCCATGCAATTTTTGCTTTATACGCAACACCGTTATTCCCACTATGGATAATTGGTTGGTGTAATAGGATGTTTTACCCTCTAAAGTAAACATAAATGACATAAACTATCATTTTAAATGGGAAATTTGAATTTTTTTTGTTGAAAAAACGTGCTACTGCCCCTTTAAGACCTAGGCGTAATAATAGTAATTACATTTGGGAACACACTATCAGCATAAGTACACATTCTTGTATTTTTTCCGGGATGAGTCGGATTCAAACCCAGACTATCTGTCAGAAACTAGTCACCAGCACGGACTGGGGTGTTGCCTCGAATCCCGCATGGTTTGAACATGCACCTTGTCAGATGTTAGTGACTGATTTTGGGACTTGTGATTTTTAGCTCATATGTCCTGAAAGGCCCGATGGGCTTATGGCATGGCATGGTGTCCGGCGTCCGTCCGTCCATCCAACCGTCCGTCTGTAAACTTTTCGCATTTTCGTCTTCTTCTCCAGAACCACTTGGTCTAGAGAGCTAAAATTTTGTGTACAATTGGGATTCTAAATTGTAGATTTCGTGATCCTGCGACCCCAAATATAGGTCACAGAGGTCATGACCTGAAAAGCTATTTTCATCTTGAGATTTTATTTGCTCTTCAAAGGGAGGTAATTTAAAGGAATCAACAGTGATGAATTCAATCTTCAAGTGTGTCTTTATTTTTAGGGGATTTTATCTCTGGCCTCAGAGATAGGTCAGAGGGGTAAGGACCTTAAGACCTATTTCATCTTCTCAATTTAAAGTGCTTCCTGTTTGTTGTACTTTTCACCAAGAAGCTGACATTTTGAATTAGTTAATTTTATAAAGCCTGATGAGCTTCAGAGCCAGTGGTTCTATTTTTGGACGACACCACGATCTACCGTTGTACCAAGTATTATAGGGACAGCAGGGTCCAGGTTGTTTAATCGAAACGTAGTTACATGGGTATTTATCGACCCATTCTAGACACATTAGTAAGATGAACATTATATATAAGTACGCAAAATGTTCCTGAAACTTATTCCCCAATACCAAATACAATATCATAATCATAATGTTCCCACGCTAACCTATAACTACATTACTGAAATGATTCAGGACCTACATATCACGGATATGTAACACTACAATAATGAAGCAGAATAAGACCATTCATGAAGTGCATTGAAGACACACCCGATTTGACACGTGCTTGGTAATTCAACGCAGTGGTTTCATGTAGACAGTATGACACATGGATTTGGTTTCATTTAGACACTAACTACATTTCCTTTTCAGCGTGCCCCCTCTTTATTGTGAATACATGATGGTTACCGCTTCATGAATACCTCTTTCACAGAAGGGCATATTACCATATTGTGCATTTCCGTCTTCATATTTGAACATCGTATGTTAGGAGGTCATGTGAAATAGTTGATGAAATGCGTCCATTGGCTGATAGGGCAGAGGGATGGGAAGGGCGGTGAGATGGGATACTATTTCAATACGAGCTGAAAAGTGTAATGTTTAATTAGTTAGAGAATATGGATGATGTATCATATATGTAATTACTAGATTGTGAACACAATGAATAACATGATGAAGACGCACGTGCACGTACTGGGGCAGAACTGGGGAGTTCGCATTGTTTTTGTGTTGAAATAATCAAGCATATAAGAGAGGCCTTATATGTATATATTTAAATATTGAGTGTCAGTGATTACAGAAATAAGGTAATCCACCCACGGGAATGGTTGCATCCCAAATAATTCACCCGTATTTATTTCGCATGTTCGACTTCAACTCCAGAAATAGTGTACTCACAAAGCTGAAATGTTGAGATATACCATCCATCAAGGGGATAAACAAATCATTTGGCATTCTCATCCCACAGAGGTTACTTCCTTCATATTTCCAATCCTAACCTCTGTTCTAAAAGGGCAGGATTTCCCGGCTCAAGCTAAATTTCCTAGCGGGGGGAAAAGGGAACCTCATACTGTATCTTTGCTTCGTAACCAATGAAAACTTATCTTTCAGCGACAGTCGGTCGAGTGACTTCAAAGATTCTAAAGGCTCTTGCCAATTAGTATATGTCCTTCAAATATGTCTGACGTAAATACCCCATATGAACTATATTGGGTATTTGTCTCTGATTTGGTCTTCTTTATTTATCAGCATGTTTATGATCAATTGTTTTCACAAAATCAAATAGCATTCGAGGAAAACACATTAAACGAGAAGACGTTTAGCTAACGTTGATTTATGACGTGTCATTGGAAAAAAACACTTTAACAACGACGTCGCTGATTGCACAACTAGATTCAAATGCAACCAATCAGATTCTCCCTTTTCTGCCGGCGAATTCAGCCCTATTAGAGGTTAGGATCAGGGATCTGAAGGCAGTAGCCTCTTTGGGAAGAGAATGGTCAGAGGGGGGTCCTTTGAGTGAACTTTTACAAGGTCGCTTCTCTAAAAATACAAAGGTCTTTAATATTACGTTTCATGTTAAAGGGCCAGTAGCACGTTTTTTGCAAATTTTATTTTTTCAAATTTCCCATTAATAATGATAGTTAAGGTCATTTATATTTACTTTAGAGGGTAAAACATCTTATTACACAAACCAATTATCCGTAGTGGTAATAACGGTGTTGCGTATAAAGCAAAAATTGCATGGTGGCCATTTTATTGTGAACACATTTTATTATTTTGAATTACAAAAACGATTCCCATGGCTTTAGGGAACAATATACACTCATTTTTTTACTTGATTTTCCGTAGAGAGAAGGGTATGTTACTATTGGTGACATTATTTTTCAATTACATTTTAGTGACTTTTTTCAGCGAAAAAACGTGCTACTGTCCCTTTAATATATCTTGACCATTGTGCATTTTAAATTGTCAATTTGATGACTGGGCAATGCCTATTTCTGTTATATCGTAGTCTTAACATTAGAGGTAAATAATAATGTAGTATATGATGAGTTTCATAACAGTGGCTTTATTATTCTAGTAATGTTAAGCAAGATTTATTATTGCTATTCCAAGCATTGTGACAATTATATCATTCCTCAAACGTATAGCCACGACGTCGTTCTAGATTTCAAATTTTCATTTCTCATTTCAGTAAAATACTAACAAGACAAGATGGCAAACAGACCAAAGGGATACGGAATGACCGCCGAGCTTGCAGCTAAAGTAAGTTATACGTACATTGCAGTTTGATAACAGATATCGATGAAATGTTATATCGCGGATTTCACTTTACAACAAACCAACTGTATTCGGAATTATTAATTAACTATCAATGTTATGGTACGTATACGGTATTTACGGCCTAGACCATATGATTCGACAACTGGGCCAATACGGGCAAACTGGGCCAATACGAGACAAACTGGGCTAATACGAGATAAACTGGGCCAATATGAGTTTGAGCATGCGCAGTCGCACATTTGGTGAAAGTCCGAAACTGTCGCTTCACAACTTTGACCCATGGTATTTGTTCACAAATCTTGTTTATAATTGTTATTTCAATATAAATGAGATGTATAGTGTTGTGCAAATAGAATGAAAAGAGGTTAATTAATAAAATTGTCATTAATTAAGTATTTCCGTATTGGCACCTCGACTTCGTCTCGGGCCAATACATCGGACCTCGGACCTGTAACTCGGCCAATACGGAAATACTTAATTAATAACATTATAGTATAATTGACCACTTGTATCCTTATTCCGAATATATTTCTTGTATAGTCCCCCGGATGGAAACAGTTCTGACGGTACTAATCGTTGTCTATGTAACAGGAAACTATGGATACATTCAAATTATATATAAGCGTACATTATCGTATGTTATTGGTATTATAACTTGACGTATAAAAATAATGTAATACAGTCAGAAGTATTGTAAGTTCATTCAAAAGCTTCACGGAAAAAATAGGTCTTTGATTGGCGGCTATGTCAATTTATTACTTGAACGTAATTTTAAAAACTTACCTATAGTAAATGTTTAATATGTCATACATGTAAGTAGCACATACGTAAATAGGTCATGTTCCGCATCTGTATACGGCTTTTGCTTGATTTTGATTGAACATAATTATTAAAATAGTCATTTATTTGGCATTTGGGAATGGATATGCAAGTCAACATATGTTATTTTGACACGTATCAAAGCCAACAAATATGTAACTTTGTTTTTGTTATCACAGACATCAGCCAAGTATGACTCAAATCTAGCAGCTGAGGCATTACAATGGATCTCCGCTATCACTGGGAAGGATTTATCACAGGTACATACGAAGTTTTATTTCTATTTTCTTCATTTTATCCTTTGCACTTATTACGGATGGTGTTATATACAAACTAAAGGTTACCAGATTCGTGTATAAACTGTCCCATATTTCAACGAGTTATGATAACAGTTGTGTATGTTCATATTGTATTTAAATATCTTTAAAAGGGGCAGTAGCACGTTTTTTGCAAATTTTATTTTTTCCATTTATAATGATAGTTAATGTCATTAATATCTATTTTAGAGGGTAAAACATCTTATTAAACCAACCAATTATCCGTAGTGGTAATAACGATGTTGTGTATAAAACAAAAATTGCATGGCGGCCATTTTATTGTGAACACATTTAAATATTTCGAAGTACAAAAACGATTCCCACGGTTTTACCAAACCATGTATACTCATTTTTAACTTGATTTTTTGAAGAGAGAAGGGTGTTTTACTATAGGTGACATTATTTTTCAAATACATTTCAGCGACTTATTTGAGCGAAAAAACGTGCTACTGCCCCTTTAAATATAGTTGTTTATTTTAGACTTCACATGACGAGGTGGCTGCGTGCCTTAAAGACGGAACGGTATTGTGTGAGTGAGTATTAATGTTGATATTTTCTATCTTGGTCAGATTGATACATGTCATTGCAACCATATGTATTGACATACCGGTGTAACATTTAGCTCATCAAGCCCTAAAGTTCAGATGGACTTATGGCATCATCATACTTCACCTCCTCTCCATTTTTTACCTTGCCTTCAACCTAGCCAGAAGTGGTGAAACGAACCACTATTGTGATCACGAGTTACGTCCCTTATCATCTGCTAACAATAGCCTAACATACAGCCAATGAAATCACCGTTTACATTCGGAACCAATTCAAAATAAGCGACGATCGACACAGTCACAGGGGCAATACAACTGTCTTCTGATTGGCTTATCCGATTAGCCTGCAGTACGTTAAAATCTTTGCACTGAAAATGCGAGGGTTGAGGTCAAGGGCGGAAGGAGAAGATATGAAAATATTTTCGTTACGCCTGTGACGTTGTGAAGATTCTGATGATGAGTAAGAGAGGAAGGGCGGGGGTGTCAGTTGGATTGGTGTCTTGGTGTCAAGGTATCCGGGACACAATTACATGTAAAAGATTTCTTCAAAGATTGTACTGTTGCCTGTATCATGATTTGGTCATTTCGGTCTCATGCATTGACACCAGACAGTTTTAGAGATTTTTGTCTTACAGACAGACAGACAGACAGACAGACAGACAGACATTTTATTCAGTATAAAGGCCAAAGGCCCAAAATACAATTACATTACAAATTTGAAACAAGCGCACATAAAAGATAACAGGTTAATGAATTTACAAATGCAGCTCTAGTTTTACATACACAATTAAGAAAGTTAACAACATTCATGATAATACCTTTATCTTTACTGCTAAGAATAAAGATTAAATTGAATGTGTTTGATGTAGTGTACAGCAATGGAGCAATAAACCTATTTCTAGCATGTTCATACAGTTTACAATAAAAAAAAGAATGTGGATTTCATCTTCAACACAGTTAATATTGTCTACTTTACTTTTTGTCTTATAATTAATGGCAAAGAACCGTGCTTTATGTGAACTATTCATTATAGTCAACAACATCAATCACTATAAATCAGGTTAGCTGTTATTTCTTAAAATGAACAAAAAGCCCTAAAATGATAATATATTGTGTTGATATACATGTGTGATACCTTTCCAGAAGTTATAATTGCATAATATAAATCTCTTTTCTTATTCAAGCAGTTGTTAAACAATAAGTCACTCGCTAAGTCTTTAGCCTTAGATAACATATCATGCAATTCCTAATGTTCTATGCATGTTTAAATGTAAATATCTAAATGCCTTTCAAGGACTTAATTATCAAAACATATAGTTCTTGAACAACATTGAAATAACGAACATATCAAGGAATTAAACAGCTGTGATCATAGCATTGTCTTCGAATTGCCAACAGTCCTTTCTATATCGTGATTTTACATTACCATTTCAGACTGATGAACCAGCTGAAACCCGGCTGTATCAAGAAGGTGAACACCAGTGCAATGGCATTCAAACAGATGGAGAATATCAACCATTTTCTGACGAATGCCGACTCCTACGGGGTGCCCAAGAGTGATATGTTCCAGACAGTGGACCTATATGAAGCGCAAAACATACCTCAAGTTATTAACGGTATCCACGCTCTGGGCAGATGTGTAAGTGAAGACAAGTACACATTTGTTATAATAATAATGATAATAATATACATTTTAACGCCTAATATCCAGTGCAAGCACTGCTCACTGGCGGTACAATTATTACCCTGAAGGAACTGTACTTTCGGTGCCGCTACTAAGCGCTCCGCGCGACCATTTAGGTCCGTACCTCCCGTGTTCAGGTACCAATTTAAACAGCTGAGTGAACTGAGATCAATGTGGATGAAGTGCCTTGCCCAGGGGCACAACACAGTATAATACCCAGGTCACAAATGTTTGGTGTCTCCACCGGGATTCGAACCCGGGCCGTTGGCATGAGAGGCAAGCATGCTAACCACTACACCACCGTGCTCCACATTATCCATTTCGTGTGCGTGTCCAAGTTTCCACTGGAGAGTGGTGTCCATTAGATTTCTGGGTTCTTTTCGTTCGCTAGTTCTAGCCGATACTCGCAGGGTTCACTGCTGTGCATATTCGCAGTGGTATCGCGGGCCTTCTCCTTGCAATTTTACTAGTCGACGTGAAAAAAGTGAAATACTATAATTGAAACCAGCGTGCAAGCCCTCACCTGACCTTTATTGAAATTTCAACTTCTATCAAGGACTAGTTTTATTGGAAAATTAAAAGACGTCTGCGTCGTTTGCAGTCTGCATGTTTTAAGACAGGGTCATTTGGAGACTGTTTACAATTTTATATCTTTTTCAAATAGAAAAACATGTATAACTTACGTACAGCGTATTTCATTCATTACATGCACATTTA
This sequence comes from Gibbula magus, assembly GCA_936450465.1. Lineage (NCBI taxonomy): Eukaryota > Metazoa > Mollusca > Gastropoda > Trochida > Trochidae > Gibbula > Gibbula magus. The sequence goes on along the minus strand of OW388294.1, from coordinate 37,813,618 downwards.
CAGAAAATAACAGAGAATGCACAAACATTAATAACAAACTTATGAAGTATAGGGGTAGAATAAGGTTATTGGCCTAGCTTTTGGAGGCTCGGCTTTTTGGTCTGATAGAGACACGTGGTCTTTTGGAGAGGGCGTAGGTAGACTTATTGTCGCGGCTTCTACATCTATTTGGATCCAGTGTCTTTTGAAGATGGGCAAAAAACTGTCTGTGGAGCAACAGACTCGATCGAGGTTTATGTCTTTAGATACTTCCGTCTTTGGGAGACCAATTCTCTCCCTCACCCCGTATCCATTGGCAACTCTGTCTATTCGAGACATTGCGACTATCGGACCATTGGTTCTGGTTCACTAACCAGAAATGTTTTGATATTTTAAGTTGTCTTTTATAAATACATTGTATTGTGTGACTTTCAATCAATGCTGGGATATCCTCAAATGACTGTTGTTGTTTACAGGCCCAGAAGAATGGTTTCACTGGCCCATCGCTTGGTGTGAAGGAAGCGCAGGCCAATAAAAGAGAGTTCACGGATGCACAGCGAAGAGCGGGCGATGGCATCATTGGTCTCCAAGCTGGCAGCAACAAGGGCGCCAATCAGTCCGGTCTGAACATGGGCAATACTAGGCACATCGTGGACTAGGCCTCTCCCTTACAATGTGCACGGGATCAAGAAAATAGGGCTAACTGCAAATGTTGTTTGACAAAGTAAAATTATACCACTAAGAGTCAACATTGAGTTTAACGCCAGATATATTTTTTGGATAACAACTTCTTTATTGTCAATATAAACAGTTTATCCAGAAATGTTGCTTTTTGCATGTATTCCACATCTAAGCGCTCTGTCAAAACTTCAAAAGGAATAACGTCATTCGCGTTGACACAGTAAAGCAACTGACACATGAAGTTTATAGAGACATAGGGTTGTGATAATGACAGCCTTATAGCAAAATGCGTTATAATCTAAAGTTGACTCTTCCAATATGTTGTGTGTGAAAGAGAGCTAAATTAAATACGAATAATTCATTTTTAACATTGGATGCAAATTGCATAGAAATGGTTTTAGAATGATTTTAAAGTACGTTTTGAAAAATTGTTTTCAAATTCGGAACATTCAATTTACTCATTACGCCCTATTTTCAGTTGATGTCACACATAACTCTTCTTGCTTTACATTCCTTGTCAAATAAGAGTTTTTCATTGGCATTGAGTTTAACTTTTATAAGCAATACTAGTCCTGACCTTGGTGTCTATCTTTTAGTCTTCAGTTTATACTGCTGTTTCTATCTTCTTTTTATATACATGCATATTTGCCTTTTAGATGAATCTCATTGGCCTTAAACTGTCGTTCGAAATTCGACATTATCTCAGATTATTATGTGAAAATGTTTGTTATTTTATGTCCTTATATTCATGCTTCAAGCAATAAGGTGATGTTCATATTTGTGTGTATTGCAACCACGTAACGTTTTGGATTTTTACCCAGGGTGCTAAAAGAAACAAGAAGCAACATATCATGTGTTAGGGTTTTGCTATTTCTTTTCAGAATATATTTGTTCTTCATACCCCCTGTGATATTTACAACCATCCACTGTGATGAGTCACTTAATGATAATGTTGAATAGGTGATGGTCTTTCAATTAGAAATCTTCGATAGGTCGAAGCATCGATATTAAAATCATTGTCGATACATTTCACGTTGCCAAATTTAGGAATTGCTTCATCTTTAACTGTTATAAAAACGATCTTACCTTTTTAGTGATATCACAGTGATTCGTTGGTTCATGTGTTTATCGATACAAGCTGCTATCATCACGTAAATGTCATTTGTTGAATCATTATTGATATACAAAGTCATATGAACAACTACAACATACTTAAAACGTTATTGTTGAAACCGTGTAATATGGTTTGTTTTCTGCAATAGAACTGTTTCATTTTCCTTGCGCAAACATGAGTAAATACTATTGAAATAAAATGATTGTGTTTGTATTATTTTCCCTGCGGGAGTCGAATCCACACCCTGAGATTAAGTCAAATATCGCCAGCACTGACCATGCAAACTGCTTACCTCACGATCACTGGGCCTCGATGTACTCGCAAGGGACTTATTAGTACAAGAATCTGTACTATTGAAAGAAGTGTTATCCCAAATGTAACAGTGTTATGTTAGATTTGTTCGCTATCTAAATGGCATGCACAGTCAGGCCTCGATAACCCGAACGCTTCCGTTTTTCATCAAAAACGTCCGGATAGTGAAATGTTCGGACTACTGAAATGAACCAAACAAGATGGAGTTGATTCCCTTTCAATCTACAGACAGACGAGAACATATTTTGAATGTTAAATGATTTTGACACCCTGGATATTTATAACTATCACACAAAATGAGAAATTTCAACTTATTACAATCACAAACTACTGACACACAAAGTAAGACATTACAATTGATTAAAATCACAATCTACTGACACGCTCAACTCCCGTGTCAATCCACTGTAATTTATGTTTAACGATCCAATCAGTGTGATGATGATGTGTATCTAACTACTATATGGTGTTTCTATCTGTATAGACTTGGTCGCCCTAGCCGGAGAATATGACACCACAGCTACCAGAAGGGTATTGTAGACAGACAGACAGACAGACAAATATTTTATTTAAGTCTCACCTCTTAGCATTACAAACATATATACAGGTAAAACATAGGTTAAGAGCCACCCATTGAGGGTTATGAGAGACTAAAACAAAAAATAAACATAGGCTAAATACAATAAAGTGTAAAACATGTTAAAAGGTACCATATATTAAACTTTATATAAAACAAATTTGCGACGTTCTAAAATAAGTCTGCAGCAATAAATACAACAACATCAGGACTGGACATTACGAAGCTAAACTTTTCGTAATCATTAAAAGTACTAAAATCTTGACATATTTCAACACTCTTGGGTAAAAGCTCTCGTCTAAGATATGTATATTGTGGACAATAAAATAAAACAAGGCACTCATCTTCAACGGTGTTAGAACAATTAAAACATACTCTCTCAGCTAAAGGAATATTGCTATAACGTCCCGTTTCAACTCGTATTGGAGCCACCCCGCATCTGAATTGCGCCAACGCCGATCGATATGTAGAAGGGAGAGAACTCTGCAAATACTCCTCTGTACCGTATGTACTCTTATGAAGTCGATAAAGTCGTAACTTGTTCCCACCTTGTCCGCGCTTGCTGTTTGGCGAATCTAGTGTAGCTTTCCACTCCGTAAAAAATCTTTGTTCAAGTTTTCCTGTTACTGCCGTAGTAATAAATTTAACGAAGAAAGTGTTGTTTATGGGGATGAAATGGTCCAACTCCAACATTCTATACTAGCTATGGATACGAAAGTTCCAGTTACGCTTGTTAGCTAACGCCTTCCTGTTTGCCCACTTAAACACAACCGAGAACAGTATATCTGGACATCTTTCACTTGCAACTTTATAGAAACGGGAGACAGTCTTCCATTGTCGGACAACCGGTGGCACCCATCCCATATCTCCCGCGACTGCACTGTTTGATGTGTGTTTCTTTACTCCCATGAAAACCTTCATAGCACGGTTGTGGACTGTATTGATTGCAGGTATATTAAAAGTTCCCCAAATAGCAGCTCCATAGTCTATGGTGGCCCAAACCATGGTATCGTACAGTTAACTGAAAGTACCAAATCGCATACAACCGATTACTTTGTACTTTGATATGATAAATCCAAGGGCTCTACTTGCCGAACTTGCCACTGCCTTTCCCATCCGCATATAGTCCAAATGCTCGGTAAGCAGAAGTCCCAAATAGTTATAGCTTTCTACCACCTCTAGATTAATGTCTCCACAGCAAAAGTTGCACTTAGTTTTCTCCAAAGAATTTCTTCTAAAATGCACAATTTTGGACTTGCTGGAATTAACTGTCATCTTATTCAAATCACACCAGCTGTTCAGCGCCTCCAAGAGAGTATTTAAATCTGTTTCATTTTCTGCAAGTATAACAATATCGTCCGCATAGGCCATAACACTTATGCACTTATCTTCCACCACCACGCCGACTCCAACAGCATTCAAAGTAAAAATCAGATCATTTATGTATAGGTTAAAAAGCATCGGCGAAAGCAGGCATCCTTGACGTAATCCACACTTGACATTGAAAAAAGAGGTATATAAACCGTTAATCCGAACACACGATTGTACATTTTTGTAGAATGCAGGTTTCCTGTAATACCGATATCACTCAGTTTTGTCCACATAATTCCCCTGTCAATACAGTCATATGCTTTTCGGAAATCTATAAAAGCAGCCAACGTTTGTTTTCCCATACTTTTCCTTGTTTCCACTAATGACGTAAGTGTTGAAATGTGTTCCGTCGATGATCTCTTCTGTCTAAAACCATTCTGTTCATCGCAAAGTAGTCCATTATTTTTCAACATGTTCACTAAGTCGATTGTTCAGTATTCCACAGTACAGTTTATATGTCGAACATGCTAATGTGATGCCTCGGTATGATAGGGCATTACACGGGTCTTCAGTTCCTGACTTCGGTATAGGGTTTATAATACCTTTGGACCACTCATTCGGAATCATTCCTTTTCTAAAACATTCATTAAAGAGACTGTAAAAACTTGATTGATTCTTCATTTTGTATCACCTCAGCTGGGATCCCATCACACCCCGGAGCCTTCCCCGACCTGGCCTGAATAAGAGAGTACTGATCTTCTTGTAATGTTATTTCACTGTTAAGATAACTGTCTCCTTGGGGATCAGTAAATTCATTATCACTTATAATTTCATCATTACAATTTAAAAGAGTCTCGTAGACATATTTCCAAGTATTAAGAACAACATCTCTATCTCTTGAGATACAACCATCCTCTAGACGGACTTCCATCGGAACTTGCTTTTTTCTTTCATATCAAACCAATTTTACCTATTTTCCTCCAAAACTCGCTTGACCCAGAATCAAAAAGGTTTTCCAAATCCTGTAATGTTTTCTGTTTATGAAGCCTCTTTGCAGATTTTACAGCTTTATCAAACTGGGTCCGTTTTTGGGTATATACAGCTTTCAGATTTCTTTTCCTTGGACCGCGACTCCTACACCAGTCGCTCTGCAACGCACATATTATCATTCCACATATCAGACAGGTTAGGGGTCCACCATTCCTTCTTTATCTTACTTTTCTGGTTGCATTTATTAGAGGATAGGATCATTCTTTTGCTTGGGAGTTGAAATCGCATTTCATCTAAGGGTATTGTATGTGTCTTTAGTATTGCTTTGTCGTCGAATGCGTTTTCTGGCTGAACAAAACTGTAATTACGATACTCGTAGACTGGACAACACCTTTTCTAATTTCTGCGATGTCTCCACCTATTTTGAGTAGAAACAATCTGCGAAATATTAAGTGACTGTATATATTTCAATGAGACAGCTTTTAAACAATGTTTCGCTTTGTCTATCAACATACATGTACTCGATGGCTCTTTAACCGGTGGCGGGATTCATTCAGAACTCTTCAAAAATAAAAATGACTAGTAAATATTAAGACGTCTTTGCCACATAATAGTATGCAATGACGCAATGATTTAACATTTGACTTTATTATATTTAATTTAATTAGTTTAGATATTTAACTTTATATATGGTAAAACTCTAATAATGTTATAATAATATTGGAAAACTTAACAGTTAACAGGAGTTAAATGTGTTTAATGTTTAAACGCGAATCCTTTTAAGTGCGTGTTATCTGTATATGCGTCACAGTGATCGCGACTGTTGTGTTACGCCATCAGTAAATACTTCAGATGCCTCCACTGTGTATCACCGGCTTCATTTCACGAGCCTTGCTCCCTGCATACGTGTTTGACACATACTGCTGTGTCCTCAAGTCGCTTGTGCATAAATTAAACATCATAAATAGCGCCGTAGTTTAACCTGTCAGCACAACCTATCTCAGGATTTCATGATCAGGGTCAGGTTGCACAAAACTCTAAGGTGACCTTAAGTCACTAAGGTGCAGTCTTAGTGCAATGTTAAAAGATGGAACTATATATTAAAGGTTGATCTTAGTGTTAAGGTTGTTTTGTGTAACGACCACCAGATCACTGCATTGCTTACGTCTTACGAGGATTTATTACGACTAGAAATTTTACTACGAAAAGCGTTTTTTCTACAAGTATGTTTTACTGCGACTAGAGAGAGAAATTTACTACGACTAGAGAGAGAAATTTACTACGACTAGAGGTTTTACTACGACTAGAGGTTTTATTAGGAGTAGAAGTTTTACTAGGAGTAGAGGTTTTACTAGGAGTAGAGGCTTTACTGGAAGTAGAGATTTTACTTGGGGTAGAGGTTTTACTAGGAGTATAAGTTTTACTAGGAGTAGATGTTTTATTAGGAGTAGAGGTTTTACTAGAAGTAGATATTTTACTAGAAGTAGTGATTTTACTTGGGGTAGAGGTTTTATTAGGAGTAGAAGTTTTACTAGGAGTAGAAGCTTTATTAGGAGTAGAGGTTTTACTAGGAGTAGAGGTTTTACTTGGGGTAGAGGTTTTTCTAAGAGTAGAGGTTTTACAAGAAGTAGAGGTTTAACTAGGATTATCAACCTACCAGCCATATAACGTGATACTTGAAACGACCTTTCTAAACCGTATCAACCGGTACGAGGGACTTACAACATTGTAATTCCCTCCAGGAGGGTTTACACAGACAGTTGTAAACCCTGTTTGAAGGAAGTATAATGATTGTAAACCCTGATATTATTGCTAAGATGACGGCTTGAAAGTAAAGATCTGAAGCTACTATCTTTAACTATTTTGAACAAATTCTTAAATAGAGCACATTATGAAACGCAAATGTTTTGACGAAAGTGCGTCTCGAACCCGTACCCAGTAAGACCAGTCTTTCATAATCCAACGCCTTAGACTGCTGCGCCACGAAGGCACATGGAAGAGAACGGTCAAGAAGAACCTTACATAGAAATCTTTGCCGTACTGGGATTGAGACAGTGAACAAGGATTTTACGAACGACTCTATATAGAACCCGGGGTTTTCGATAACGGGATAAGAAAGCGACTTTTTTTTACTTAAAAACGGTTGATAATATAGATAAGCCGTTCTACCTCGGATATGGTAATGTTGTAGACAATGATAGCCGTGAAAAACCGTCGCACCGTTACTAGGAGTAGAGGTTTTACTAGAAGTAGAGATTTTATTAGAAGTAGAGATTTTACTTGGGGTAGTGGTTTTATTAGGAGTAGAAGTTTTACTAGGAGTAGAAGCTTTACTAGGAGTATGGTTTTACTAGGAGTAGAGGTTTTACTAGAAGGAGAGATTTTACTTGGGGTAGAGGTTTTATTAGGAGTAGAAGTTTTACTAGGAGTAGAGGCTTTACTAGGAGTAGAGGTTTTACTAGGAGTTGAGGTTTTACTATGAGTAGAAGCTTTTCTAGGAGTAGAAGTTTTACTACGAGTAGAGGCTTTACTAGGAGTAGAGGAGGTTTTACTGCGACAATATGCTTTTCTACTACTTACGGTGTCACTACACGAGGTTTTACCTCGACTATAGGTTTTACAACGACTAGAGGTTTTACTGCAAGCGGTTTTATTCGAATATAGGTAATAATGCCACTGGAGGTTTTACAAAGACTGGAGGTTTTACTGCGAGCGGTTTTATTCGACTAGAGGTTTTACTGCGAGAAAACAACCGTTGAAATATTCCCTCACAGCAAGTTAAATGCCACCACTTATACGTAAACATACCACGTAATAGCTGGTTAAGAATTTACAATTTAACTCTCCAGATACTCCAAATTACTTCCACTGCAGAATTTCTAAATTTTATTGAGTGTGTTATTGAGAGTTACTCAATCGCCAATATTTCAAATTTTAAATGTTCACGCGAGACACTACAGAAATCCAACATGTAACCTTCCTCTGAAGCCGAAGAATATGCCATTATCAACATAGATTTGCTGATTAATCGGTATGTAGACTGGCGTATTTATTCTTCTCTTCATACACAGAGTACGTGGATATTTTATGTGCGCTTTACACTTGCGTCAATTCACATGTACATTAAACAAATCACAAATGTAGTCACATTTGAAATAACATTCATGACGATATGCACCTGAGAAAATGCTATTTCATACTCAAGCTCAGTTTTAAAAACCGGGTAACGTGCTCATATTCTGTTATGATACCTGGTGAAGGGTAGGACAGACTGACCTTGGGTTTCTCCACTGGTCTTACAGAGAGAAAGAGGGAGAGAAATAATTTATTCACGTGTCACACATCCGACATTTCACATAAAATTCATAAAAACATGTACATCTTACATGTACACTTCTACCAAGACTTCGGCTTCGTATTTTAACCTTTACTTACGTTGCGATATACTTTAAACGTGTAACTCAATAATATTTATTATATTATAAGATGTTAATTAGTCGTTGTACAATGTTTTTTTGTGAATATACTAAACAAACAATAACCACGATGGTCACATTGTCATAATAACTACGATGATATTCAGTAACACGTACTTGACACGAAACTTGTAATATACATTATGACATATTTCAAAATAAAAGGATGTTTTTTAAATATATAACAAAATATGTGAATGGAAACACTTCTTAAATACTAGGCAGGGTAGCCACTCAACAACTAACAATCCTTGTTCCAGATAATAGTTCATGTAATTGTTATCTCAAACTATTCTCAAACTTCAGTTCGGCTTTGTGTGGGAAACCTCTCGTATCACACAGTGTTATCTGGACCATGTTCAAAAGAGGTTTCAAAGTAATAGCTCAATTAGCGATTACTTTTAAACCTCTCTTAAACGCGATTGCTCAATGTTGCTACGTAGCAAAGCGAGTGAAATTTGAGGTTTTGCACCGTGTCGTTCAGGAGAGAATGAGCGCTACTTGAGCGCTACTTGAGCGCTACATTGAGCGATCAATGAACGATTATAAACGCTCGCTGTTATGGAACGGGGCCCTGATGTAACATAGTACGTGGCATACAATGCAAGTGTGACATCATGAATATTCATGGACATTTGATGTCGGAGGATATTAGCATTACAAAGTGTATATCCGATGTATATAATGTAATGAATATTGATATTTTTGGTAAGATATATATCAATAGTGTACAGATCTTAAGATGGTTCATTCAATACTACACAGACCATCTTCATAATGAACCTGATTCAGTAACAATTATCTGCTCTGACAGGGCTTGGATTGTAGATATAAAATACCCAATCGAATTGTCAAGAGTCAATCATCTGCTGAAACCGATTCTAAAGAACATGCCACGGTAATTTTGAGAGGGTAAGCATGAACGGAATGAGGTGAGGTCAAACGACAGCTACCGGGGTTTTTCCGAAAGCAAGCCAAGGGCTTCTATAGGCCTACAGAAAATAGGGTTTTTGACTAGTGAACTCTGGCACAAAATTCAACCCCGGGCTTATATTCGGAAACATGGGCTTGTATTCGGAAATCTTTTTAAAGTGACAGTCATATGGGACAATAATCATACATAAGACAATAAGTGAAGGCAATCTTTTTTTTAAAGATAACTTTCAGTAGTATTGCAATCGTTAAGAAAATGGAACGCATGGAAAGCCAAACTCTTGTAATCTTGAAAACTAAACTGCACAGAATGTTTAAGATGTGTGCATGATAATTGGGTTTCAACTGAGTCAATGATTCACAAAACGGATCGCCGCAATCAGCACTACTTGCACCATCATCTTACAAATCATCAAACTGCTCAATTAACATGGACTATTTGTATTGTAGAAAGGAGACGTTACTCTCATTGGACACACTTTGGAATTAAATAGAAGTCAATGGGCTTCTATTAGGAAACATTTTCAAAATACTAGCCCACGGGCTTCTGAACGAGAGGGACTGCTTTCGGAAAACCCCGGTAGTATGTTTGCAGGGCGAAGGCCCCCAACACCAATGTGACTATGCATTGTGGTGAAACCTGCGATCATCGGCTGGAAGTAGCGAACCATGTGTGTTACTACGCTGAAATTTAGTGTAGCAATGCACCCAAACCTTACTGCTAGTAAAACACTTCTTCACATCAGACAAAGTTAATTAGCCTCGGGATTCGAACCACGGACCTCTTAATCCGAAACCGAATGCGCTAACCACTGCGCTATCTAGCCCAGAAAAGGACTAAAATCAATAAAGACACCAGATAATAATGACACTGGTTGGCATAATCTGTCCTACTTCATAAACAACAAATGGCAGTATTCCTAACTTTGTTGGGGAAATAGTTGTTCCCTGAGAAAGCGTTAGCAATTGTCAAACAATCTATAGACAAGTAAGCAAGTAGTGATGTGTATATCAGATAACTATGTAGTAAATAATGACCCGGTGCCGAGCGGTTAAGGCATACAAACTCGCGAGGGCGTTACCCCGAGCAGAGTTTATTGCCATAACGCGAGGCAATCGGGTCATTATTTGCCTTACACTTACACTTACACTCGCGGAACACTCGATTTATAAATAATTGTATATTACCTTTTAAAGGGGTATTTTGTTGATTTATGCGACGTGACCAAACTATATCAGTGAAATATTCCCAAAACACTAATGACTGACTCGAAAGGAATGTTTCAAACTTAATCTTTCATTCCATAAATAAAGTAGACATCAATTGGTACCTATACATATATATGTATATATAATACTAGAAAAAATATCAATACAGCCATGACACAACAAAATGAACATTCATCGGTATGGATCCTCGATAGCTCCACTGGTAAACGCGCTGCTCGACGATATACAGGTCAAAGCTTCGGATCCCACTTTCGTTACTTACAAAATTTTCATTTCTAATTTGCCAAATTTCTGAATTTTACAAGTTCTTTGTTTCCGCAGGTTTAATATCTCATAACCGACAATGGTGATTATGAGATAACCAACCTGCGCAGATGGTGGTTATGGCATATAACCAGCAACTTAAACAAAAGAAATAACTTCCCAATGGGTGTAAAGTCCATTGTTCACTAAAGATAACGCATACATGTAAAATCTGTCTCAATGTGGTACAGACACCTATCAAAATTCCTTTTTATTTGGAGGTTTTCAGTTGGTTGAATCATGTGTATCTCGTAATGTGCTACATGCTACAGAAATGCTGTTCCTGGAGTTAAAATCTGGACCATGTTCAAGAGAGGTTTCAAAGTAATCGCTCAATTAGCGATTACTTTTAAACCCCTCTTGAACGCGATTGCTCAATTCAGCGCTACGTAGCAAAGCGAGCGAACTTTGAGGTTTTGCACCGTGTCGTTCAGGAGAGAATGAGCGCTACTTGAGCGCTACATTTATAAGATAAATAGTTGCGTTTGTAAAATTTCCGGGATTCATTGCTATTCAACACCTGCAAATTTAGTTTAAAACCGACGGCGTTAGTTATGATCACTATGACGTCATGCCATGGCAACGGCATTCGGTAAACACAGCCGCAAGGAAGAAGGCGTCAAACTTGGACAAATCTTACTTGTTAAAAACATTTTAGTTACTTGAAACTAATTAATTTTGAGTTATTTGTGACCTATACTGCTATACACAAGTAAGAAAACGACAATGCCACCTGTCAAATTTGAGAAAGGAGCAAATATTAAGAGAAATAGAAAAAATAAATTTTGAGTCGGGCCGAATCTAGCGGTGATTCGCCCCAAGTAATTTGCGGGTATTCATTGTTATTCAACATAGGCAAATCAACCAATCAGAATCAAGGATATACTGAAATCATGTTACAATGAGCAATCAATGAGCGATTATAGCCCTGATGTATCGGGTACTGGATTTCGGTTTGGTAGAGGTACCGAGCAAGCAACCTATTTGAGTGGCTTATATGCGGTGGTTCGATCACAGATGGAGTTTTGCACAAATATGTAGCGCAACAAAGATGGACAACCAGTTTTCATCAATTGCAATGTGCGAAGGAAAACTGGTCGTTCATCTCTGTTGCACAACATATTTGCGCTAAACTTCACCTGTGGTTCGATACATGGTTAGAATAAAATGAAGACACACACAACAGAAGAACATTAGAATCTGTTTAATCCATGACAATATCGTCTCCCGTTCACAAATACGTGGAGTTTATACATCATGCTCTCATTGGTCCGCGTGGTATATGTAAATGAATATAAAATAATATATAATATCATGATACTCAGATCGATGGTTACATCTTGTGAAGAGAGAATACAGAGAGAATAATACTTAAATTCGACAAACTCATCAATCTCATTAATCATATCAAAAGGTATCCGGAGATAGCCTCCCTTTTTGAGAGAAATTGGCAAGATGAAGTTCTATTTCAACAAGAAGTTATCACGTTTCAGATAGAGGCCAAATATATAAGAAATAGTTTAGATAATATTTATTCAGGGTACCGGTCTTCTAATACATCTCCGTACTTAGGCCAACCTTAGCCAATGTTAAAGACTTATAATTTATCCTGGTTAAGACTTATTCGTGGAACGGTACCCTGGTGATCAGGATCTCTGATAAGGTTGAATTCGCGTTATGTCATTGCCTTTCAACACGCCTTTCAGTTTCAGATATCAGTTCCGAAACGTTGCTTTGTATGATTAGTTGAGTATATCTACTCATACCGTTATAAGTAGTCATCTGAATGTTTTGATCAGGACCCTTTTGATTCTTAATAATAACGTGTGACCATATTGCGTTACTCACAATTGCAGTATGCTTATTGCTTTAACATTGCAAAATAAACATTCAAAAGCACTGAGAACTTAAATAACGTTTTTCTATAATACTAACAGATCTAGCTTATCCAAAGAACCATTCAGTTACACCCAGTGGTGACTCACTAAAGGCTTGTAAAGATTTGTAAATACAACTTGTAGTATTCAACTGTGAGAACATCCTAATCGTATTAACTCCGATCTACATACATATTTTGTATAATTAAACTTCAGGTTGATACTACAAGTAGTAGCGACAAATCGCACAGTGTAAAAGGGCCTTTAGCTTCAGTGGGTTCACTAATGATAATAAAGATATATGGAATACATTTGAACCTGAAAAATAAATTTGTGTTGATACTCATCTTCCAAGAAGCCGACTTTCAGAAAGGTTATATTGTAAGACAAGGTGAGGTGAGGTGATTAAGGGTTTAACGCCGCTTTCAAGAGTACTGAGTTAAGTTATTTCACAGCAACAATTCAGTTAAAATCACATTTAATAAAGGCGTTGCAGCTGAGTATGCAAGGAAGCAGTCACGTGGTCAATGATCATAGACTCAATGAAAGTCGGCCTTTAGTGGAAAGATGTTACAAAATGGATCTTAAGTAATTAATACATAGCGGTTTTAAATATATTCCTGACAAATAACACAATACGTTTTGGCAAGTGAAGTGATTCATTTGGACATATATAAGTTTCTTATTAAAGCAATTACGTTTACAGAGAAAGATAATGGAAGTTATCAAGTTTGCGGGTAATAACATTTCATCATATTTCACTGGAACATTTTTGGGTATTCTGTGTCGACAAGAGAAACAGACAATGGTTCCATGTGTGTGATGATTCTAAAGCTTCGGTAGTCAAACAATGTCAAATACCGTATATGCAGCGGTATTACACTAGTACAATATTACAATATTATAATGAAACTGCAGTCATTTCCACAGGAGAGTAAACAGAACTGAGTTCAGAGGCGCATATAATGAATGAATAAAGACGTCTGTGAATGTAGATATAGGGTGGTCCCTTAACATGAGTAATGAAATAAAGGCTAAAATATCTGATAAAATGTTACGGCAAGCACTTTGTAGAAGAAATGTATAGCTTCTGATAGATAGATGAATAGATAATTAGATAATGTTTAGATATATAAATAACTGGCATGTCCTCTTCAAAAACAAACACATGTGGCAAAAGTAATGTTTCTTAAATACAGCTAGTAATCCATATTTCATATTCATTTTTGGAATTTATAAAAACACATATTAGCATTCTAAAATTATTCCCAATCATCATTAACAAGTTTGAAAAGTAAATTAGTCCTGAAACAATGTACAGCTGGATCAAAATTAAATTAAAAAAAATTAGAAACACAATCGTAAATCAAAATTTCGTTTCTACGACATTACATCTTGCTTGATACGTAGTATGAGAAATTTATTCTGATTTACATGTTGAGTTAATTAAACGTTGATAATAATCATTTTTCTTCTGTTATTCGGTAGTTTGGCGTATGGTACACTAATCAGATCTTCATTGGGATATCTGGCATACTTGACGATAGTTGCTTATGGCGTTATAAGAGTCACACAGTCTTGTTGCATAGAAATCTTTGGTAACCATTGTTCAGATTTTCAGATCTTCAGACTTCTTTTTTTATTTCAGATCTATCGAACACTGTATATTTACATCATATTTCATATTCAGATCTTAGGATTCTTTCCATTTAAAATCTATCTAATTTTCTAAAACAATTCATATTCATGTTTCCCTTATTCTAGATCTATCTAGATCACTTTTCATTTTCATATTTGAGTATAGCTTGCTATTTCCAGCCTTTATTTTCAGATCTACAACATGGCATGTCATATATTCTTTCTCAGATCAATATTTGTAATAATCAATAATGTGATCTATCACACAGACCGAAGTCACCTTTAATTGGTACAATAATACTCATAAAACGATCCCGTTTTATATAAGGTCTACAGACCTGTTTCAATGGACAAATCTTTTGCTAGATAGACCATGTTTTGTTCCGTTTTCTAATGTTTATCGACGTTTTCCCACATATGGATCTATACCATGTGATCGGACACTTTCAATTTCTAGATCTATGATATGACAGAAAGATTTCGCTAATATCCAAAATATGCTTCTTATTAAAACTTTACAATATGATAGGACACTTTCCCTATTCCAGATCTATAAGACATAATAAAGCATTTTTCGGTTTCCAGAATATGACAGGTATCAGTGTTTTTACATTATAGACCTCAGACTTTAGTAATTATTAATAGAAGCATTTCTATATCCAGAATTTCAGTAGATACAGCACTTTTCATCATAAAGACATGTAAAAAAAATTCTATAACACTTCTATAATGCTTCGAAGCTGTCCTGACTCTTTGAGTCCCCGGAACCTTGTAAGTGATGCCGCGATCATTTTTCAATGTCCCTTGTATGACCAGATATCCATATATACGCTATCTAACCTAATCTAAAATGGCCCGTGTTTTGCCGAGGTTCATGCCTGCTTGCGAAGCACCTTTGTTAGAACCCGCCTGTAAACCTATCACTGTGTTGCCTGCCTTCAGTTGTTCTTCTGTAAAATCTCGTCTATTGGCCTTAGACTCCTTAGGTCCACATGTAGGGCCATTGAAGCCATTTTTCTGGGCCTAAAACATACAAAGGTATAATTGATTGACTATAAGATTGACTATGAAAAAGACTTTATTTCGGATCAGTATTAATTATTTGTGTTGACAATTAAACAATTTTATTTTTAAAATAGATAAATAAAATGATTTAAAAATCGTAAACGGACAATAGTTGACGTTGGAAAGACAAAGTTGGTTTGGTAGCGTTTGTTAATGTAACTGGTATAAAATGTATGCAAATGGAATGTATGGTTTCAGATTCTGCACATTTAAAGGATTTTGCTCGAGTTTCATTGAAAACTATTATTTGTCATATATGGTCTACAGATATATATGGCATTTGCGGATGAATGTGCAAGCGGAGTGAGATTTTACAAATCAGATAAGCATATATGGTATTTTGGTACGTACCAACACCAAATGACGTGTCACGAAAACACGACAATGCACCTTTAAGTCAATCACGCTCATACACACATATCAATGACGTATTACACTTACCATTCTTCCAAGAGCGATTATTGCGTTGATTACTTGCACCATGTTTTGTTTTTCATAGAGGTCAACTGTTTGGAACAAATCCACTTTGGAACACCCATAGGACTCGGCTGAACTTAGGAAATTAGAAATGTTCTCCATTTGCTTAAAGGCCATTTTGCTTTCATTAATTTTTTTCACACTGCCTGGTCTTAGAACATTGATTGCCCTGGAATAAAAAAAAGTTTATCGAATTTGAATTATGCATGATAGCAAGTGTATGAGTAAAACACAAAATACCGTAAATCCTTTATTAGACGACGGTTCTATTTTTACACACTGTCTGCACCATTGGCGTTAATTCGAGGCAGTTGTCTAATTATTATCATTTACGGTACATGACAAAGGTTCTATATGCTTGATAAAGTGGATATATCTGTATTGTTGTATGAAATAACTTTTATCAACTAATTGTATATAAGTGTCAATAGAATTCGTTCTTCTATGCTGGCAACCCCAAACTGGAGTTCCACAAGGCTGTGTTCTGTCCTCTTTGCTTTTCATTCTGTACGCCAATGATTGTCAGTTGTCATTGAATGATGTGTTTACAGTGACATAACACCGTGAAATTAAAGTGTTTTTTTAATACATCTTATATTAGTATTGAATGTAAGGACTGTAATTTCCACTGTATGTTTGTTATACAAATTAATATTTTCAAATGCGATATCTTTACACACAACTTATCTTTAATGCATGGTACAGTAGAAACATTACAAATTGAATATATGGAATATAATTGTATTTCCTTACTGACAAAGATACGTCCCATCCTTAAGACACTCGTGCATCTTATCTGCTCCAATAGCACCGGATGACTGAAACAACACAACTGAAATTAATTTCACGACTTTAATTTAAAATACAGCAATGCATATGCCACTTAAGGACCTAAAATTATACAAGTCGAGGACCTATAATGATACAATTAAGTCAGGGGCCAAAAGAATTTCGAATTCCTAGAATTGGAAGATTTCCATTATGACACATGCCAGCTAGTACAGTATTCGCCCCTGGTACCTTGAAGAAAATGAAGGACATTTGCTACTGACCGTTCGAGGCTTGTGGAAAATTCACTGCTTAGATGCCTTTGAGTTACACAACTATGCTGGTAGAACATTTAAATATCAGGAGACGCGTCTGTTATGTGATTAAGCTTTCTCTGTTTATCAAAACTAATGTTACATGGACGTCACCATGCAGTCTCTTTCATTTTCCAGACAAAATTAGTATGTCAATAAATGTGTGTTAGAATTTGACGTCTTTACTTATTTAGGGGTTTTGTTTTGAGGATTTTCTTCACCTTTTTAAAAACAAATTTTTGTTTTATTTGTTCCCAAAGGTTACAAAGTTTAGATACAATTTCAATGCGTATACAATATATAATATATAGATATATTGACATGGAGCTTATTGGATCTATATATGTACATCAATTTAACTTGAACTGAAAGGTGTCTGTCTAATAACAGATATATTACTAGTTGAATATTGGAATTAGTGCTTTCCACTTTTTGTTAAATTTGTTCATTTAGTTGTTTCTTTTGAAAATGAATTTCTCAAAAGAATAGATTTCTTTAAGGATTTTTTGGTAATTACTGAATTTTGGTTTTGAATTTTTGATATTACATAAGTTGATATATTTCTTTGCAGAAATAATAATTTGATTTATCAAAACATTGTTGTATAATGTGACAAACCAAATCAAGTATTTTGAGATTGTAAATAATTGTTTATCCAAAATTCAAGTTCATTCCAGAAAGTTGTGGTTACACTGCATTCCCAATATACATGACAAATGCTAACTTATTAAGTTAATAAAGCTTTAAAATCTCGTATTCCGTTATTCTACATCTTTGAATCAATTAGTCTTCCTCTACCCTGGTTAGGAGCCCTGTATGCAAAAGGGGTTTCTAGAATAGAATTTGTTTTTGAAGGAATGGAATTGGGGTTTTGGCATACTGAAAAATTATAATATAGGTGCTATTAAGGCGAGAGAAACATACCGAAGAATTTGAAAGAGGGAGTGACAGATCAAATAGTGAACAGAATAAACTTACCTCGGACAATTGCACACTCAGTAAATCCTCTAAAAATTGCCTTGCCTCTATTTCTACCGATTCATCATACTTTTTGTTTATCTGAAAGAGATATACAGTTTCTGTTTAATGACACTTACATTATTTTATATATAAATGTCATGTGCATACTTAACGACAAAACACACGGAAGGAATAAAACAATTTATTATGTATTATGTGTATGATGATTATGTCATGAATGTTATGAGTAGACCACAACAATTTACCACTTTCATTGACTCATACAAAATGTAAACATTGAATGCGGAAACTGCATCTGTGTGTGTGAAATACTGATCAGGAATCACAACATGACAGACGACAATATTCCGTTTTCACTGCTAGGTGGCCGGATATACCGCAGTCAAAACATATCTTAATAACTTGCTTCAATGTTTCATGTATAGGTTTCAGTGGATTTTATTGGGGGAGAAAATGAAGCGCTCGTAAAATAATCGTATCCTCACCTTGCTTTTAATTTCAGCCGTTAAACCATATCCGCGTGGACGTGAAGCCATCTTTAATCTGCGGATAAAAATGTTAAATCAGTGTGAGATTGATTAAGTGTTATATCACATTTCCTAGGTTAAACTATAATTGATTGGTGTGTCGCCAAAGGCAATATAGGTTTAATGTTCGCACTTCGACATGTAATGATGCGCCTTCCCTCGCCAGTCAGAACTCTCGTTCATCTCCATCACTGGCTAATTTGAGCCTTGTTGCATCTAAGCTTCATAGTACGTTCTGCTACGCTAGCACAGAAAATGTAACAAAATGCAGCAAAGCTTACATGAGCAAGGAATGGAGACTGAGGTGAGTTATGACTTCCGGGGGAGGTTTGTTACTAGTATGAAGTTACTGAGTCATGTTATTGTGCAAATGTCAATTTCACAATAAAATATCTGTACTACATGAAAGTATACAAACGAATATTTCATACATTCAAATTATTTGCACAATGTTAATAGTCAACAAATTTAATTACATGCTTCTCCATTTCGACAGGAGTATTACATAATTGCCCCCATTATTTAGAAACCCGTTTTGCTCGGTTCGCTGTACTAAGACACGGAAGAATGTTAAAGACAGTCACGGTCCAATGACCACATATTAATCGCTGTATGATACGTGGGTAGATGGGTCTGTCTGTTCCCACGCCCTCATCGCTATCCAGAAGACTTCATGTAGCCTGTCTGACAACTCTCCTAATCAGTATATTACCATTGCATCATATATAGTAAAACGTATATAGAAATATCGAAATAAGTTCATATCGTCTTCTGAAAAATGCATTATCACCAAAGTTTATTTTTCTTATATATGGTATATCACTCTTTTTGAAGATACACAATTTAAAAAGACATCAAATAGAAAGTTCCATAAGGCCCCTATAATAAAAAAAAGTATGTCTTACGTCTAACAGTTAGCATAACGTAGCCGTTCTTTAAAGTTGGAATGTCCAAAGTTTCCTTAAATATAATTTATCTAGAATTGCATGTAATGTCTATCCTGAATCATACAATTCATGGTTTATATATTTACTTCAACAACAGAAGCAGCTGCAACAGGACAAAACCTGACAGCAAGTTCCGGGTATAGCTTTAAACGTAATGTCTCTTTAATGATCTATTGCTAGGGAGCGAGTCAGATACAAGGCATTCCATCGAGTGACCTCAGGCTACCTTCCGGTCAATTATCTTCTACGATGTCCAAACTGGAAACACACTTTCCTCTGACGCGATAAAAATATAGTTTAGTCCTCGTGTGTTTCCAATAATCTACTTCATGTGTTATGTTATGTTAATATATTATCAAACTACACGGGGGCACGTTTCTGTTTAAGATTTCTAAAGTCTGTTATCATTGACAATTGACAAGTGATCATCATCATCAATTCATCATCATCATCAACATCATATTTCGATAATATCATAAGCATCTCCCGTTTCTACTTATATTGTATAATCATCAACATCATCATCATCATCATCATCATTGGCATCATCATCATCATTGGCATCATCATCATCATTGGCATCATCATCATCTTCATCGTCGTCATCATCATCATCATCATCAGCATCAGCATCAGCATCAGCATCATCATTCCTTTCCTCTTATCAATTCATTCATAACCGCAACCATCATTATCAGCTACTAACATCATCTCCGTTATCATCAACATCACTATCAGCATCAACATCACTATCAGCATCAACATCACTATCAGCATCAACATCAACTCCGACATTGCAATCATCATCAATATCTACACCGTGTAAAACATCACCACACATCAATATCCATCCTAAAAAGAATCACCACTCTCACAAATCTTCACCGATATTACCATTGCCATCAATATATAGTATACATCTAATGCATTACGTTATCATCACCGTCATCATCACATTCCCATCTGAACAACTTTATTGCAAACTTACCACAAAATCACAAAATTATAAACTTTCTAAGTTTAAAGCGAGAACATTTCCAACAATTACAACTTCTACCACATCAAAGCATGGCGTTTGGACTAACATCGTAGTGCTTTGATTGTTGTCAGATGCCGCGGATGTGTTAAACATTGATTTGTTTTAAAGGACGCGCTGACCAAACACTCCGGCTGAATGTTAACCCCATCTACCGGTGTCCATATAGAAACAGATCCAACTGGACACTGTCCGAAGACTTGACCAGTAGAAGCTATGTTAGATGTTGACAAAGACATAGGCTACAAGAACATGATCAGTGTTAATTGTAAGCTGAGCAATGGGTCGCCAATATATACAGTGTTTTTAGTGGAGTATGTAACGGGGACTTCAAAGGCAATGGCCTCGTACTTTGAATTTCAAAGAGGGTGAAAAGTGTCATTGCAATTAAATAGGCTGATTTGGGCATTTTTTAATTTGCTCTTAACACGGACTTGACAAATAGATAAGTGCATTATTCAAATCCTAGTCGATTTTTATACTTTTTCTTGTATTTGACGAGGTTTGGTGCCTTTTGTAAAAGTTCAAGGTTAAATGGTGGCAAATCTCGAAATGAGTCAGATTTAAATTATTTAAATTCATTGATCCCTTTTGTGTTTTTCAATTAACTAAAAACTGGCTGAATGACATTTCTAGTCGAAAGGGAATTTAGAATACAGAACATGTAAATGTGGTTTATACCTTTTGAGATGGTATAATGTTCCCAGAGATGAAAGAACGTGTCAATTATGTACTTCATAAAGCATAATTTGAATTGTAAAGAGCTAACCAATTTTGGGAATCGATATTTAATTGGTTATCTAATCTCTTTTCCTACAATAGAAACGTTTTAAAAGACCTGGCAAATTTATAAAAATATATTATATCTGCCGTATATTGCCATTATGTACATGTATCTTAGTTTTTCTGTCTTCTGTCTTGAATTTGTATGTGTATATATGTTAATAATATGATCGTATGCTCGTGTATGCACATGCTCGTATGCTCTTGTAAAATAATATGATTTATGAGAATACGGATTGAAATTGACAAGGTACGTGAAATGAGAAAATCCAGCTGCACGTGCGGAACAGTGAAATGTACACGGTAACTCGAACTGAATGATTCTACAGGAACTTCATGACCAACATGAAATTCAACTAACATATATATATCGTAATAGACTCAACTTATCCAAGTGCTTTTTGGCTACAAATAAGGACATGTCATTTTCAAACATTAACATCAGCTATCCTCATTAGTGTGCTATATAATTTAAACACAAGTGGACGTCACTCAGTTCCGTATTTGACCTGAGCCTGACCTTTATATTGCACGTGCAAAACTTGCCATGTAAGTACTTCCATAAACACATAAAAGCACTTCACTATCCAGAGCTACCAACTGGGCTATATAATGTCGAGTACAAACATGACCGACATGCTCAATTTACTCGCAACGTGAAACTTCTTTTATGTACAGTAAATGTTTTCAAACAGAATATACTGAGTATATTCATGTTGTTGTCATATTTCTCATGCATGAGGTCACGTTAAAGAGTTATGTTGGAAAATATCACAGATGGCTCGATTTTATTTTCATTATAGTGAACAAGAAAAAAGCACATGTCGTGAACACGACAAGTGCTACACTTTGACAATTGGGCAATAAATGAAATAAAAAGTCCTGACAAACAACATCATCATCATCGTCATCATCATCATCATCATCATCAGAAGTCTGAAGATAAAAGCTTTGAAGTCTCTTAGAATAAAACATCATATTTTACTCAATCTATTTTAACAAAGATAGATGAGGTAAACGGAATAGGAGTTACATTCCTAAATGCCTCAATAATATGTCTGCACATATAACATCACTAACCATGTCCGTAACGACGAGCCTTTTTGTCATGGTGTTGGATTACGATTTGTTTTCAATGATTACACTTGATCTTAAAGTAATTATAAGTTTACTTTACGATAAAGAATAGAATTAATCAAAACATTCTTCACTTACTCACAACTCATACATCTAATTGAGACTTAAACGGACATCGCGTCGACAATAAAAATCAGATCATGTGTATCTATCTATGCTGCTTAACATGTCTGCTAACAAGTCACAGACACCAAAATTTCAGAAATTGACGTAATTGGTAATAAAAACTACTGCACGTAGACAGTGAAGTGAAACGTAACTCGTTAGCAGACACTCTAATCAGCTTCGTGAGATAAATATGAGACTCATTTTTATCCTCGACGCAGTGTCCCTTTAAAGCAAGACTCTGATCCGTGCGCAAATATCATCACCGGTGTTCCTTATCAGAATGATAGATGAAAAAGAATGGAAGGAATAGCGGGGGACCTTAAAATCCAAGAACAATGGTTCATCTGTCTGGATAATCTACATTCATCTACGTTCACGATACGCTGTGTTGCCCTCTCACTCATAGGCTATCAGTGCTGGGTGAAATAGTGCAGAGAGAACAGGTCGTAGAATAGAGACTTAATGATTGTAACGTAAAATATTTCGGGTCGAACATAGACGACTTTTATTCATTCATGTTCTCTTTCGTGGCTTCGTGGGGGCTGGTAGCGTTCGTAATAAAGAGGGGGATGGAGGAAATGTAGTATGCATTGAACCATAAATGTCGACGTTTCTTGCTGTGCAATATATTTACATGTTCAATTCTCGTTTGTCCAACTAAATACATTTACTATTTACCAGAAATGACGATGGAAATTTGCCTTTGAAAATGACCTTTTGTGATCAAGATTCAAAAGTGTAAGGTGAAATCATTCAGTGACGGTTCGAAAGTCTGTAATTAAATGGGAGTGGCATAGAGCTCGCCATATTTAGACATATATACAGTCAGACCTCGATAATAGTACATAGCCTTTGTATATGAAAGTCAAATTTATTCTTCAACAATGTTGCAAACATGACACAGAAGTAACCGAGAAATGAGATTTTCGGTAGTTTAGACCGATATCTATAGATCTGACTTCCAAGGATGGATCTTGTTTCGACAAAGGTGAAGTTCAGATTAAAAAAGTATGAACTGCCGTCTTTGAGTAAATGAGTGAATGAATTATTGTTTAACACTGCTTGGGCAATATTGCAGCCATTAGCGGCGATCTGTGACTAGCGCTAGGAAACCTGTAGTATATATATATATCTACTCTCTGACCCGACATGGTTCGGTTACCAGGAAGAGTCGGACCCCTGGTAAGACGGAACATGCTTGTAGCCTGTACGGCTATCTTTATACGGAGATGAGCTGTTAGTAAACCCGATTTCTGTGGTATGCAGTGTTATATTCGAACCGTTATCAGTGTATTAGCGAGTACTACAAGCGATAGATTACGTTATGTCCTCGTCATCAACTTTGTACGTTTTGGACACCTTGTTATTATCTACTAAAATTTAGCCTATGGAATCTAATAAAATGTAACTACTGTGTGTACCTTCATCCATTTGAATAATATTATATTTCTTTAAGCAATCAGTTCCATGTGTCTAGACATGCTGAATAAGGGTCTAGACTGTATTTACTTGTTATACACATGCATGGCCAGGACAAGATCGTTAATGCATTATGTGTACAAATAAATGATAGAACATTAAACCGAAATTGGAGATAATTGACCGCATCATATCTTTTTGTTACTTGCTCTTCTTAGAATTGATATGAATTTGAAAATTTTTTAATGACTATACCATGTTTCCTACAACAAAGGGTTCACCAAAGTTGAAAGTGACTGTCGACGACGCACCAACCTGGTGTATATGTATAACGAAAAACGTTTTGAAGGAACACCACATGTAAGTCTTCAGGAGGCGATACACACTAAGGTTATAATAAAATATCACTTTGATTTACATTACATTTTTACATTTCTAAAATCTCAAAGAGTACTTTAATATATGTACATGATGACATGTACAAATATGCTTTGACGTCCAGAGTTTTTGTCTAGTCAACGTAACTAACTATGCATCTACGAAAGCATGAACCAAGTCTATCTAAAAGTAACTGAGGAGGCGAAATCAAGGCCTGAACATTATGACGTCTTTTGGGATTTAAATGCTGTGAACTACTGTTTCTAAAACCAGCATTTTCACAACAAACTTCTATAAAGCAAGCGTACCATGTGGTTTCTTCCACACTTGCATCATTACATCTTTGTGGGATCTCTTTCTTAGTTTACAAGCGAACATGTGCATAAACCGATTAGAGAGTTTGTGTAGCAGCTTTTGATACACATGGGGCATTTCACACGGTTATCAAGTAATCTGTGTAATGCATGTCCCGAGTTATATCCCCTGCCACTGCACATTCCCATCCAGATGTCGCTCCGAGTCTCTACCAGACAGAACAACAGCAATGATTTGACATTAGACGAATCTTAGGGAAATGAACAGAGGCCCATTGTTGCAAGGGTTATTAAAAACGCTGTAACAATTCATTATTTCTTTAATACAGGTTCATTAATGTTTTTGAAATGACAGACTTCTATGTCATTTATGGTATATACAGTTTTTGATAAGTTAAATTTTTATGCCAACCAGGAAAATTGTTATTCGTTATGAAATCCTTCTAAGGTTTTCTTTGTTGGTTGTTAAAAAGAAATATTTGTCTTGAAAACACATTACATTGTATCATTGAGGTAAAGGTCATTTGCTTCACCCTTCTCCATCACCGTATGGTATGTACATGACACCAACACTTCCCTGATTGTGTAACCAGCATTCGCCTCGTTTCGCTGAAGGTTGGTTATTTATAGCTCCATTTAAAGCCATCCTTTTTGCTGGTTATTCATAGCGCGATACGTGGCGAAAGCTGGTCACACAACCAGGGGATTGTTGGAATGGATACATATACCCTCAACCGATGGAAAGGGGTGTGTTTGCTATATATACGAAAGTGAAATATTCTTGAAAGCGGCGTTAAACTTCAACTCACCTGTTTTTACTGAAGGTAATAATTGGTACATACCATGATATGTGTATAGGTGTAGCATGTTGGCTATGTGGTTCTTTAACAACAATGAAATAAAGAGTGATGTAGTCTCTGAAAACCTTAAAAATCTTGACATTACTTTACACCTTGATGACCCGTTTTCATGGCTATGTCATCCGGGTCTCCTGGTCTAAAGAACATGACACGACTCAACACAATCAGTCCATGGTGACATTTATCGTAGCCCTACGGTCAATAATAGCAAAGGTTAATGGCTGAGTTTCCGATGAATCTTCCGGCTGGGCCTGGTTAATAAAATAGCGCCTTTGATTACTCTCGGTCATCAGAGGATCATTCTTGATTACATGTTTTGTCAATATTCTCACTTCTTTTAACCAGTACATATAGCTATAACGTTATTCTCAAAATCAAAGTAACTAGTCTTTCGTCCGAAACCAAGAGAAAAACCTGAAAAAGGGACTTTTTAACTGTTGGAAATGTTGGCAAGTCTAGACTGCTTAACTGATGTTAAGAATTGCTCGAGTTCTGTTATATCTTATTTCATATCAAATATATTATAAAAAAATTCAGGATGACATCATTTTCAGTGATTATACATGTATGTATGTTAGTCTAGTATTGTGACATATATATTGACATTATTCTGGAAAATTAACCCTAAATGTCAACACTATATATGAAAAGAAAGCCTAGATCTAGCATGGGAAAAACATCTTAAAGGGGCAGTAGCACGTTTTTCCACTCAAATAAGTCGATGAAATGTATTTGAAAAATAATTTTACCAATAGCAAAACACCCCTATCTCTTCGGAAAATCAAGTTAAAAATGAGTGTACATGGCTCACTAAGGCAATGGGAGTCGTTTTTGTCAATCGATATAATAAATTGTGTTCACAATAAAATGGACGCCATGCATTTTTTTCTTTATACGCAACCACTTTATTACTACTACGGATAATTGGTTTGTGTACTAAGATGTTTTACCCTCTAAAGTGAATTTTATTGACACAAATCATTATAAATAGAAAATTTGAAAAACATTTTTTTTGCAAAAAACGTTCTACAGCCCCTTTAAAGTCTTGTTTACCCAAGGCTTCTTTCATCAATAACAAGGTAATTTTCTCATGAAAAAAATAACTTAAAACTTTCAGTCAGTCTATCAGAGACCCCTGATTACCATCATACATTACAAGGTCTATAACAACACAGGCTGTAGCCCCTGATCCATAAAAGCTGTACACTTATTCACACTCTGCTATCAGACCACAATGTACATTACTTGCACTTCAATGCTAATCTGACAACAACAGGGTGGGATTCACTGAAGCTCAAACTAACTTTGTACACATAACAGTCTTTTCAGAAGCATATTGACACTGGAAGGCATTCCATACCCGCTAGTCAATGGAATACCAAACAGGCTCGGGACGAAATCCTGTTTTTAAAAATATGAATTATTTGGCTGTGGTTGTTCAAGAGGGTCTATACATAACTCTTCAATCTATATCATAAAGTATTGGAAAGTCGCTCGAATCCAAGAAAACATATGTACATGTTATAACACATCAATCATCTCTCGTAATGTAACAAGTGTCATATAACAAATCTATATCTATCTCTATTCCAATGTTATTTTGAATGTTTCTGACATATTAGGTACAATGTATGACATTTGTATATCGATAATAGGTAACATAGAACACACTGCAGATTTAACGTCCTTTAAGGTAGGGGCTCCAGTTGTGTGACAACGCGTCAAAAGTTGACGTTTTACAACCTAAGTGTCTACGCTGGGCTTCCACCATTTAAACAGTCAAATAACATTTGCATTCTGCATTGATTGCAACATTTTCAAAATGCTTTAGAACCTTTAAAACACACCAGAACTAAAGCAGGTCAGAAGGAATTCCTTTAGGGATCTTCTATCCTTGAATATGTTATACAGCCATTTAAGAAATATAGTAGTTCTCACATGAACTTTTGGGGTTCTAATTATCGAAGTCCTATTTAAAAGGTCAATGTCATTTTTTTTTAAATGTATATTGAAAACTTACTAAAATTCATTTATACACAATTAAACATACTTTTATTTTGCCATTAAGACAATTCAATTACATGCAAAATGTACAATAAATTCATCCAAAAGCTACTATCGTTCAATCATTTCATAGCTCTCAATATTTGCATGGTCTTCTTTTTTAACTACCGTATTTACAGAAGCTATATCGAGTATTTGTCAGCGGAATAGTAACATACATATTTCTTTTTCAATCATTCATAATCTATATTTTCTATCATTTCTCAAATCAATACGTGTTGTTTCGTTCCATTTGTTATTTACAGAAGTCAATATCAGCTGTGGGTCAATAATACTAATGTTATTTTCACGTAGTACGAGGATCTGTGACACTAAGGTAATGCGATCATTATGAACTGCCCTGAGCGTCGCGATAAACATGCCATAGTTTTAAATATCTCATCAAATATCTGATTTGGCGATGAAAAATCCATAAATATCTACTGTTTATTGAAGCGATATATAGATCGGTTACTCGGCAAGTGTACGAGGTACGTTAATAAGGTCAACGCTAATGCACAGCTATTGTTTTAGAAATACAGGTTAACTTCAAGAGAAAACTAATTTAGGAAATGACCCAAGAAATCACCGTCCCGGGTTGGAGACAGTTTCTGTTTAAATACACCGATGAAAAAGTATTTCTCCTATGAAAGCATAATACTGGATAAAGCATAATTCCTCAACTGGAAAGCATAATCAGGAACCATAACAATGCATGATCAAGGAAATGGGAGGCTAAATACCTCTACTACAAGGAATAATCAGAATGTTTGGACATGACCATGGAATTGAACGAATTATCACTGAAACGGATAACACTATCACGAAACTTGAATTTCCAAGCACAACCACTAAGGTGAGGTGAGGTGTTTTGGGGTTTAACGCCGCTTTCAAGAGTATTTCACTTATATCGCGGCTACTAGTATTATGGCAGGGAGAAAGCCCACAACGCCATGTGGCTATGCATTGCGGTGAAACCTGCGAGCAACGACTGGAACTAGCGAACCATGGGTGGCACTGCACTGAAATTCAGTGTAGCATTGCACACAAACCTGACTTCGTAACAGAAGTAATTGGCGAGGTGTTTGTTCTGTTAATGACGTCTATCAATGTATACTGATGAATGAGCGAAGCAGTAAATATCATATTCTGTCGTCACAGATCGATAATCAATAAGGTCATGTTTGATCGATTACACAAAGGGAACCTTATTCCGCTAATAACAAGTATCAATTGTTTTCATTATTCAGCATCTCAGCCAAATCAGTGACATGTAAGATGTACTACAAATTCGCTCAGACGTGTTTAAGTAACGTACTACCAATAGAGAAGAAATACTGACATCATATTTCCACGTTGACATGTTTGTCCAGTGAAGCCCTATACCAACAGGTGAATGCTATAAGTACTTCTCATATCAGTAGATATGTTTAAAGAGGGCAAAGAGGTCATTCAGCGATGTTTTAGTGGGACATTGTAAACAGGACCAATCGTAATTGCCTCAGATCTTGAAACCTTTTACTGGTAGCCACAATGAAACGACCATTCACAAGTCGAAAACATGGAATAGTTACTTGACGCATTTTCTGACATGTACTTAAACCAAGTCTTCAACCTAGCGACGGTCGGCTCCTTTTTAAAGTTTTGCCAAGTTAACAAATTTAATAAAGCATTTCCTATACTTTATAATGTTCTAAATGACATATCAATAGCATCCTCAAATCATACTCTCGTTATCAAATATATAATATATATTTGTCAAATATTGATATCTTGACTGAATGTCAGTTCTTATGTATAAAATATACCAAATAAATATCTATATCTATACTGCATATTCAAAAATAGAAGCGTTGGATACAGTCTAGATTTACTCTTCATAGCTATAGTATATACACCTGAATACACGTTAATATTGACAACCCAAAAGATACAAGTTAATTTTCAAGAAAAATATCTACAAATTCATCGACTAACTTTGTGTCTAAAAGGATATCTAATTTAAGCTTTCGTCAACTATAACACTCCTCATAATCTCACTATAGCATGTACGTTTTGCAAAAAGATTAGTGGATTTATTACAGTGCAATAGATAAAAGTTAATACCTTTCTTGTCATGTTAATGCTACAATGCAAACTGAACTGTTATTTACTATCACATACCTATGTATAGTATACGTGCAACTACTTGTTGACTTATAAATGACGGTCCTCAATGACAATGAAAAATTGCAAAATACATAACGATTTCATTAAAGGCTGCAAAACCACTGTCTGGTTTAAAGGGACACCGAGAATAAAAATCAGATCATGTGTATCTACCTATGTTGATTAACATGTCTGCGAAGAAGTCACAGACATCGGATTTCAGACAATTGACGTAATTGGCAATAAAAGCTATTGCATGTAGACAGTGAAGTGAAGCGTAACTCGTTAGCAGACATTCTAATCAGCTTGGTGAGATAAAGATGAGACTCATTTTTACCCTCGACGCAGTGTCCCTTTAAGTGTAAACAATGAAGTTATTTACTACCACATAATCGCATGTACGTAAAAGTGTAAATATTGGACTCCATTACACTGTCACGATATCAACAATCGAAGATCACAAGATATCAACAACTGTAAATCACAGGTTTGGTTTCTGATAGAATTGATAGGGGTCACGAAATATCATGATTTATTCACAGTTTTCGTGCGAGAAGGTCATTGCCCCTTAGCTCCCATGTACTTTTCCACACAGAGCTCTAAGTTTTCTTTCAACACGTGTCAAAGTTGAACATTGAAATTAATGCTTGTGGGGAATATTTTGGCGTTGGAGGTATGGAAAATTGTATAGTAATACACTTAATTAAGTAAACTCATTATTCATTTGAACAAGTTTTAAAAATAGGATTGTCATCAATTGAAGGTTACAATTAACAGTACATTTGCAATTATAAATATAGATTTGGAATTTGTGTTGTAATCTGGTAAAGGATAAGTGAATATATTAGAACAAACACGGTTTTATTCTTAATGCATGAACATTTATATGATTACTCGGTACCAATATCACGACGTTCAGAAAATCACGTTTTTTTTGCACCTACAAGAAAATGGCCGTTGGTCAAGGCAAAAGTGGTCAAGCACCTGACCAGGTTATTTAAAGTAATGTAAAACCATTACAGCAACATGGTAATCGACTAAATAGGAAGATAGTAGATCTCAGGGATAAAATGCCATTTCAATTGCCAGCAATTGCCAATAACCACGACAAAAGTAACTTAGCCCAAGAGCAGCCTTACTATGTGGATCTATATAGTAATACCAATGACTTCGAACACAACTAAACGGATCGCATAAACGTTGTGTTCACCGTTTTCTATATCAATACAGTACACACCACGATCTTACACTACAGGTCTAAGGAGAAATTCCTCATACCCACATGCAAGTTGTCAACAGTAAGAAGTTCTATGTTTTCATCTCAAGAAATTAAGCTCATGCATTTCGAAATGAGCAAAAGAAATAAATTTACATTATAACTAGCAATTTACTAATGAATGTACATTACAGCAAATTATATTATAACAAGCAAATTAATGTGCTTTGCATCGTTTCTATATGTTAATATTGTGTCAGGGGAAGGTATTTATATCAGATAGTCAATTATCAGCAACAATGAGCCGTGTGGCTGGACAAGAAGATGATATGAAGGAACTCTTACAAATCAATAAAAATGGTCGTACTTTTATGAAGTAGAATATAAAAACCAAAATAAACCATTTCTGTTTTTTATTTCTTTCTATAAAATCGACGATAAATTATACAAATACCATTTCCATCACCAACGCGTATAGCTACAATAAACTCAGCATGTGCAGTCAACAAGTAGATGCAACTTCACAAATTACTGTACCAAGGTGCCTCATAATATTACCCCCAAAAATCGGATGGACGTCGCTGTGGATTTAATTAAACAAATTATAACTATTCCTAAAAATGGTTAAAACATTTTTTTGGAAAATCATATGCACTTACCATAAACTAACCAGCGGTGAGTAGTCCAAGCAACAAGTTACCCTGCACCTAAACAATCCACAGCACACCTGTATTTTCACCTGTGTGCTTCACCTCACCTTTTCACGGTACAGGTAAGGTGACGGTTCAGTGACCGAGCTACCTGGAGTAGTTCAAGTGTGTCAGCGTTAAAGACCCCCTTCGGGCAATGAGGGGCGTTCGGGGGGATTTGTATCACTTATCAAGATCCGGGGTGAACGCTGCCTAATAATATTGACACAGGAAAATAATATGAGAAGCTCGCATACTTAATCTCAGAGCAAACAGTTTAAGGTAGGGTCCTTCGAACTACAAACGTTGGTAGCCCCAGCTCATGTCCCTAGCGGGTTGTTGGGAACGGGAATTGAATTATTTCAGGAAAGGTATTTCATTTCTCTTGGCCTCGTTTGGTACATTGACAATAATACATGGAAGGTTGATTTTAACGCTTGTCAAGCTTGAATAGTGACAGTAGTTTTAAACGATTTGATTCAGTCAAGATATCTGTTCATCTCGGCGTCCATGGTGACAGTATTGTGACGACTGTTTGTAGACCTCGTTGCGTTTGTGGATAAATGAAAAATAATGATAATGCTTGGATGTATCTCGAATCATGGAAGTGGCAGCCAGATGTCATCAATAAGCATATGTGCCATAATCACCTCCAGCATCATAGATATTACCTAATACTACCCATTAGCCGAATAGTCCTTCATCCTACAATTTTTATTATCCCCCGCCGCGCGTTTAGCGCGAAGCGGGGGATATAGTATTCGGCTGCGTCCGTCCGTCCGTACGTCCGTACGTACGTACGTCCGTACGAAATGGAATAACTCAAATACTATTCTCTGGATTCTTTTCATATTTTGCATATGGGTTCTTCATGGGAAGAGTAATGTTCCTACATAGGTTTGTGACCTTGACCTTCATTTCAAGGTCGCGACGAGACTTTGTCATTTTACCCTTGTCAGCGGGATATCACAAGAACCATTCACTGGATTCTCTTCATATTTTACACATAGCTTCTCCAAGGAAAGATAAATGGCTGATTAGATTTTGGTGACCTTGACATTATTGTCAAGGTCACTACGGAACTTTGAATTTTTCGACATGTTAATGTACATGTAAAGCTTGTCAGCGGGATATCTCCAGAACCATTCACAGGAATTCCATCATATCTTACACAAAGCACCTCCAAGGGAAGATGACGGGCTGATTAGATTTTGGTGACTTTGACATTATTCTCAAGGTCACAGTGGAACTTTGAATTTGTTTACATGCTAATGTACTTGTAATTCTTGTCAGCGGGATATCTCAAGAACCATTTACAGGAATTCCATCATATCTTACACAAAGCACTTCCTAGGGAAGACGATGGGCTGATAAGATTTTGGTGACCTTGACATTATTCTCAAGGTCACAGTGGAACTTTGAATTTGTTTACATGCTAATGTACTTGTAATTCTTGTCAGCGGGATATCTCAAGAACCATTCACAGGAATTCCATCATCTCTTACACAAAGCACCTCCTAGGGAAGACGACGGGCTGATTAGATTTTGGTGACCTTGACATCATTCTCAAGGTCACAGTGGAACTGATTTTTTCAACATGATAATGTACATGTAAATCTTGTCAGCGGGATATCTCCAGAACCATTCACAGGAATTCCATCATATCTTACACAAAGCACCTCCTTGGGAAGACAAAGCGCTGATTAGATTTTGGTGACCTTGACATTATCCTCAAGGTCACAGTGGAGCTTTGACTTTTCCGACATGTTTGACAGTCGATTTTGCTGATTTTGACATTATTTTTCAATTTTGAAGTATTAATTTGCGGCGGGGGATTATGTCACCTTAGTGACAACCACTTGTTATTTTTTAAAAGTCTAAGAAATGTAAATTACCTTGACATTATTTTTGTATTTATGACAAGCATCTCGACAATAAAACACCCGTTTAAACTTCCACTGATACCCATAATCCGACAACAGGGTATCTTTTTCAGTATACATACCCCGCATTGTAAGAAGATCTCAGACTCTAACAATTCTTTTTGAATCTGACTACCAGATCAGTAGAGGTTCATATTACACAATACATGTATCCAACATACATAGGATTATGGAATAGTTAAACTGAATTCGGTTCTTGAGAAGAATATGAAAATAGGTTTTTACCTCATGACCCCTGTGGCCCATATCTTCATTGGCCAAGGGGTCTGCACTTAAAATTTCAGCTCTCTAGATTCACTGGTTCTTGAGAAGAAGTCGAAACAGAGAAAAGTTTACGGATAGACGGACTCAGAACTAAAAATGACATTAAAGCAATGTTCATGATATCGGGCTAAATACCCTGTCAGTGGGAATGTTACTAGATTCGGATATTTTAAAGTAAATAAACACCGTTTAATTATTAGGTTGTTTTTTGTTTTTTTGGGGTTTTTTTTTTATCGAGGTTTATTTAGGTTAATATCATAAAGTGCCATACATTTTTACATGTATATTTCATAGAGGTTACATTGCCGCCCATTGCCCTAACCTTTCAGTGTCCTAGTTTCCAACATACTGAAATATACCACCATTTAACATGTCAGGGATATACATGTAGTTTGTCGCGCAGATCCCTGAATCAGCATTTACCTTTCACCTTTCCCCAATCTAGGTAAACACGCTGTAATGTTAGTCGTCCATGTTATGTCGTACGTTTACCTTATACGATACAGCTTGTTTTAATCTAAACTAGATTGTTTCCATGAAATCAAACATTTGTGAAGCGCAATTGTTATTTTTATCATTTAATAATTATATTCTGCAACTGATCTTTTGAGAACCCCCTATGACTAAAGTAATGTAGATTCACACGTATTTGACATTTGAGCTTATATCATGTTACGTAGTCTACGATACCAGGTTATTCTAATGAATATTGAAACGAACCATAATTAACAGTTGATGTCGATTTGGAGACGCTCATGTTTCAGTGAAACTAAATATCAACCCAAAAGATTTTGAAACAGAATAAACATAGCCTTATTTGTCCATTATTTTATGAAGTCATAATCCTTTACGAGACATGTTGTCAGTCTAGGTTTATACTGCCTGGCTGATGTGATTTATTCGGCACTACTACAAATACGGGCTGGATAAAATATGACGTTTACGATGCAACGTAAATTCACAGGGCGCGAAAGGAGTACGCGGAATGAATAGTAAATTATGATTTATGGTTGTTCCATGATATATAACAGGAATATGAATCCGGCAAATGAAACAGTATGTTTGTTTTATTGATGAAGGTCGATAAGGCTACGCACGTTATTGGTTGTCACATTTGAGGTCAATAACAAACGACTTCCGGGTCATGTAAGAGTTGCTAAAATGGCAGTTAGTTTGCAATGATAGCCTTCCGGCTTGTTAAACTAAATAAGAAACTACATTTGATATTAACTATTTTAAAATCTGAATTTCGATATATTGCATACTTAATGATTTGTCTTGTATTTCAGCAATTTGACATTATGCTATCAACTATTTATTTCCCAATTCACATCACCTAGAGAAAATATGACAATTCGTGAAAGCTTTAAGGGTGATCACCTATTTTATTTTGCCCAATACCGACGTTTTCGTATACATGTTTTTACATTATAAACTAAAGATCTATACCGAAACGCCGCTGTCGTAAACATAAAGACGTTGAGTATCCATAACGTCATGTCTATTCCATCAATACGACTCCTGCCAGATAAGGGTTAAAATAGAAGTTAGTCCACATAAAGAAGGCACGAATAGTAGTTCACTTATATCGCGGCTGCTAGTATTACGGCAGGGAGAAAGCATTGTAGCATTGCACCCAAACCTTACTGCGTGTAGAACAATTCTCTACTGCAGACAAAGTTGCCGTGCCCCTGGCGGGATTCGAACCCCGGACCTCTTGATCCGAAGCCAAACGCGCTAACCATTGCGCTATCCCGCCCTCAAAAGGATGTGAATGAGAAGAGTCATGTTTCAAACCGTCACTGTCAGAAGGTTGGAGCTAAAATCAAGATAGCTCCGACGACCATCCAGTGCATGTTTTACAGCAATTTGGTTAAAGATGACACCTTGCTATTGTCCGGAGTCCCTCAACCTTGGAGAGGGTCGTCATGGAGATCCGAGTTAACTGCACAGACTCAGAGAGCCAAGTTGTTCCCGTGTCTCTTTTGAGCGCGAACTTGCACGAGCAGACGACACAACAACAGACGACAATATGACGAGAGTGCAATAGGTGAAGAAGTGATAATGTCTTTACCAGGAGATAGATGAAACAATATCCGATATATATGAGATAACCAAATAATGAAATAATGTAGGCAGCAGTTTTTAACACATTTAAGATGATGTCACGACTGAAACTAGACCTATATTATTAGATGATTACATTAAAGATACGAAATTGTAACCTTTCATATAGATAATGACGGTACCATTACCAGACGCTGAAATGGAGAATAATGCTATGTGACAGTCTATACATTTGATGTCACTGATATATATAACTTGTCATCTGCTCACTTCAAATGAGAATCTAGGAAATCACATGCACTAGACTAAATATATATGAAAGAAACCCTAATATAGCCTAATGTAATATTATCACACATAAATTAAGGCTTTAAGGATACTTAAAGGAACTTAAGAGGTCTCAATGTAAGATAATCTTCTGAAGAGGAGCTTTGCGAGTTGTTTAGAAACATCAGATGACATTATCAATGTGAAGTATGAAGGTTATTTAGTTCTTTGGAAGCATGACACCAGATCATGAAGTACATACACTTGTTTAGAAAACGAAGAATATTTAGATATGCAAATATGTGTATTTGCACAGGAAATGACGACTTGATAATGGGTATGATCAAATACGCCACTGAAATAGGAGAGGAACGGAAGGAGAGTTCGTTTTGACATTCATGAAATTGTTAGTCTGATCACTAGATATAAAAGTTTGATTGGATATGTACTTTAAAAATCTACCCAGGCAAAACTGTCGTTGTGAAAGGTTCATGGAGTTATACATCCTCCGTACTCTCCACCTGGGTAACCGAGGATGGGAGTTAAATGGAGTAATACATATCCGGCGATCCGACTGCCTGATCTTACGAACATAGGATTCAGCCCAATCATTAATACTGTTACAAAACTGATACTGTACAAAAAAATTTCAATGACATGTTTCATTTCAATGATTGCATAACTCAAACTATACTAAGAGACTGATAATTGATGAACACTCGCATACAATGTTGATATGTATGGCTAAAGGGAAACTAGGGTAAAATAACGACTATACGAGAGTCCACTGCCTACCTAGTATTTTACACACCTACCCTCAAGGTTGAGTGTAGTTAAGAAGCACAATGAGCCACCAACTGTCTACTTATAGACATACTGTCGTGTGTGATAGATAGACCCCTTGAAACAAATACCCACGCTTCAAGACCACCTGACAATCCTAGCCCATTGACAAAACTTGGTATCAGGTTCTATAATTGTTTAAAAGCAACCGTCATGGACATTTGAACATTGAGCGCTGTAAAGGATCGTCACTTAACTGATAGCTTGAGACGACAGAAGAAATAGCAGTTTTCCATGCCAAATTATGTTTGAATTTCGGCATATTGATTTTTCTTGCAGACAATCGCCTGATTTCCATTCACGTAGAGTTGCAGTTGTAGGCCAATGTGGTAAATTAATCACACGGTGACATGATGATGTTGGACTTAGCACGAACAATACGTTACACTATTGGTAATTATAATAGACTGACATTAGTCTCTGAAACACGTATTAGCTAGAATGCATTTATAACCACGAAAAAAGCCCCTAAAAATGAAAACTTTACACTTGTCCTCTTCAAGACTTGCTTTTTAAGAGAAGTAGATGTATGTGTGAGAAAAGTAACATGTATGAGGCATATTCCTGTAGCCATCGAGACCAGAATCATTGAGAATGTTATTCGAATCTTTGAAATTTGATTTTAAAAAATAGTAGACATAGTGGGCATTTTTAAATCAGAACAAAAATAATATTAAATACTTCGTGTATATTAGTTTAAATATGTCGGTTCAAGATACGATGTACAATCCATACTATACTCAACCAGGTAAGGGAAACAAGTCAATAAATATTATTTGAGATTCTGAAAGTCTAGCTGAGCTTAGCAGGTATAGGACATTTCGTCAACATTCATACGGTTATAGCATTTACAACGAAAAGTGATTGCATTTATTCAGACACTGTACACCCATATGGCACCGTTCCAACTGGCATAGATGGTGTCCGTTAGCACCAGACATTAGGGGAGTGTATGAATGGTATCAAATCAACACCTACTGTAAATTCATAAAGGCAAGTCCGTAAATCACTCACAGAGAACATATCATTTACAAATAGCATTTTGGTTCATAATGGCAAATACTGCGTGTACACGCATACGACATATATATCGTCCTCCTGCCGGTGCCAATATAAGACACATTCAAATACCGGTATCATTCACAGCAAATAAATTGGTATATATTTAAAGTTTTGAAAAATCACTCGAGATGTAAAATTTGTTTTAGCATATACTGAACCTTCATTCATGTGGTATTATAATGCCTTCGCTGGTTTAACGAGGAGCTAGACTTAGACAGGATTTGATTGTATACACAGACATTTAATTCATGTACACGCGACTAATACATGCTATAATGTGATCTTCATTTTGTCATGGTCAAACAACCAGGAAGTGTGTGGGGATAGCGTTAACGGCTTGGAATACTTAAAATACATGTATATATATAGGCACTTCCTGGACATATATTTATATATATTTATATATATTGATATCACAAGTACTAACATGCGTCGTCTAGAAGCCGTTCATAAAATCAGAAGTTGCTTTGGGTATTAATAACTTGATGCTTTTCGTGATTAATACCTTTTTGTATATACAATATTATGTTGATCGTTGGTTTCCGTCGTCTTCAAAATGATATTATATCAATGGAATGTGACAATAAGAATATCAAGACTCCTTATTTCCTAATGTTTTCTAGAATTGATCTACAGACGTGACGGCAAACTATGCATGTGCATACATATTGACCATAGAAATTCAAACCATTGAAAGGAACAGAAATGTGAAGAGGTACATGTATGTGTGAGAAAAGTAATATGAGCTATGAGGAATACTCCTGTATCCATCGAGACCAGAATCTTTGAGAATGTTTTTCGAATCTTTGAGATTTGATTTTTAAAAAATAGAAGACATAGTTTCGACATTACTTTATGTTAGGCTAAGATTAAATTGATAAGATAGTTTACAAACAGTACACACTACATGTATTTACAAATCCCAGCCATTCAAAACATTCGCAGGAGCACATGTTTGCATACAGCGTCTGATACAGATCGATTGTTCACATGCAAGCTATCCATATCGCAGAGAGGTGAAAACCCCGCGGTTGAATTCTGAATGAAATAGACAAGGAGTGGAAGCATTAGGCAAATACGACAAAGATATTGTTTTAAGGCATGTCGTGAAACAAGGAAATGTTCGACGACTGGCTGCAACAATGTTAGTTTGGATGTCTGCACACAACCAAAAGTGCACAGAATGGACAGCAGACGACACATTGGTTTGCAGACGACACATTGGCCAGACTTGATTTGCACATTTTGTCGCATGTATTGGAGAAATATGTATATATCCCCCATAGAAATGGTAACACAGATCTATAATCTACATCCTCGGTCAATACCAATGGGCGTTTTGTTCAGTTCCTGTATCACCCCTAGTAATCATAATTAGTTGGTTGAGGTTTTCAAGAGTACTTAACTTACATAACCACTAGTACAATTGCATGGGGAAAGCCCGCAACACAATTGTGGCTATGCATTGCGGTGAATTCGGTGTAGCTTGCACCCAAACCTTACTCCATGTAGAAAAAATCACTCCTGCAGACACAGCTGTCGAGCTACTGGTGGGATTCGAACCCCGTCTCTCTTGATCCGAGGTCGAACGCGACAACCACTGCATGATTACCATGAGTAAAACTCGAACAAAAAAGCGAGGCAGTAATAAGGAAACGAATAAGCCCCGGGTTACCGAGAATGCGGAGAAAAATGTATTTGTTCTCTTCCTTATATCTAGCTATCAATGCAACTGTATTTTGTAACCTTTTAGCGTATATGTTCTATTTCAGATTTCTATAATAACCGTAACAGTGATAATGATTTATATTATCGCCATTTGGTATTTAGAATATAATTTTTGTGGTATTTATAACCAGCAAATTACTTCAATTGGGAACGTATTTAAGTAGCCGCTGGCTTTGTCTGATGAAAAAGTTAAAACCACACATTCGCAATCCAATGGTTTCGTAGTTGTTTCTTGCTTCGTAAACTGGATTCCATTTCCAACTCCACAATCATATGAGTGTCAAATATTGTAAAACATATTAACAATGTACAACATTTAAATTCTGAAAGATACAAAAATAACATTTTATTTCAATGTCCCACACTGTAAATCGACATATTTTCAATGTGTCACATATAAATACAAAATATGAAAGTACTTCACATCAAGTACAAACACATGTCGCAGGAACAGATCTCATTCAAATTTCACGGTTTCAATTTGGTCAACGCTTATTGCCAGCTTCGGCGTTCCACATCAATTTTAGCAGACGACAGAATGACCTCGCTATAACGCATGTCATTCGCTGGGAAAACGGAAATAAGCAAATACTGACAGATTTAGGCCGTCGAAGAGAACAAACATGGATGTCAAGAATCAAGTATTTTGTCGCAGTCTGGTCGCATAAGTATTCGTCGCTCTAGAAATGCACTGGCCATATATCGAGCACGTGAAGTCAACTTCGGATTAATAGAGACTCGTATTATCCAAATATGGAAATAATACGTGGAGGCCGCGAGGCAAGCCTAATGGGGAAATATTTCAACCGTCTCATCAATGCTGATATCATGACATCATCAATGTATTGAGATAACTGGGGGGAAATCGAAGATTTTGATTATCCTGAAGCACATTATCTACATTTTACATTCGAAACACGCGCTAGTAGTGAATATTTAATTCGAGATTCGCACATTCTCGAACTGTCAGTGTCATTGTGATCACATGTCCGTTGAATAAGCTGTCATCATAATCTGATAATAATGCATAATCGTATTTATCATTATCTTCATGAATTATCAAGAATCTTACGGATATCGCAATACC
This sequence comes from Gibbula magus, assembly GCA_936450465.1. NCBI lineage: Eukaryota > Metazoa > Mollusca > Gastropoda > Trochida > Trochidae > Gibbula > Gibbula magus. The sequence continues at coordinate 37,772,726 of OW388294.1, read as the reverse complement.
CTAGAGCGTGAATCGCAAAACCTCGTGGTTTTGTCACTATCCCGACACCGGCTAAGGTCAACCAATGTAACCGGTCCGGCAGGGTTGGATTTGATTTGAAGTTGAAGGGAAATCCCTACCTGTGTCTGCGCGTTTAAATCTCACTCGATCTGGATCGGTCGTAGCCTGCAGTCCTTCAATATCCACTCAGTATTTCCACTGGTTTGGAAGATTCACAATTCGCCCCTTGAGGCACAGACGATATATCTCAAACAAGAAAAAGCTGGGGCAAATTCGGTCTGCGGGTCAATGGTGTGACGTCACGAAGGAATGTTATTTCGGCAAAGCGTAGTGACAAGGGACACCTTCGTTTTTAGTGTGTTCCGCGAGAGGGCGCTTTGCGGATATCGCGCGATCGATTGTCGTCTGCTAGTTGCAAGCAGACGTCTGCAAAGCAACTGCATAATGTTGTACATTTTCAACATAAATTATTTCAATGATTTGTTTACAAAACTTGAAAAGTGCATAGCTACAATGACATCTAAGATAAACCAGAATTCTTTGACGTACCCTCAAGTTTCTTTTCAACAAATGTGCTGAATAAGGGGGTTCTTTTACACGCGAAATGCATACCAGTAATATGTATGTAAATATTTTGTTGATGACAAATATTTTACGAAAATAAACAATGTACTGTTTAATATAGGTCGAGTGGAACACATAGTCCCTGAAATAATAGTTTGTTCAGATTCAACTTTCGGAGAACACTTTAAGGCACATAAACCCCGAAACATTATGTATTTTAGAAATTCTAGTTTTGCCAACCTTTCTTGATATTCGTCAGTTCGCATTGTGTGTCTTTGGTCTTATATAAATACGTAGGCCTATTTGTTCATCATGTATAAATTGTGATTGTGTATCATTTCAAGGAGGGAAAATTGATTGTCATCTGTGAATGTATATTTTAATAATGAATTAAATGTTGATTATGATTTCTTATAGGCTTATGGTTATATATAAATATATATTTTTTCAGAACATATGTTTTAACGGACATTAAATTTTGTGATATTATTCGAAATTTGAATATGTGTTCCCGACATGATAAGGTATTCTCTAGTTGAAATAAACCTTTGCATTATGTTATTCAAATATGTGTATAGTGTTGTATGTAATACAGATGGCATTGCACAACCATATACATATGGAACGAATGTACTTAACAATCTGTGTACACTGTATTATGTATCTCCGTAAAGACATGTACGTAGTTATGTTTACTGTTGTAAACAAACCCACTTGTGATGTTCATGACATATGATATTATTTACATATATAAGTCAAATATACTAAAATATTATGATCTTCTCATAGGGGCTTATAGGAATATACATGTACTTAACTTTGAGTATATTTAAAACCTTATACACTTTAGTCATTGAACTACATAAGAAATACTATCTTTGATACAGATATATACACAGTTTAAACGAGCAAAATAAAGCATGTGACCTTAAAAAAGTGTCACTCGTCATCATTTCATCGTTTATGGAGTTCTGTGTAGGGTACTAAGATGTGGTATACATAAAAACAGGAAGATTTTCTGGATAACAATTTATTTAATGTGAAAATACACAACCTTTCGGGGTGAGTATATACTATGAAACGTCGTGTATTTTCACATTAAAGAAGTTGTTATCCAGAAACTATTCCTGTTTTTATCGTTTATGGAGCTGTGACATTGACCCAAGACCTTTAGCGAGATGAAACCATTTCAGCGGCGGGCCCATTTTTGTTTTAAATTTGCATGTAATTTGGATGAATCCAATGGTGACCTTCATCCCATTGAAAACCTCTAGATCCAACTGTGCATTTCACCAAAGGTTCTTGAAGATTCGCGATCGACGTCACGCCAGAACGACGTTGGCAATGTCATATTCATTATCATGGAATGTTTAGCAATGAATATGGCCGTTTGTTACAGCATGTGTGATGAAGATGTGCGCGGTTCTAAACTCAGATGGTGGGAATCATGTGATTATGTTTTCAATGAAATCCAACCCCATATGTGCTCACTCAGCAGTATTTTGACAACTTCTCACTGTTGGGTATTTTGGATGAAATATAAAATGAGTGTTGTTTGTTTTGAAGTTTTGATTATGCATTGATTATTTGTTGTATGTATTTAAAAGTTAATGGTTCCATCTACTTTTTTTGCCCTTAGTTTGCCTGTATATGTATAAAAGCTAAAGATGTCCATGGGTACAATATTTTCAATTAAAGTGATTGTGTCATGTTGTAAAGGCAAATATGCCACGAAATGTTTAAAACTTGCCATTTATCGCTCAAATAGGTTTGGAAATAAAGTTCCGATATTTTACACCGTAGTTTAGCAACATATGATGATAGTTGCTACATTTCAAATTAAATGAATAAGAGTGTCAAAATGATATAATCACATTAGGGTCGTCTCAAGCCCTTATCGAGCAACGTACTTTCAAATAGAACTGGACTAATTCAGGAATTTATTAGAACTAATTCAATAATTACAAGCCAATTATAACATAGATAAAAACTCGTATAACAATTATATCTGACATAACGTGTCATCGCTATCTCATGTCGTTCCCTTAGGGCTGTACCGTTTACACATCACTATAAGAGTTAACGGATATATGGTATTATGCATTTAAGATAACCCGGGGCTCAACGAGAATTGATTACGTGTAATCCTTTATCAATGAAATATATAACGCGATCATTTACAAGAGGAAGTGTGTCAATCATCTGCAGTGTATATCACGCCCAGTATATCCGGCTTTAAAGGGGCAGTAGCACGTTTTTTGAAAATTTTAATTTTTCAAATTTCCCATTTATAATGATAGTTTATGTCATTTATATTTACTTTAGAGGGTAAAGCATCTTATTTCACAAACCAAGTATCCGAAGTGGTAATAACGGTGTTACGTATAATACAAAAATTGCATGGCGGCCATTTTATTGTGAACACATTTTATTATTTCGAATGACAACAGCGATTCCCATTGCATTTTCGCAACCATGTACACTCCTTTTTAAACTTGATTTTCCGAAGAGAGAAGGTTGTTTTAGTGTTGGTGATATTGTTTTTCAAATACATTTCATCGATTTATTTCAACGAAAAAACGTACTACTGCCCCTTTAAACTCTGTAGATGAGGGGTATGAGTGATTGATTTTTTAAAAATGATACCACTTACCAAACACTTATGCAAATAGTATTGCTGAATGCTTATCACGTGCTACATAAATCAATTTTTACACATGGTTTATTGCTAAGTGTACACAATTTGCACAAGGATTGGTGTCAAGATATATTCTATAAATGTTGTATTAAAACAATATAACAACTGGATGTGTAGCTCAATTTTTGCATGATTTATGATATGTGGATCAGGTTGGTCTGCTCTGTGTTGCCATGGTAATTATGGTCATTGTTATTAATCTACTGTACCGGCATAATAGAAGAGCTGCTGGACAGGTAGCAAGCAATCACGTGACTGAATATTAGTTTGCTTTTCTTGAGTGTTATTCAAAGGTTTAAAGGGGCAGTAGCACGTTTTTTGCAAAATTTATTGTTTCAAATTTCCCATTTATAATGATAGTTTATGTCAGAAAAAAACTCGTATAACAATTATATATCTGACATAACGTGTCATCGCTATCTCATGTCGTTCCCTTAGGGCTGTACCGTTTACACATCACTATAAGTGTTAACGGATATATGGTATTATGCATTTAAGATAACCCGGGGCTCAACGAGAATTGATTACGTGTAATCCTTTATCAATGAAATGTCTAATGCGATCATTTACAAGAGGAAGTGTGTCAATCATCTGCAGTGTATTATATATCACGCCCAGTATATCCGGCTTTAAAGGGGCAGTAGCACGTTTTTTTAACCTTTTAATTTTTCAAATTTCCCATTTATAATGGTAGTTTATGTCATTTATATTTACTTAAGAGGGTAAAGCATCTTATTTCACAAACCAATTATCCGTAGTGGTAATAACGGTGTTACGTATAATGCAAAAATTGCATGGCGGCCATTTTATTGTGAACACATTTTATTATTTCGAATGACAAAAACGATTCCCATAGCTTTTCAGAACCATGTACACTCATTTTTAAACTTGATTTTCCGAAGAGAGAAGGTTGTTTTAGTGTTGGTGATATTATTTTTCAAATACATTTCATCGACTTATTTCAACGAAAAAACGTGCTACTGTCCCTTTAAACTCTGTAGACGAGGGGTATGAGTGATTGATTTTTTTAAAAATGATACCACTTACCAAACACTTATGCAAATAGTATTGCTGAATGCTTATCACGTGCTATATAAATCAATTTTTACACATGGTTTATTGCTAAGTGTACACAATTTGCACAAGGATTGGTGTCAAGATATATTCTATAAATGTTGTATTAAAGGGGCAGTAGCACGTTTTTTTTTTTTGCTGAAATAAGTCGATGAAATGTATTTGAAAAATAATGTCACCAATAGTAAAACACCCTTCTCTCTTTGGAAAATCAAGTTAAAAAATGAGTGTACATGGTTCAGTAAAGCCACGGGAATCGTTTTTGTCATTCGAAATAATAAATTGTGTTCACAATAAAATGGCCGCCATGCATTTTTTGCTTTGTACACAACATCGTTATTACCACTACGGATAACTGGTTTGTGTAATAAGATGTTTTACCCTCTAACGTAATTATAAATGACATAAACTATCATTATAAATGGGAAATTTGAAAAAATAAAATTTGCAAAAAACGTGCTACTGCCCCTTTAAACTCTGTAGATGAGGGATATGAGTGATTGATTTTTTTAAAAATGATACCACTTACCAAACACTTATGCAAATACTATTGCTGAATGCTTATCACGTGCTACATAAATCAATTAATACACATGGTTTATTGCTAAGTGTACACAATTTGCACAATGATTGGTGTCAAGATATATTCTATAAATGTTGTATTAAAACAATATAACAACTGGATGTGTAGCTCAATTTTTGCATGATTTATGATATATGGATCAGGTTGGTCTGCTCTGCGTTGCCATGGTAAATATGGTCATTGTTATTAATCTACTGTACCGGCATAATAGAAGAGCTGCTGGACAGGTAGCAATCACGTGACTGAATATTAGTTTGCTTTTCTTGAGTGTTATTCAAAGGTTTAAAGGGGCAGAAGCACGTTTTTTGCAAAATTTATTTTTTCAAATTTCCCATTTATAATGACAGTTTATGTCATTTAAATTAACTTTAGAGGGTAAAACATCTTATTACACAAACCAATTATCTGTAGTGGTAAAAACTATGTTGCGTATAAAGCAAAAATAACATGGCGGCCATTTTATTGTGAACACAATTTATTATTTTGTATTACAAAAACGATTCCCATGGCTTTACCGAAACATGTACACTCATTTTAAACTTTATTTTCCGAAGAGAGAAGGATGTTTTACTATTGGTGAAATTATTTTTCAAATACATTTCATCAACTTATTTTAGTGAAAAAATGTGCTACTGCCCCTTTAAGGTCAGACCGACACTTTGGAAGCAATTCTCTATCAAGACGATTTTGTTTACGATGCAATACTGGTCAACTCTCTGTATGTTTCCGGAACTTATTGAGCTGAGTAATTTAATATAATCTACAAAACAAGCGTCCGTAAGTGTTTGTATGATATCAGAAATGACCCCAAAATATAATTCAACATAAATTTGATGTATGACTTTTTGTACATGATCGTCAGTATCATTAATAGACGCTTCATAGGTATAAGAACATATTACGCATGTTACTCAAATGAGTAAATCACCAGTCATTTAAATTTTACAGAAAGTTTGCAAAAGTTGCCTTAAATTCAAACAGTACATTGATAATGCTGAAGGAGACAATAATATAACTACCGAGACAGGAAACAACGTCTAATTATTGTATAAATTACATTAGCTCTGCTAGATAAAAAGATAATGGCTCCTGTCATTTGAAATGTCACGGAAGTCTGTTTCACTGATATATTGTTGAATCTGCGCACAGGACTAAAATTTAGTTTAAATTTATAATTACTGTAACTTCATCCTTATGATTATATATATTTTTTTATAAATACTCCCTGTTCCATATCTGTGTATGTGTATTCAGTTTAACTAGACTTGATGAATACGAATCTAGACTGTATTACAGACTCTTATTCTATACAGTCATGGGGCCGGACTATATCTGCGCACATTAAAGGTCATTTATCAATGCAGGAACTACACACAACTGGGTCACTAAACATTCCATGTGCGACCACTTCCGAATTCCACCCATTCCAGTCTCTTATCATTCTGTCCCTTCATGCGTTTATCAACTTGTAGTCATATCTTATGTGGGAAGAATTGACTGGAGTAACCTCTGTTGGAAGAGAATGGAGAATAGTTTCTGAAGCGGCGTTTAAGGATGTTCGCTTCTCAAATTTATAGTATTAAACTTTTTTCTAACTTATATTTTTTAAAAGATCAAAGTATATGATTAAAAAAACAGCATTAAAAAATAGGGGGTAGTGTGGTATTTTTTCTCGAGATATGACGCCTGTAAGATAGTGGGATGAAGTACAATTTTAACATTGGAGTCTATGGGAAAATGAGAAAAAAAACTGCTAAAAACTTTTTTTTACATTTCTAGTAAACTTTTTTTCCTTTTCCTGTTACACAGTTCATGTTCCTCTACCGAAATCGATGAAAAAATATATATGGAAGTGTGTTTTTTTAAAGCTTTGACACAAAATGTACCTGAGTGTACGAGAACGCCATTAATAATGAATGATACCTGTCAAACCAATAAATTAATTTACCACTTATTACAAAAGATTATAATTTGGTGTAGGTCCATTTTACCAAACTCTATCAAAAGTCATACTGATGTCACAGAACACGAATCTTACCTATTTTCCTTTGTGTAAAGCACTTGAAATAAAGTTGTATAATCTAAAAAAAAAAAATTTAAAAATTTTTAAAAAGTTTTGCAAAGGAGTCTCAAGGGTGTATCATGTTTCTAAATAGATTGAACTATTGTGAACTAACTACCGTCTTTTGAGTAGGACTATATTTTAGCAGAGTGTCTTCAAATGCATTCACCTAATTGGTTTTGATTTTTTATTTTAAATTCTGTTCAGTAACTATCATAATCATTGTGTGAACACGAACTATACAGAGAGGGTAACACTGTCAAGTAGCTGTTGTCTTCAGATATTTTCCATTGAAAGAATTTAATTATGATACAGATTTGTATAACAAATAGAGGCTCATAGCCGCCGATAAGAGTGAAAACCTCCTCTGCAAGCCTCTGTTAGTTTTACTTGTATAACCTCATGTTGATATCTTTAATATCAGAAGACACATGGTGAGATCTTGTGTTTATTGAATAATTAGCTGAATGAATGGGTGAATGAAATATGCACTAATGAAATATGACATTGCATGTAGCCTAATATTGAATATTGATTTTCGAGATGCATGCTTCTGTCTGATTAAAATCGACCTTGTTCCGAGGAATAAAATTTGCAAAATAATATATCTACCGGGATACGAACAGGTTCTGTAGATTCCTCTGAACCTACGACCGATATTAGTTCGTATCCCGGTACATGCACTATTTTGCAATTTTTATTCCACGGAATACCGTCGATTTTAATCAGACTGTGCATGCTTACGCGCATATATACTTCTTTACCATGTTATAAGCCATGGCGAATGATGAGAGAATTGCATGTGTGCAGGTATTACCTCTAAGATCACCAATAGCAGTGAAATTAAACATCCATGAGATAAATTAATTTATCAAAACCAGCAATGATAATGCAGTGTATTTGAATTATTGGCTACCTAATGCACGAGTTATGGTCATATATCCTTTTCCAATGTTATATCATCTGATTATTTCTTCTTTCTTGGTTAGATATAGTCAATGAAGTTTTTTTAAAATATTTATTTGCTGTGTAGCTGCAGAACTGTCTGTAAAGGCGACGTCGGGGCATCAAAGTATGATTTTTGTTTTATAGCAGCCATAATAACAAATGTAGCAAACATACATGTTTTTCATAGCAGACATGATAATTATTGGTGTGAACGAAAACATTCAAATATGTTTGAGAATTCTATGTACGCTTCACTGAGTTTGGTTAAGTCCGAAAGGCTGCAAAAGTTACTTCCCTTATTATCATGACATTTATACTTTCATTCAGTATCTCTGTACTTCGGAAAACGAGCGATTTCGAATGAAGACCCGGATGTTTCACAATGTTTACGTTTGTGACAACTCGCGAATGTTCCGGATTGTTTTGTTTACGTGTCGCTTCAAGGAAAAGAAGGTGCTTGCACAACTATTGCTGCATGATATAATTTTATAAAAGCTAGTTACCTTATGATATCCATATCTACAGATGACAGAGAGCTGACGAAAGCAACTTTGATTCAAAACGAGGAGTGAATCTGAATGTAAGGACATTTTTATTTTGTGTTTGTGGTTTGTGTAACTATGGCGACTTGATTGATGCAATTCATGCCAAAATATTTGTTATGTCATTTCTGGTTCTAAAGTTCAAAACGTTATATTCATATGGCATTTTGCGAATGATATATATGGAACAAGAAAGGGGGTAACAAAAACCACCAAATTAAACACCCCTTGCAGTGCATCTGACCTGTCTGATTAAAATTGATCGACCTTGTATTGAGAATTTTTTTTTTCAAAATAATGCATTGATCTACCGGGATGCGAACAGGTTCTGTAGATTCCTCGTCACACCAGGGTCTCAGGTAGTTCAGATAATCTAAATTAATGTCGCTTTATGTGCGATGACTGCACACCCGACGTAGGAAGACGTCTGCTGTAGCATGCTGGACTAGTTCTGAGGACACCCCGTATAATGGTGCATGTTCCGAACCAGTTTAGCAAAGAGGAAGCCCAGTCAAATAGCTGGTCAATCATATCATAGTTTTTTAACGGTTTTAAAAGCAATCGGAACAGACAAAAGGATAGCTGTTTGGAGTTATCTACCCCTAGCATCTCGCACCAAAAACTTTTGTTGGAGGTCTTGTGATTGGTTATCTGAATTGCGGCAGAACATGGGAAACTACGGGCTGTTATCGGACAGTTTTGCGAGGAAATCTCCCAACGATAAGAGTTCGTATCCCGTAGATGCACTGTTTTGCAATATTTATTCCTCGGAAAACTGTTGATTTTAATCAGACTGCTAGCTGTGAAAATGTGCAACACTGCAAGGCTACTGTGCAATATATACACCGTCTCGCGAAATGTTGGCGAAATGTTAGTGATTTGTTCTTGAAGTGTTTGCAAAATGTTCGCAAACATTGTATGTATATAAGGCCAGATGTGCTTATGGCATGGCATTTTCACATTTCATACTTTTCAGAACTGTTGCATGTGCATTATACAGGAGGTACTTTGCATTTTTAGCTCATCTGGTCTGGAAGGCCTGGTTGGCTTATGGCATGGCATGGTGTCCGGCGTCCATCTGTCCATCCATCCGTCCATCTGTAAACATTTCGCATTTTTGTCTTCCTCTCCAGAACCACTTGGTCTAGGGAGCTGAAATTTTGTGTACAGACTCCTTGGCCAATGGGGATTTTAAATTTTAGATTTCGTGACATTGCAACCCGAAAATAAAGGTCACAGAGGTCATGACCTGAAAACCTATTTTCATCTTCTTCTCAAGAACCACTGACCATAGGGACTTGAAATTTTTTATGTATAGATTTTATCTCTGGCCTCAAAGATAGATCAGAGGGGTAGTTTGAAGTAGGCTTGTTATTGCTGGACTATATGCACTGCTGTCCTCACTGATTGCCCTCAATACAGGTGTGGTGCCAGGATGACTTAATCTCCAAAACCATTCATTTACTTCTACAGTTGGTATTATAAGGAAGCTTAAATTTTCAGAAAAATATCTTTGTTACATGGAGACTGAAGTTTGTTCATTTGGTCTTGACGTCTTCTGGAGTATAAGACTGGCAGGTTGTTTATTCTTTCGACTTTGTTTCAGGACATAGGGCAGCTAAAATTTGTGAATATAATTTTTGTTTGACTGAAACTTGTAAATTTCATTGCTCTGCTCAGAAGAATAAGGATAGGAGTTTCAATTTAAAGTGGGGCACCCCGATAATCTGTTTCATGTCTTTGCTTTTCACAGGTAAAGGCATGGACTATTGCGAAAACTGCGGCCTCTTGCTATTTGTGGAAACAGAGGGGAAGCAACTCTGTAATGCTTGTCAAATGGCAGAATCCGAGACCAAGACAAACACAAAGATGTGTAATTGCCAGTACTGTACGAGGAGCTATGACTGGAATAACAGATACTTTAAAAGCCCGTACAAACTACATCAGTACCCGACGCGAAGTAGAGATGAAGAAGTACGCCCACTTCCGATGCGCTATGAAGACGCTGTAGATGAAGATCTGAGAAGGAGATGGGCAAAGTAAGTTGAAATTGATTTTCAATGAAACAATGAGGTAAATTAAATGTGATAACAAAAAGTGAATGTGAAATAACTATTCTTTGTTTATCAATACAGTTGCCTTATCTAGAAGTTCTCTCAACTAGTTCCAGATCTCTTTCCCAGAAATAAACAATCAATCCATCAATACCCTTGAGTGCAGGAAAAAGAATTTCTAAAAAATTCAAAAATTCATTTAATTTACTTTCTCAGAGAACAGCTACAACTGAAGAAACAGCTGCAGACGGAAGACTCGTACCGTATGCGCCGTATCCGTCAGAAGCTTGAACATGATCAACTGGAGGAAGGAGAGTTGTACATTGCAGGCGTCGATATCTCCTTCATCAAAGGTGACAACGTCAACGCCTGCTCAGCATTTGTTGTCCTTAGTTACCCTGATCTGGAGGTGAGAGTTTGTGCATGACGTTGTGTAAGGATATTTGTGATTTGAAACCACAGGAGTGCTACATGCAATGGATTTCTGCAACTGCAATTATCTTAAATTGCTTTTAGTTTTGGGCATAGGTGGATCCAGATGAGAATTTCGAAGGTGGGGTGTGGGGGTGGGGGATGGGGGTGAGGAGTGTTATGTTCTCAGACTTGGCAGAACAAACATTTCAAAGAGCACAGAACAAATGGCGTCTGCTAAAACATGTGCTAGACTGTTTATTAACTCATACAGTGAAGAGCAAACAAGGGGACGTAACTCGCATCATAAGATCTCAGTCCGACACAGCGGTAGAGCGCATGGCCTTATAATAACGTCAATACACTACATCTCCTCTCTTGTTAATTTTAAAGATACAACATTATACTTTATACTTAATCTGATAATAAGATTTTACTTCTTGTATCTTAACGCAATAAAACACTGTTGCACAATGAATTATATTAACTTGTTTTCAAACTCATGAATAATTAAAGTCTCTTCATAAAAGTAATTACTGGAAACTTCCATGAAACAATTATAAGAACATAGTCCAACTCTTGGCTTTAAGAAACTTGTTTTAACTGTTAACACTGAAATAACTTGAAAGAGAACACAACTAGATTCAAGATCTATCATTTAGAGTCACAAATCCAATCTGTTTGGTGCTCGTCTTTCACGAACTGGATAGCGCCGTTCTGGTGCTGGAATCTGATTGTCACTGTCTATGTGTGTCCCATATGGTGTTACAGGATTTGAACAACCCGGTAACTCAACTATCTGCTCCGAACTGTTAAGATTAGGAGTCATTGGACTAGGAATGACTTCACTTGAGGTCACTGGATTTGAGCGTGGTAGTAGTTGATCGGTATGGCGTCGCCAAACCGTCTCTTGGTCAACTTGCACTTTGTACGACACAGGGCCGGACTTATCAACTACTGTACCGGGTACCCACTTAGCACCTTCCCGGTAGTTTCTCGCAAGTACAGGTTGATTAGCTTCGAAAGATTCCGTTCGCACTTTCCCTGCACCTCGTTCCTGAATCTGTTTCTCTTGAGCCTCTGCCACCGTTCTGGAGAGGTTCGGTTTCAGTAGATCAAGGCGTGATCTCAGTCTTCGCCCTATGAGCAAGACTGCAGGAGCCTCTCTCGTCGTTGAGTGGGGCGTGTTCCTATATCTAATGAGAAACACTGATAACTGCTGCTGCAAAGACGCACTGGATTTGCTTACACTTTCACGTAAACTCTGCTTCAGAGTTTGCACAAATCTCTCTGCCAAACCGTTGGTTGCTGGGTGGTAAGGCGAGGACGTTATGTGTTGAACACCATTCATGACCATGAATTGCTGAAATTCTGATGACACAAACTGAGGCCCATTATCACTCACAAGCTGCTGTGGTAGACCATGTCTACTAAACAAACTGCGCAGCACATCAATGGTTTTCTCAGATGTTGTTGAATTCATTACAACAACTTCCGGCCACTTGCTGTAAGCATCAATCACAACAAAGAACATCTTTCCCATGAATGGTCCAGCGAAGTCTACATGGATCCTACGCCATGGCCCGTCAGGATACTGCCAAGGGTGTAGGGGTGCGGAGGCAGGCTGATTTTGACACTTCATGCACTCTTCACACGACTTCACTGTACGCTCAATCTGTTCATCCAGATTCGGCCACCACACGTAACTGCGTGCTAAAGCCTTCATTTTCACAATACCTTGGTGTCCTATGTGTAGTTCACTTAGCACCACAGGTCTGAGGGATGTTGGTATGATCACTCTCATACCCCACATGAGACATCCTCCTTGAACAGTCAGTTCATTTCGTCTTATGTAGAAAGCTTGCAAGGACTGCGCTTCAGGCTTGGTCCATCCAGCCAGAGTGTAGTCCATGGCCAAGGATAAATCCTTATCCTTCCTGGTTTCGCTTGCAACTTGTGATGACTTCACTGGTAGACTCTCCAACTGGGACATGTTGAATACTGCAGCCGCATCAATCACATTCTCTGGTACTTGCTCTGGTATCGGCAAACGAGAAAGTCCATCTGCATTCGCGTTGTTTTTGGAAGTTCTGTATACAATGTTGTAGTTGTAAGCCGACAACATCATGGCCCATCGCTGGAATCTTGCTGCTGCAAGTGGTGGAATTGCTGTCTTGGGTCCCAAGATTTTCACCAATGGCTGATGGTCAGTAATCAATGTGAACTTCTTGCCGATCAAGTACTGTGAAAACTTTTTCACAGCAAACACTATCGCAAGTGATTCTTTATCAATTTGCGCATAGTTTTGTTCAGCTTTTGTCAATGTCCGAGAGATGAAAGCAATTGGTTTCTCTCCTTGGTTTGTGATGTGAGACAACACTGCGCCGACTCCGTAAGGTGAGGCATCACAGGCCAGTGTGACTGGTAAGTCTGGGTTGTAATGTACCAGTAAATCTGCAGATGCCAACAACTTCTTTGCTTTGTTGAAGGCAGTGTTTGCATTCTCAGACCACTTCCATTCTGTTCCCTTTTCCAGAAGCTTGTTCAATGGTCTGATGACCATAGACAGATTTTGTAGAAATCTGTTATAATAGTTCAACAGTCCTAGAAAACTGCGCAACTGCGACACATTTTCTGGTGCCGGGGCATTCAACACGGCATTCACCTTATCTTCAGTGGTGTGAAGACCATCTCGATCAATCTTGTGTCCCAGGTAGACGATTGATTCTTGGAAGAAGAAACATTTTTCCCTTGACACACGCACTCCCCATTCTTGAAGCCTTCGCAAAACATCGTTGAGATTCTTGAGGTGTTCATCTGCAGTCTTTCCCGTCACAAGCAGGTCGTCCATATAACACAAGACACCTGGTATTCCTTGGAGCACTTGTTCCATGGTTCTCTGGAACATAGCGGGTGCGGATGCTACACCGAACGGTAACCTGTTGAAACGGAAAAGTCCCTTCTGGGTGTTCAGTACCAGTAACTTCCGTGAATCGTCATCTACCAACATTTGCTGGTATGCGTTTGAGAGATCCAACTTTGTGAACTCCTGCCCACCTGACAGATTTGCAAGTAAATCTTCGATCCGTGGCAGGGGGTATTCAACTCGCTTCAAAACAGGATTGAGTGTCACTTTGAAATCTCCGCATAGACGAACTGATCCATTTTTCTTCACCACCGGTACAATCGGCGTTGCCCACTCACTACAGTCTACTGGTTCTAAGATGTTATCTTTCACCAGTCTATCTATTTCATCATCAACCTTCTGACGTAAAGAGTACGGCACTGGACGTGCTTTCACATACTTGGGGGTGGTATCTTCTTCTACTTCTATCTTTGCTTTAACATTCTTCATTGTTCCCAATTCATCTTTAAAAACTTCTGCATGATTCTGCAAAATGTCCTGTAACTTTTCTTTGGCTTCCTTAGGAACAGCTTTGATTTGACGTATAGCCGGCCAGTCCAATTCTATCTTGTGTAACCATGACCGTCCGAAAAGAGCAGGCCCTGATCCTTGAAGGACGAATAACTTCAGATCATAGTGGTCACCATTGTAACACACTCTTACATTTAGTGTCCCTTCTGGTCTGACTGGTTCCTGTGTGTAAGTCTTCAAAATCACATCAGTTTCCTTCAAAGGTATCTTTGAAAATCTCTTCTTGTACTCGTCAAGAGAGATTATAGAGTACGCTGAGCCAGTGTCAAGTTCCATTTTCAACTCAGTCCCTTCTACAACTGGGTAAATCCAAATACTGTCAATGACTTCTGTATCATCTTTGATGAAGAACAATGGTAATTCAGATTCATCATTCAGAGTATCTTCTGACCGTCTCTTGACTTCATCCATGTGATGAACTTGGCCTCTCTTTTTGTGTCCATGGTAACCTCCTTTTGTTGGTTTCTGCTTATTTTTGCAAATAAACTGAGTGTGCCCTACTTTCCCACATTTGTAACATTCCACACTTTTCATCCAACAGTCTCTGGAATCATGGTTAGTTTTTCCACATGACTTGCATTTGGGGAATTGTTTCCTTCTGTCTCCATTGTGAACATGATTGTTACCTTTACTCGACATCCTGTGCACGTGAGCTGGCGTTTTCACATTTAATTCCTGCATATCTTTGGCAGCAGTTTCCATGGAAACAGCAACTTTCACCGCTTTGTCTAAAGAAAGGCCTTCTTCTGTTAACAGACGTTTTTGAATAGAGTTAGATGACAAACCACACACAAACTGATCTCTAAGCTGATCATTCAGTCCCTGTTTGAAATCACAATGTTCAGTAAGTTCTCTGAGTGTAGCTAGATAGTCCGAAATAGTTTCGTTTGGCCCTTGAACTCTGCTGCGAAATCTGTGACGTTGTGAAATTACAACTGGTTTTGGTGAGAAATGTGCCGTCAAAACAGCCACTAGTTCAGTCAAAGTCTTAGTAGAAGGTTTCGCTGGAGACAATAAACTTCTTAACAATCCATAAGCTTTCCCTCCGACAATCGCTAGGAAAGCATTCACTTGCTTATCTTCGTCAATGGAGTTAGCTTCAAGGTACGCTGTCAGTCGTTCAGAGTAAACGTCCCACGTACCATTTGCTTCGTCAAATGGCTCGATAGTGCCGATAGCAGCCATCTTTAGGTTCCTGGATGCACGTAGATTACGAAAATCCTCGTCGCCAATTATGTTATGTTCTCAGACTTGGCAGAACAAACATTTCAAAGAGCACAGAACAAATGGCGTCTGCTAAAACATGTGCTAGACTGTTTATTAACTCATACAGTGAAGAGCAAACAAGGGGACGTAACTCGCATCATAAGATCTCAGTCCGACACAGCGGTAGAGCGCATGGCCTTATAATAACGTCAATACACTACAAGGAGGGGGTGGTTCTTCACATAATCCCCTCTGAGTACCAAAATATAATTTTCATTCTTCATCCTACAATGTTGTTTTTACAATTCATTTCTCTTATATGTAAAAAAACTGGGACTCCTCCGTCACACCCATAAATTATAGCTGATGCAAGTCTTGAAGATATCAAATTTTCTTCAAGAGTTTTCATACGTGCCCTTATAGGTAAATAGAATATGTCAAAATGGATGAATTGATTACCTGTTTTTCTGAGATTGCATTGGCAAGTAGGGGTGTAACAATACATCGAACTATCGATGCATCAGAATAGTTGGCTTGGCAATAGTACTATATCGATAGTATATACAAAAACACTATTGCTATT
The DNA here is from genome assembly GCA_936450465.1 of Gibbula magus. Taxonomy (NCBI): domain Eukaryota; kingdom Metazoa; phylum Mollusca; class Gastropoda; order Trochida; family Trochidae; genus Gibbula; species Gibbula magus. The sequence continues at coordinate 37,756,565 of OW388294.1, read as the reverse complement.
GCAATAGTAAGGTTAACTATCGATACTATCGAAACTATTAAATTTCTCTTATTTATAAATCATTTACACAAGCCTTACTGCATTTAATTCAAGTTTTTTTTATTTTAGTATGTCAAAAAGGAAAAACTGGAGATAGGATATAGCAAAATGACAACAAGTCTTTTCATTTATGATTTCTTTACTGATTTTGGTTCAATAGTCCTTACATCAATTAAACATTTCTACTAAAACCTATAAGAAATCTAGCTGATTATTACGTATTTGTACAAAAAACCTATTGCGCAATAGTGAGTTACAATAGTCTATCGCTATCGCAATAATAAGTGGCAATATACTATCGCTATCGCAATAGTCTCTTTGGGTCAATAGTCACCCCTATTGACAAGATCATATTTATTGTTTCATTGCTAAACCTGTTCATGATTTTAAAAAACCCAATGTGAATTACCCAAAAGGAATATGGAAATGAAAAAAATCATTTTAATAGCATTCATGATGTATTTTCTCTGAAGGTAGTGTACGAGGACTACCAGATGATCAAGTTGACCGCCCCGTATATCCCAGGGTTCCTGGCTTTCCGAGAAGTGGAGTTCATAGTTGAACAATACAAAGAGTTGAAGAGAAAACAACCTCAATATCTGCCTCAGGTAAACTCGGAATTAATCAACAAGTTCAAGACAATTAAAGGGAATACTTCAATTTGACACTTTATAAAGTGTTAAGATGAAGTCCAGTCTGTAATGGTTGATCAGTACCCAATCTTGGTTGTTATATTTGACATTTCATCCTGCTGCATCAGGGTATTTTGTATCTGTAAATCGACGTCAATCCACTGATTGTCTAAGCATTGTATTGCGCTATAAATTCAGACTTTGAAATTTAAGCGATATGCTCTCTGCTGTTAAGAAATGGATTTCATAAGGTCTTTGTTCACTGGCTTATAAACGGTTTGAAAGGTGCAAGTTAAATAATAAATAGATTTCATAATGTGTTTGTTCACTGGCTTATAAATGGTTTGAAAGTTCAAGTTCAACTGTATTATAAATGCCGTTGACAAGCTCCGGCATTTATACCAGTTTAACTTGCATGTGGTTTTAATGTGGCTGATCTGCAGGAATGACAAAGGGAATAATCCATGATTGGCCAGAATCCACAGGAAAAGGGTTAAGCAAATTGAATTTGTGTACACACATGCATACCTTGTAATTAAATATGACTGCATTATGGGTTTAAAGGATTATCTGTGGGTATCTGAACATTCTGGAATAGCTTATCTTTTGCTGGTGGGCTATTTTTTACTATTCTGCTCCCTGTAAATTGGCCCTCTGAAGTGTTAAAGGTGCATCCATTGTGTTTCATAAAATTTTATTTGGCTTTTATACGTTCCAACTCACCACATGCGATGTCTACAATACAAATAAATTCACTCAGCTTGCATATTTATCCCCAATCGCCAAATATATCATAATGACTAGTTTCCAATCAAAATTGAGTAACATCATTATGCATGCGCAGAAACCGAAACTGCACGTCCCATTTACATGCACAGTAGTTATGTGACCTATTAAACATTATCAACTGAAAATTATCTTTTTGTCTGTTATAAATAAGATTCCAAAATTACGTTTGCCACACGCTGTGCATTGTCCGGTTTTCGATCGGAAATCACTACTTTTACCTTCATATCGTCAATATGCTAAGTCTACTATCATCAAAATGGTAGTTTTCGACAACAGTCGGTACTTCTCGATGAAGTAACACCATTTATAACGTTTCCAATATGTGACCCCCAACAACACAATGGATGTACCTTTAAAGGTGCTGTAGCATGTTTTTTGCATATAATGTTTTCTCAAATTTGCCATTTATTATCAAAGTTTATACAATATATTTGAATGTTAAAGGGTAAAACATGACCCGATAAGCTGTATCCATAGAAATCGGTTATCCGTATTCGAAGAAAATGGTGCAACGTATAAAGTGACAGTGGTGTGCAACTCTTCAGTGTGAAAGGTAGATTTTTAGGTCTCATGCTAATTTGAGAGTTCAAACAGAAAGATGGTTGACCATTCAATCATGATCATTGTACCAATTATTTAAAACTCTAATCTGAGTGTTTAGGTATCGCTGCATCAAACAGATCACTTGAACTACGTTTGAGCGGCCATTTTAATGGGAACACCTTAAAATGGCCGCTCGATAGGAAATAGACTTGCATGGCTTAACCGAACAATGTACATTTGTTTTAGAACTCTTTTTTATTGATTGAGTATTATTTAGCCAAGGGTAATACTTATTTATATTTTTGAGAGATTTTTTTTTTATTTCAGTAGGAAAATCGTGCTACAGCGCCTTTATGGGCAATAGAGTCCATTTCATATTCCATTCTTGATTAAAAACAGCATTTAAGTTATCAAATACGTTTCACCTAATTTTGAAGAAAAAAATATTATTGTTAAATATCTGTGTATTTCTTTGTTTTTGTAGGTCATATGTGTTGATGGGAATGGTGTGTTGCATCCAAGAGGTAATTAATCTGACTCTATTCAAAGTATTTTATTTCCTCAAAATTAATAACAATGCTTTGAAAAGTAGTATTTATGCATGATGGTATCAAATTCTCATTTTTTTCTCAAAACTGAAATATATGGGTCTTAGTGAATATTGAAAGTTTCACAGCAAACTCAAAATAACTTATGAGACACAGCTATAACACAATTGCCAATCCAAAAAAGTGCTCTGAAGTTATGTATGTAGTATATTTGGAACCCTCCGACATCCCCTCTGAACTCTCAGAGGCAGATCCCCCCGGACACACCCCAACCCCAAACCCTAAAAACACATCCTTTGAAAAAATTAAATGTAGTTTGGTTGGAACCTCCCTTTAGAATAAGTGAACTTTCCTTTGAAAAACCCTTTATTTGACTATGACTCTTCCAATAGGATGTTACTTTAACCGTTGCCTTATTGTCAAATCATCATCATGCTTCTTAAAGGTACATCCATTGTGTTGTTGGGGGTCAAATATGACAAACGTTATAAATGGTCTTATTTTATCGAGAAGTACCAACTGTTACTGAAAACAACCATTTTAATGATACTCGACTTAGTATATTGACGATATGAAGGTAAAAGTAGTGATTTCTGATCGGAAACCAGACAATGCACTACGTGTGGCGCGCGCCAATGAGTCAAACGTACTTGGAATCTTATTTACACCAGACAAAATAACAAATTTGGGTTAATAATGTCCAATAGGTCATATAACTACTGTGCATGTAAATAGGACGTTCACTTTCCTTTTCTACACATGCATAATGATGTTACTCGATTTAAATGGGAAAAGGGTAATTATGATATGTTTGGCGATTGGGGATGAATATGCAAGCTAAGTGAATGTATTTGTATTGTAAACAGCACATTGGTGTGTTGGAACGTATTAAAGCCAAATAAAATTTTATGAAACACAATGGATGCACCTTTAACTTGTATCCCACATCTGTAGGTTTCGGTCTGGCCAGCCATCTAGGAGTGTTGCTGGGAGTGGCAAGTCTCGGAGTGGCCAAATCTCTGATACACGTCGACGGGTTGGAAGAAAACGATGAACATAAAGCAAAGGTAACAAACATCTATTATGAATACTTGTTCCATCATCTTCAAAAAGAACCTCTGATGTTATGAATGAGTAATCAAGTTGATGTCTAAAATTCTAATATATTGTTATTAAATGTAATTGAAAAATTTGGAATTTACCTGAATCAGTCTGGAATAAATATGTTGGATACCAGGGATGATGAATACTGGAAAGACTACTTTGATTTTGCTTGTAAATGATGGGGGCGCAACTCATTTTGCTATAATTTAATTTTAAAGGGGCAGTAGCACGTTTTTTTGCTCAAATAAGTTGATGAAATGTATTTGAAAAATAATTTCACCAATAGTAAAACATCCTTCTCTCTTCGGAAAATAAAGTTGAAAATGAGTGTACATGCTTCGGTAAAGCCATGGGAATACAAAATAATAAATTGTGTTCACAATAAAATGGCCGCCATGCAATTGTTGCTTTATACGCAACATAGTTTTTACCACTACAGATAATTGGTTTGTGTAATAAGATGTTTTACCCTCTAAAGTTAATTTAAATGACATAAACTATCATTATAAATGAGAAATTTGAAAAAATAAATTTTGCAAAAAACATGCTACAGCGCCTTTAATTCCAAACTTGTAAAGAAATGAAGAATTATATGGAAGGATATAACAGATTACCCTAAAATCGTATGTATGAACATATTGTGATTCTATCTTCCCTAAAACAGTATTGACTTAGTCAGGTCTCATTTATAATTGTTTGATAGTTGGGTTTGCAAGTTAGGAATGTTATTTATTATATCTTTGTCTCTGTAGAAGAGTACCCTGAAGAAAGGGGGTGACACATTCCTACTGCAGACCAGCTCAGGGCATGTACTGGGGAAGGTGAGTGTATGAAAGAACAGGATAAAAGACTGTTAGAATTTCTCCTTTCCAGGGCAAAAATGTTGAAAGTGTATTAAAATTTATGAATCAAAATTTTGTTGAATAATAAATTCCTCATTACAATCAATTCTAAAATTTAACCCAATACCAAAATATTTGTATTTCACACTGGTTAAACTAGAAAGTAGATGTTGAAAATATACATTTACATTATTAATTTTAGTTGTGTTATGTCCTTGCCAACATCATAATATAAATATCTTAGTTTTCAAAAATATAAAACAATATTAAAATTTATAAATTACAAGCAAATATCATGACACATTACATTATCTACATAAAAGTCACTTATATTTCAATTAGCCTGTCCATTCAATTAAAGATTTTTATAAGACTGTTAATAACACTAGAATATTGGTTTGTTCTATGGCAGGCTCTGAGGTCATGTGACAGCGCACAGAACCCTGTCTACGTGTCAGCAGGTCACATGATCAGTCTGGACACGGCCGTCCTACTGGTGACCAAGTGCAGTAAATACCGCATCCCAGAACCAACACGAAAGGTAGGTAACTGTTTATGATTATTTAATTGCTTGTCAACAATTTGAGAAACATGTTGAGTTCATAGATTAAACTAATATTATGGTATTATATATTATACTCGCTTGAAAAAGGTGGAAGAAGAACCCACCAAAAATGTTGTGAGAATTTTTTTTTTTCTGTTATGATTATCGATATTTTGTTTCTTTTCAGGCGGATTTGAACTCAAGAGAATATTTGCGAGTAAATCACCCTCAGGGAATACAAGTGAAGTGAAGTTGATTTTGTTGGATATGTAATCATGTACATATGTAAAGGCAGCTATAAGAATGTCTTAACTGTTACTTGAAACACTGTGATACCCAAACTATGTGAGTTTTAAATAAGAGTATGTGATTAAGGGGAGGGAAAATATATAGAGACTATTACCTGAGGAAGTGTGTCATATGACTTTTAAGAAACGAGTGTTAATATTTGTTATGCCCGAGCGATAGCGAGTAAACTTCATATGGCACACTTTTTTTATCACTCATTCTATTCCATTTGAATCATGTAAGAATAGTCAGGAAATGACGCATTATCTTGCGACGTCAAGCTACAGCGACAATCAAAATACGGAAAGTCAAGTTGAAACAGTTGTAAGGCAAATGTGATATGTGTACATGTGCTCATATTGAAAATATTAACTCAGTTATTTTCAACCTTATGGCACATGTAATGTACAAAGCATCTTTAAAATAATTATGCATAGTGCGCAGTTACTAATTTTTGTAGTAAGGCTACCTAAGTTAGCCCCCCCCCCCCCCAAAAAAAAAGAATTTGTTTCTGGTTTCCACCCGCATCAGTTTCAAACCCACGCCTCAGGTCTTTTTTTGCTAGGTTTTAACAAAAGTAAGGGCAGATAACTATAATTTTGTAGCCTAAGAAAACATTGTACAAACATGTCTGTCACTTGTTTCTGTTGAGATGGAGTGTAGGGGTGAGATTATTGACTATTTCGAATAGTAACACATATTTAAGAGCGTTTGTGCTTTTTTTATATAAATAATTGTACAAATTTTGTTTGTTTATCTCCTCATTCATTTTTTTTAAATTGTGTCATCGCATCATTTTCGTCAGCCTTTAAAGACCAGAAACATTTTTTTTATATTTTTAGGCCTTAGTTAAAGTCACCTTAGAGGTTTGTGCAATACAACCTTGGACTCCAGATAGGCTCCAGATTTTATAACTTGCCGGTGTGCAGTGTAATATTTATATGGAAATATTTGACTATTGTAATACTGCTGCAAGTTTGACACCACAGTAATGTACAGTTGTGGTGTTGTAATGATGGTATCACCCTCACAATGGCACATGACTTGCAGAAGGTTGCGAAATTTTGGCAAATAAAAATTAAAATAAAAAGGATATTAAACGACCTTCCATATAATACCAGTTTCTATGAGGCAAATTAATGATTTGGAATTAAACTTGCTTTCGCTCCTTTAATACCAAATCATTAACTTGTTTAATAAAAATGGTATTAAATGGATCCTCTATCCTCTATTTCTCATGTTGACAATTGGGTGTGAAACAGTCAATATAACCTTTGAATCCAATACCTACAATCTTCTTATCTCCAAAATTGTATGCTTATACAATATAGAAACAATGTAGAATTGGAATTCTCATGTCGTTTTCTATATTTCACATCTTATGCCTGATTAAGTATCTTCAGTGCATCAAATTTTCTGCATCATGATCCTTATCTCTGTGTTGGGTGAAATAGGAACGGGATACAGAAGTTATGAACTTGTATATTGCTTAGCATTCCCATGATATCATTGTAACTTTACATCAATGATATTGTTAATTATCAGTGCAGGTATGGCCACTCTCATCTGATTTCAGCTGCCCAAACCTAGAACCTTAATTCAATGCATTTTCGACTGTTTCTAAAACTACATTGTCATCCCAGTCATTGTCATACATTATCATTCACAATATCATATCATTGTCAATCTTGTCAAAGATGACATCAATGTTTAACTGATGACATATCAATGTAACAAGATAATGATATGATGACATATTTTTGGCATTATTTGCATGACATCATAATGGAGCACATCATATCTTCATTGAATAATAATAATACGTTTTGACTTGTAACATGAAATCATTGTAGACAACATTGTTTCATTGTATTGTATTGTTATAATAACATGTAACATGAAAGTATTGTCATTATTGTTGAATGACATTGACCGAAGATCATGAAGACATAACAACAATGTTGCATGACATTGTCATTAGATCATGAAGACATGACACCATTGTTGCCTGGCATTGACATTAGATCATGAAGACATAACACCATTGTTGCCTGGCATTGAAAATAGGTCATGAAGATGTGACACCGTTGTTGCATGACATTGATATTAAATCATGAAGACATGACACCATTGTTACATGACATTGACATTAGATATATATATTTTTTAAAATGACACTGAATTTTTTAATAAAATGTTTTAATCAATGTGGACACATCTCTTAAATTATGAAAATACAAAAATAGTTTGTTGTTATTATTTTTGTTGTAAAAGCACATATTTGATATACATATACTAAAATAAATGATACATTCATGAATATTTTGTGTTATATTTACAAACTTTACATATATATTTGTTCAGTGTTGAGTTTTATGTGTATTAAATTCATAAACAAACAGAAATTGAACTATTACGGTAACTTGTTCACAAACTTGGCAACATTGTAAATCAATTGTGCTTGTAATAGCTGTCTATGTGCAACACTAGTTATGATTATACCATAACAAATGTACTGGGTGCTAAGCTAAAATATTCAAAGGGTGATGTTTATGAGGTAACACGTTTGAGAGTGCATCACTTCAAGTTATCACTGGCTAGTTTAAGACTTGTTGTCTTTTCTGTGCCAGATATATCTGATCACACTACCAAGTCCAGATGAAGCACACTGCTATGCTGGCACATAGAAGCTGATGAAATACAGCAAGACTTAAATTAGTAAGTGATAGAGACTGGCACAAGTTGCAACCTTTTTGTGAAGTGGATTTGTTTTGTCATCGATGTTGTTGGCACACAAAAGTGTCAGGGGGTATGTTCACTATAATGTACAGCATTTCTTTATTATAAGACTGGCTTTGGGATCAAGGAACATCCATCACATTAGTGGGTTTTATTCACTGGAATTAGCAAGTTGGCGAGGAAAGGGAGGGGTCACCCTTTGTGCATATTATCGTTGTAGAGGGAAGGGATGCTTATTAGTGTTGATTAGGAAAAGCCTCCCCGGACTTTTCTGCTGGTGTTCCTCAAAGCCGGAGTACCATTCTGTACTGGATGCACCTTGTTCTGATATTTCATAGAAGAAAAAATGCTTAGTTCGCTTACAGCAATCCTTCTCCTTCTATTGACTCTGCTACTACGTGAAGAACTGGATGAGCTATTGATAGAAGGATTCACGTCGCTAGGTGTCGCTCCGCTGTTTGTGACACGATTGGACGAGGACAGGGAATAAAGGTCATCAACGCTGTCATGTGATGTCCAATTGGCTTCTGACACTATCAACTGTCTTGCTCTCACTGTGTAGTCTAAATCTCTTTTCTGTTGGTCCCAGGAGATCTGGTTGAATCTCATGATGTCTCCAAGTGTGTTGAATCGTGCTGCAAAGTGGGAGAAGTCATTTGGACCTGGGCTACTTCTAGAACTAGTGTCCTGTGTGTCAATTGGTGGCTTTTGGATAGTGACCCTTGACCCAGCGGTCACCTTTCCTCCACACGTGCATTTGTTGCTATTTACCAGAAGACCACAACGTTCACAAGCAAAGGGACCTTCTTTACCACTTAGTTCCATCCAGGACATTACTGAAATTTAAATTGAAAATATTTCTTTTATTTCCCCTTTTATGTTGTAACAGAATCAATCAACTGAAACATTTCACTAATTATTACATTAATTGTAACATTTTAAAATGCAACCCAGGCATATGAAAGATGATACTTTCTCTCCAGAACTTATATATATAATAATACTACTGATGCCTCTAGTTAAAATTCACATTAGTAGAGTACTGAACGAGTATGAACATGTTACGTTCATTCTAGGTTTGAGTAGATCATTGCACAATGTCATGTGTAAGTGAAACCACCCTTGAAAGTTAAGTTAATCAGACACATCTGGACTTTTTTTATGCCCCTCGTAAAATGATATAAAAATAGATTACAAAACTGTTCTACATGTCGTAAGGTTTGTTTGCAATGCTACACTGAATTTCAGCACAGTACCACTCATGGTTTGCTAGTTCCAGCCGATGCACACAGGTTTCACTGAAATCCATAGCCACCATGGTGTTGCAGGCTTTCTCCCTGCAATAATACTAGAACCGGTAGGTGTGATATAAGTGAAATATTCTTGAAAGCAACAATAAACTCCAATTCACCTCACCTCTATCTGCAACCCCATTGCATAGTAAGTATGCTACTATTTCGGTCTAAGAGGATTCAAACTGAGGACATAAAATTTATTCCTTCATCTCAAATGGTAGAGCATCAGGCTCTTACTCACAGCTCCAATGATTGTATCTGGCTTTAATGAGCTCTCAATCATTTCCTTTACAAACAAAATGTACTTACAACTGCTGACCGCCTGGGCCTGGTCCTCCCGATGGCGGGACTCTGAGCCCACAAACACGATCTCTTCCTCTGCATCTCCCATCACCTGTCTGTACCTCAGTCGTCTCTGTAACTGTGGAGAGAATTAATGAGAAATTCATTGTAAAAATTGTCATTTCGTCTCTTGAACATCTTTTATTATTAAACTTTAAAAAACAAAGAGACAAAACAAAAAATAATTGTAAAACGGATTCTTCAAACCCTGTACACATATCAGGAACTTTACCTGGAGAACCTGTGTCTTGAGTTTGTTAAGTATGATTTGAGCAATCATTCCAACTACAGATACATGTAACCTCTACATTTGACATCAGTATTGCATTGATTTTGCAGAACGGTTTGTCATGACTTTGTGAAAGCATTAGTCAAGTAAAAAATATTGGAATCCCTTGGAATTTCTTGATTCTAAGATCTCAAAGGCATACTTCTAGGCATGGCTTCACTATATTTTGATGGGCACGATTTTCCAAATAAGTTCTAGCATTTGACAAAATGGTATACTTATTTTCATTAATATTGATACAAGGCTTCTTGAGCTACGAAAAATATCAATTTTCTCAATTCCTCAGAGAACATTATGCGCTATGAGATAAACATAGTATCCCCAGATGGCAGGACTTTTGCAAAGGGATTATTGACCAGAAATGTTTGCTGATTATGATTTGTAACGAATACATTACCCTGTAGATAGGACTTGCAACAAGACAACACGGCAGACAGAGCATACAACAGAAGACTGGTTGCAAGTCAAGCATGTGGTTGTAGGGAGCCCCATTCAGCACTGCAAACCGTCCTCCATTCACGCTGAGGTCCTCCTGGAGGACCAGCTTAGCCCAATTTCTGATGGACGGACCCAGATCAACCTAGATCAATGACGAAATCATCAATATCATTCGCAACATAATGATAAAATTCATTGTGTTCATATTTAATTTCCCTTTCCATTACCGTCAGTATGAAGTGTCTGTACAGCAAATTACTGCACTTGTTAAAATGTTTGTGCAGAGGATGGATACAGACAAACCAAACCGACATTACGCCATCTTCAACTTGACTATTTTGTCAACAATTGTTGCTGTTTAACATGAACCTTTTATATTTGTTTTTATATCGGCAGAAATACCCAATTCTTAAGTATATACTCATACGTATATGTTATATCTTATTTCATTTAAATGATTTTAAATGTATGATGCTATCGATCATGACCACGGGAGCATCTCATTTGAAACCATTTTAGACATTGGGTTGATATCTATAATTAATACACAGACTACAATCTCTACAACTTACAAATACAGGGATTCCTTAACCAAAAACCTCTTTTTATTGAGAACAACCTAAACTCTTAGTCTTGGGGAAATGGTGATCTTAATGACTTCCGGTCTCCTTAGTTCAGTGTAAAAGGAGGCCGTTGGTGCCTTGGTAAAACTACCTAAATATCAAGGTAACCATTATGTTGTCCTAAAGCACTGAGGATATCTTAGTGACGTACGACCAGGTACCTTAGTGCTTTGTGGAAGAGGCCGCGGTTCCATATTGATCACATACCTCAAAGTAAAACTTCTCCATGATGGGTTGGTTCTGCTGGACAGACTTGAGGTTCTCCACCAGACGTTCCACGCACCTGGCTCTTGGATGTAGCACGATGATGACTTGAACTGACACAAGGAGGAAAAGACTCAGATAATGATAATCGAAGCGAAGCCTTTGTGGTCGAGTGATTAAGCTGATTGAACATGCAGTGCTGCCGAGATGTGCTTGACAATAAATCCAATTGAACCCGTCCCGGAAAGGTCAACGAGTTTATCGACATCGTGGCCTAACATATCAAAATGTTATATATTTTCTCAGCAGTAATTTTATATTTTCAACTGTATATGTTTATTACCGTGGCCACAATTCCATTTATTTCGAATGGATAAAATCACACACAAGGCGCGGTACAACGTCGTGTTCTCTATGGGTCCAGCGATTGAAAATATTTATTTCCTTTTACATGGCAAAGGATTTTGAAAACTGATTTATAACATTAGTATCCTTGTATGTCAACTACATCACCCGAATATCCTACAGAAAGATTCGGTAATATTTTGGAAGAATAGTAATTTTTATGTTCTGATCACTCAAAAGGCAATAAGGATTCAATTTCTATATTAGGCATGATATACATACATGTAGGGGTTATGAGATCTTTAACCCTGACACTACAGAGGTCCAATGTTAAGACAAGTACCTATAACAATCTTACATGAAAAGAGTTTCGGTTTTGCACCGCGCTTGAGCTAAAATACCGGGCAAAAGAAAGGACTCACCTAAGTTTATTTCTATTAATTCAATATTTAAAAGAAATCAGATGTGTATTTGACTATGGCACGATACAATAATACTTATCTGCAGAAGTTTGGATGACTTTGTTGGTGACTGTGGTTAATTTGTATTTCAAATATCTTTTTGTAGTGAAGACAGGGTTAAGAATTAAATTTACACCAACATGACCCCTACCCTGTTTAAAATGTTTTAAATGTGTGCAGAATCAGGCACATTTATTTATTTTCACATAGGATATGTCTTATATGTCGGTGAACAATTGTGTATCATCAAAAATAATTTAAAAACAAAATTAGATTTAAAATTTCATGTTTTTTTTAAAATATAAAAAAACATGTAGAAGTATTCTTTGACTGCTAACTAAACACCTGTACTTATCAGTTTTGGATTATGACATCGAAAACTTGAGATATTTGCAATTGAAAATCATACATATGATAAAATCAACTGAGGTGAGTCCTTTCTTTTGCCCGGTAGTTTATGTGAAGAGAACACGGCGCCATCTACTCACTGCCCATTGACTTCCTCCTTCTTGATTTACTGTTTAGGAGAGCTCTAACCACGGTCGGAAATGACGTCAGACGAAAGATGAAGTTGTCCAGGTCTCTCCTTGTGGTAATATTGACAATCCTACAACAATTGAGAAAATAATATCATATACAATATAGTTGATTTTCCTTAGGTATACGGTTTCATAAGCAGGACACGGATCCATAGAATACTGATCAAACAAGCAGTGACATAATGGTTCACTATTTACCTTCCTTCGTCGATCTGTGACAGCAGCCATGTTCCGATTTAAGAATTGGAATATCAAACATCAAGGTACAATTTGTTAATAATTATTGTCATAATTTAGACCACACAATTATTTTTTTTAAAAACATTTAGTTATTCCGCTCGACGCTTTTCTTAAAAACAAAACGGCTATAAGGATAGCGTCTGCACTGATAATCTTAATATGCCTTTTTTTGTGTCTAATGAAAAGTTTTAGTCTTGCGTGACATAAGACTGACTTTGAATATCCGGTTGTTGTTATATCAGCAATATATACAATATATACTAACTATGTTCCCAAAATAATACTTTATGGAATTTTGAATCATCTGCATGAACTGACCATGTTTGAGAAGATTTTTCCAAATATCCAAATATTGACTTCTGAAGGTGATCATCTGCCATAAAGACATTGATCCAATTGTCGTAAATTATCCGCCTTTCCTCCTTCTCGAAACTCTTGTTGACCCCATGTGGATCTGACTTCAATATTTCCCAGGGCACGAGAACAGCACCAAGGCCAGAAATGTTCAAGAAGGATGACGTCACCGAGTAATCACACGTGTCAGTGTGGCCGTAACGATGAGGCTTTGGTCTCACTAGAATCGGTGGCTTCCTCTTTCTCCTAGGAGGCATGATCTGCAATAGGGAATGCAAAATTAAACGGGCAGTAGCACGTTTTTTGCAAAATTTATTTTTTAAAATTTCCCATTTATAATGATGGTTTATGTCATTTAAATTAACTTTAGAGGGTAAAACATCTTCTTACACAAACCAATTATCTGTAGTGGTAAAAACTATGTTGCGTATATAAGCAAACATTGCATGGCGGCCATTTTATTGTGAACACAATTTATTATTTTGTATTACAAAAACGATTCCCATGGCTTTACCGAAACAAGTACACTCAATTTAAACTTTATTTTCCGAAGAGAGAATGATGTTTTACTATTGGTGAAATTATTTTTCAAATACATTTCATCAATTTATTTGAGCGAAAAAACGTGCTACTGTCCCTTTAAGGTGTGAATGTTTATGTTCCACCATAGTTCTTTCGGGACTACTTCAAAACTTTTTAACTGAAATGTTAATACGTTTTGAAAGTTTTATAAAAAGAAAATTATATTGTTTCGCAGTCATTGGGTAGATATATGAACTACTGCCAAAGAACTAAGGTTGCATGAACTAGAGACAAGAATGAATCAGGTTCCTCAAATGAAATCGAGCTGGAGTCTCTCGCAGTCCTCTCACGCCACTACCCATTATTATAATGCTAAGAAGCTTTTACAATCTCAGCACTAAAAGACCCTCGGAATCCTCGACCATCTCTATTCGACCTCACTTGATAGTCAAAGTCACTAGTCACTAAGATAGTCGTGAACTAAGACTAATACATCCTCGCAAAGAGATTTTCCAAACTCGACGGTCTATTTCGTACTCTGACTAATAAAAATGTGTGCAGAAAAAAGTTTTCTTACACAAATATTTCGATGAGTATGAATACAAAATCTAAACGATGTCTTTGTCAAATTAAACTGTTTGAAACAGGTCATACATTGCTCTTATTTGGCATTGATTTTATTCATAGAATTGTGCAACATAAAGACTCTCTGAAATTAACACTGTTAATACATTCTGAATCTAATTATTCCTTCAGCACAAACAGCAAGTATAATCCGTATATACAATGATGAATAAAAGCACAGAATGTAACTAAAAGGTGAAATCTGTGTCGCTGGCTTTAACTTGCAAGATACTGGATATGAATCGATGTACTCTAGCAAACAGTCAATCTGAATTAAACCATATTCACAGGACGTACCAAAGATGCTTTACACATTATTGTTGGAAGCGTACGTTATTTGAAATTCAGACTAGATGCATGCATGGCTTGATCCATTTGACGTATCAGCAGGAATGTGTGTATCCTGACTGTTATAAAAATGAAGTTATTCTATAATCATTTGCATTAAATTTTCATGTGTATAAGTATAATTTATTAGCATATGTAAAGCCCAGGAACCAAATAAAATTATGTTGTTGACAAAAAGTATCATCAGAATGTAAAAATATAAATAACTAAATCTTTAGTCATTCCAAATAATTTATTCATAGTAATAGCACTTGTATGCATGAAAAACAACATATAATATTCAAAAGCACTTTGCTCCTTGTCAATGAAATCAGCTGAATTGACTGTAACTTGCAAGATTGTCAATTGACATAAGGGTGTTGGCATCAAATCCTTGCACGAAGTCGAACTCTTGTAAATCAGAATCACATTTTGAGTTGACATTATTCCACGTATGCGCGAAGGTGGCAGAAGTTGTTTGAGAGTCCGAGTAAACACATGATGACGGGGTGGATGCACTGCACATCGAACTATCTGGAGAGTTGTCTGGTCCTGTGAAGATGAAAACACCGGAATCCTGGCCTGAGTCACACACTGAATCAAAGACACATTTTGTGGAGTGTTTAGGAACAGTGTTTTGGAGTTGGTTGAAGGCTTCTTGGTGACCGGAAGTCTCCGAGGCGTTGTTGTTGTTCTTTCTGTATTGGGAAGATTTCGAGTTGAAGGAGGGGCTGAACATGTTGACATTGCGAGGTGGAGAATAAAATTGACTGCCGTCAATAAAGGACTTTGTGTAGCTATTCTCGGGGCTGGAGTAATCTGAGTAGAGACCACTGTCGTAAAAAGAATTCCTGTAGTGTCCAGCTCCAGACTCACATGTTGAAATATCCCTTAGATAGCTGTAGGTGCGACTGAACTCAGGAGATGACTCGCAGGACACAGGTGAATTAGCTAATGCATTTCGATGAGTGGAAATGTCAGGAGGTGACTGGACAGGTGTGGAAGTGGACTGGGTCAAGAGTGGACTGGCCTGTCCTCGGTTAACATAATGATATCCTTGTTGACCGATGAGTCTATTGTATTGGCAGGTTGAACTTGGTGAACAGGTGTAACTGTTGTAGTTGACTGGGGATTGTTGGTATGGTTCAACATTGGCAGCAGCGTCGATGTATCCAGTATGTGGACTGTCTGATGGATAGGGAACTGTGACATAGCTGGTAGTAGTTGGACTGACTACAGGCAGAGCCAGCTCTGGTGTTGGTGGACTGCTAAGTGAATAGATCTGGGAATCCCTGCTTGGAGTCTGATGTTTTAAAATAGGAAATATGCACGCCTGATGCTCAAATATTTCACTTTGAATAGGAGAGTTGATGAGGGCATCTCTGAACGACACCATCTTGGACTCCATGGAAACAGAAACCCCATCCCAGAAGGCACCTGCTTTGATTCGATAATATCCCCATCTGAGAGTGTTGGTGCCACTCTCTTTGTCTACACTAGGACGGTAATCTCCACGGGCGAAGTTGACGATGCTACTTGGGTTGAATGTCCACAGGAACATGGAACGGTTGTAAGTGCCAGAGGAGTTTGGGCCACGACGAACACCAATCTTGGTGAAACACTTGGTCTTGGAGAGGCTATGGCGGACGGCGTTACGCCAACGTTCACGGGTGTTTCTTCTGAAGAACTGGAACTTGAATTGGATGTATTTGTAGATCTCGTTGATTGGAAGACAGAAGTTTGGAGGTCGGAGAAGAGCCAGATACACAAGTTCAGTGTAGGAGTAATTGGGTTTGATCAGAGGATGTCAGACGTGTCTAGTCCCTCATAAATAACAATAAATTCGTCCATGACTCGACGTAGATCTACATCTTCAACGTCATGACTCTGGGTTGGAGAGATACAGTTCTGGTATACAGTAGACTGGTCGTTCACACGTTGAAGTTTAGATGGTTTAACTTCATCTCCAAAGGCATCACTACGACTCCGTTTCATTTTTATGCAAGATATTCTGTCAACGTGTGACTGATATTTCTCAAAGCTAGGTGAACACTTGTTGACCATCACGACGCCTGTGCACTTATATACTGACCACAAATCTGGGTGGACACTGAGATGACCCTTGTGACACCAACCTCTCACCGTCTGCTCACTTGCCAACAGCTTTAATTAAATCAAGATGCTTCTGAAACACACTGCAATTACTTTCAAGGATATCCGACATAAGTGAGGATTATGAAAACATCCTCAAGCCTGGTTTCACTGATGCAAGATCATGTTGTTTTAACCAAAGGATACAACGTGTTATCGCTAACGCAGTCAGTGATTGATTAGTGATTTCAAACCTCTCACAGGTCGACAGCTTGTTAAAACATAAACGCTGACATTAAATCTGTAGTTTTTATAGTACAATGTCGTTAACAATCAGTTATGTTCAGATCTCGGTTAGAAATTGGATTCACGGTGTCAAGGCGAAATTGCAGTGATTAGTCAATGACATATCAAGTTATTTGGCGAACTCAAATTTCCATTGCTTGAGAATTGTTTGACATGTGTCTTGAGAACAACAAAACTCGCGTTTGCTCCAGGCAGGCATAGTTCATTAGCAACTTCTTCATTTGAGACTATTCTTTCGCAAATGGAAATATACATATTCATTTCATGCTAACATGTCATTCTGTGCATCATATTTTGTACCTTAAAAAATTAAACTGACACAAGTTAATCTATTCAAAAGGCATACTAAATTTATCCCTTATCGTATTTTGATGAGCCAGATTTATAGTAGACAAGTATGTCTAATTTTGTTATCCAGTTCCCAGAGTTTTCAGTAAACACATTAAAGGATATAAAGTCACCTGTGTCATGAATTAGTCCTGAAGAATTATTTGCTAAAGAGACATTCAAAACCTTTTTTTTTTTTAAATAATTTTTTTTTGTAGATTTCTATGATTTATTGAACTCTCAATAAAACGTTTTCTTATTTTGTTGGGTAACTGTATCCTAGACTCGACATTGATCCTTATCAATCATACAAGAAGTTGCAGTATTGCAGATAGTGTAATCCCAACTATTACCATGTACGTCTGTTCACTATCTAAATAGCATGTACATATCTAATACATCCAGCCTTAGGAGCTTTCAAGATTACATCTATCAGAGCAATACTGAATGTAAAAAGAGAATATCAATTGTTGGACCTCGCGATCGTTTTTGTCGTTGTTTCGATGGCCAAATTGATAAGCTGATGGGACAGTCGCTACAGATTGGTGCTTGACTGAGGGACTTTGGACTGACTACTTCATACCACCATAGTCACATTCTTTAAATCGAATAAAATGTACTCGAATATCGTTTGAATATATTGAATATTGTTTCATTCTACAACAGTGTTTATGTACATTTCTTATCATCAATAGGTGTATTTAATTAACATATTTTGTGTGTGTGGTTCTTTTTTTCTATTTTGGTCTATGCACCTGCGTCCCGTTTGTTTTAAACAGCATGTATGGGAGCAGCATTTAGATAAGCCCACTTCTTGTTTGTCAATGCCACCAATTACAATATGGGAATAAACATGTTTGAACCACATGCCAAGTGTCATTTAAGTAGTAGTGATGAATAAACCATAAGGATTGAACAGATAACACATGTTATGAAAACCTGATCCATCTTATTCAGATGAAAAGTGAGTTTATTAAAATTAATCTAAATTAAGTCATTGGTCAAGTGAATATGTTGATAATCTGTTAAATTAGAACACAATGAAAGACAAAGATTAAACATATACATTGTTCACGTGTTTTAGAAACCGAATGTAAAATTTAACCAGACGAGGTTTCAAAAGAACTGGACCTACATTTAACTGGATGTAGATTTGTTTGATTTATTGAGATTTTGTTGAATCAGCCGTGTGGTCATCACGACTCAACGCGAAAGAGACACTTAACTAGATGATGACAATAGAGACACACGTTGAAAAGCTGAAGGGTGAAAATATCAGTAAAAGGATGATCAGTTTTGTGTGATAAGCAATGTAGTGAAAGATGTGGTTGATTTGAAATACTGGGTATTAGAATAAAATGATACAGGCAGATTAGTTATATTTATCCCCGCTTAGGAAACAGAAAATAACATAATAATCTTTATATAATTTATATACCAACTTCAAAAGAAAATCAAAATTCTCCTAAAAATGTATGCAATTGATATGTGTGGTATGTTTGTACATCTTTCGTATTAAATCATGTTATTATTTTATAATTAGTCATCAGTTTATTAACATTTTGTTTTGGTGAAGTATCCTTAGAATGTGTAGTGCTCAGTTACTAACCCATATTTTGTTAATGACAAGCAATGTCTTGAGACTGTGAAAATATAAAGACCCAAGTCAATCGTCATTTCAAATAATTTATTCATAGTAATAGCACTTGTATGCATGAAAAACAACATATAATATTCAAAAGCACTTTGCTCCTTGTCAATGAAATCAGCTGAATTGACTGTTACTTGCAAGATTGTCAATTGACATAAGGGTGTTGGCATTAAATCCTTGCACGAAGTCGAACTCTTGTAAATAATAATCACATTTTGAGTTGACATTATTCCACGTATGCGTGAAGGTGGCAGAAGTTGTTTGAGAGTCCGAGTAAACACATGATGACGGGGTGGATGCACTGCACATCGAACTATCTGGAGAGTTGTCTGGTCCTGTGAAGATGAAAACACCGGAATCCTGGCCTGAGTCACACACTGAATCAAAGACACATTTTGTGGAGTGTTTAGGAACAGTGTTTTGGAGTTGGTTGAAGGCTTCTTGGTGACCGGAAGTCTCCGAGGCGTTGTTGTTGTTCTTTCTGTATTGGGAAGATCTGGAGTTGAAGGAGGGGCTGAACATGTTGACATTGCGAGGTGGAGAATAAAATTGACTCCCGTCAATAAAGGACTTTGTGTATCTATTCTCGGGGCTGGAGTAATCTGAGTAGAAACCACTGTCGTAAAAAGAATTCCTGTAGTGTCCAGCTCCAGACTCACATGTTGAAATATCCCTTAGATAGCTGTAGGTGCGGCTGAACTCAGGAGATGACTCGCAGGACACAGGTGAATTGGCTAATGCATTTCGATGAGTGGAAATGTCAGGAGGTGACTGGACAGGTGTGGAAGTGGACTGGGTCAAGAGTGGACTGGCCTGTCCTCGGTTAACATAATGATATCCTTGTTGACCGATGAGTCTATTGTATTGGCAGGTTGAACTTGGTGAACAGGTGTAACTGTTGTAGTTGACTGGGGATTGTTGGTATGGTTCAACATTGGCAGCAGCGTTGATGTATCCAGTATGTGGACTGTCTGATGGATAGGGAACTGTGACATAGTTGGTAGTAGTTGGACTGACTACAGGCAGAGCCAGCTCTGGTGTTGGTGGACTGCTAAGTGAATAGATCTGGGAATCGCTGCTTGGAGTCTGATGTTTTAAAATAGGAAATATGCACGCCTGATGCTCAAAGATTTCACTTTGAATAGGAGAGTTGATGAGGGCATCTCTGAACGACACCATCTTGGACTCCATGGAAACAGAAACCCTATCCCAGAAGGCACCTGCGTCGATACGATAATATCCCCATCTGAGAGTGTTGGTGCCACTCTCTTTGTCTACACTAGGACGGTAATCTCCACGGGCGAAGTTGACGATGCTACTTGGGTTGAATGTCCACAGGAACATGGAACGGTTGTAAGTGCCAGAGGAGTTTGGGCCACGACGAACACCAATCTTGGTGAAACACTTGGTCTTGGAGAGGCTATGGCGGACGGCGTTACGCCAATGTTCACGAGTGTTTCTTCTGAAGAACTGGAACTTGAATTGGATGTATTTGTAGATCTCGTTGATTGGAAGACAGAAGTTTGGAGATCGGAGAAGAGCCAGATACACAAGTTCAGTGTAGGAGTAATTGGGTTTGATCAGAGGGTCGTCAGACGTGTCTATTCCCTCATAAATAACAATAAACTCGTCCATGACTCGACGTAGATCTACATCTTCAACGTCATGACTCTGGGTTGGAGAGATACAGTTCTGGTATACAGTAGACTGGTCGTTCACACGTTGAAGTTTAGATGGTTTAACTTCATCTCCAAAGGCATCACTACGACTCCGTTTCATTTTTATCCAAGATATTCTGTCAACGTGTGACTGATATTCCTCTAAGCTAGGTGAACACTTGTTGACCATCACGACGCCTGTACACTTATATACTGACCACAAATCTGGGTGGACACTGAGATGACCCTTGTGACACCAACCTCTCACCGTCTGCTCACTTGCCAACTGCTTTAATTAAATCAAGATGCTTCTGAAACACACTGCAATTACTTTCAAGGATATCCGACATAAGTGAGGATTAGGAAAACATCCTCAAGCCGGGTTTCACTGATGCAAGATCATGTTGTTTTAATCAATGGATACAACGTGTTATCGCTAACGCAGTCAGTGATTGATTAGTGATTTCAAACCTCTCACAGGTCGACAGCTTGTTAAAACATAAACGCCTGACATTAAATCTGTAGTTTTTATAGTACAATGTCGTTAACAATCAGTTATGTTCCGATCTCGGTTAGAGATTGGATTCACGGTGTCAAGGCGAAATTACAGTGATTAGTCAATGACATATCAAGTTATTTGGCGAACTCAAATTTCCATTGCTTAAGAATTGTTTGACATGTGTCTTGAGAACAACAAAACTCGCGTTTGCTCCAGGCAGGTATAGTTCATTAGTAACTTCTTCATTTGAGACTATTCTTTCGCTAATGGAAATATACATATTCATTTTATGCTAACATGTCATTCTGTGCATCATATTTTGTACCTTAAAAAATTAAACTGACACAAGTTGATATATTTAAAATGCATTCTAACTATATCCCTTATCGTATTTTGATGAGCCAGATTTATAGTAGACAAGTATGTCTACTTTTGTTATCCAGTTCCCAGAGTTTTCAGAAAACATATTAAAGGATATAAAGTCACCTGTGTCATGAATTAGTCCTGAAGAATTATTTGCTAAAGAGACATTCAAAAGCTTTTGAAAAATATAGAAACATTTTTTTTAGATTTCTATGATTTATGGAACTCTCAATAAAACGTTTTCTTATTTTGTTGGGTAACTGTATCCTAGACTCGACATTTATCCTTATCAATCATACAAGAAGTTGCAGTATTGCAGATAGTGTAATCCCAACTATTACCATGTACGTCTGTTCACTATCTAAATAGCATGTACATATCTAATACATCCAGCCTTAGGAGCTTTCCAGATTACATCTATCAGAGCAATACTGAATGTAAAAAGAGAATATCAATTGTTGGACCTCGCGATCGTTTTTGTCGTTGTTTCGATGGCCAAATTGATAAGCTGATGGGACAGTCGCTACAGATTGGTGCTTGACTGAGGGACTTTGGACTGACTACTTCATACCACCAAAGTCACATTCTTTAATTCAAATAAAATGTACTCGAATATCATTTGAATATATTGAATATTGTTTCATTCTACAACAGTGTTTATGTACATTTCTTATCATCAATAGGTGTATTTAATTAGCATATTTTGTGTGTGTGGTTCTTTTTTTCTATTTTGGTCTATGCACCTGCGTCCCGTTTGTTTTAAACAGCATGTATGGGAGCAGCATTTAGATAAGCCCACTTCTTGTTTGTCAATGCCACCAATTATAATATGGGAATAAACATGTTTTAACCACATGCCAAGTGTCATTTAAGTAGTAGTGATGAATAAACCATAAGGATTGAACAGATAACACATGTTATGAAAACCTGATCCATCTTATTCAGATGAAAAGTGAGTTTATTAAAATTAATCTAAATTAAGTCATTGGTCAAGTGAATATGTTGATAATCTGTTAAATTAGAACACAATGAAAGACAAAGATTAAACATATACATTGTTTACGTGTTTTAGAAACCGAATGTAAAATTTAACCAGACGAGGTTTCAAAAGAACTGGACCTACATTTAACTGGATGTAGATTTGTTTGATTTATTGAGATTTTGTTGAATCAGCCATGTGGTCACCACGACTCAACGCGAAAGAGACACTTAACTAGATGATGACAATAGAGACACACGTTGAAAAGCTGAAGGGTGAAAATATCAGTAAAAGGATGATCAGTTTTGTGTGATAAGCAATGTAGTGAAAGATGTGGTTGATTTGAAATACTGGGTATTAGAATAAAATGATACAGGCAGATTAGTTATATTTATCCCCGCTTAGGAAACAGAAAATAACATAATAATCTTTATATAATTTATATACCATCTTCAAAAGAAAATCAAAATTCTCCTAAAAATGTATGCAATTGATATGTGTGGTATGTTTGTACATCTTTCGTATTAAATCATGTTATTATTTTATAATTAGTCATCAGTTTATTAACATTTTGTTTTGGTGAAGTATCCTTAGAATGTGTAGTGCTCAGTTACTAACCCATATTTTGTTAATGACAAGCAATGTCTTGAGACTGTGAAAATATAAAGACCCAAGTCAATCGTCATTTCAAATAATTTATTCATAGTAATAGCACTTTTATGCATGAAAAACAACATATAATATTCAAAAGCACTTTGCTCCTTGTCAATGAAATCAGCTGAATTGACTGTAACTTGCAAGATTGTCAATTGACATAAGGGTGTTGGCATCAAATCCTTGCACGAAGTCGAACTCTTGTAAATCATAATCACATTTTGAGTTGACATTATTCCACGTATGCGTGAAGGTGGCAGAAGTTGTTTGAGAGTCCGAGTAAACACATGATGACGGGGTGGATGCACTGCACATCGAACTATCTGGAGAGTTGTCTGGTCCTGTGAAGATGAAAACACCGGAATCCTGGCCTGAGTCACACACTGAATCAAAGACACATTTTGTGGAGTGTTTAGGAACAGTGTTTTGGAGTTGGTTGAAGGCTTCTTGGTGACCGGAAGTCTCCGAGGCGTTGTTGTTGTTCTTTCTGTATTGGGAAGATCTGGAGTTGAAGGAGGGGCTAAACATGTTGACATTGCGAGGTGGAGAATAAAATTGACTGCCGTCAATAAAGGACTTTGTGTATCTATTCTCGGGGCTGGAGTAATCTGAGTAGAAACCACTGTCGTAAAAAGAATTCCTGTAGTGTCCAGCTCCAGACTCACATGTTGAAATATCCCTTAGATAGCTGTAGGTGCGGCTGAACTCAGGAGATGACTCGCAGGACACAGGTGAATTGGCTAATGCATTTCGATGAGTGGAAATGTCAGGAGGTGACTGGACAGGTGTGGAAGTGGACTGGGTCAAGAGTGGACTGGCCTGTCCTCGGTTAACATAATGATATCCTTGTTGACCGATGAGTCTATTGTATTGGCAGGTTGAACTTGGTGAACATGTGTAACTGTTGTAGTTGACTGGGGATTGTTGGTATGGTTCAACATTGGCAGCAGCGTCGATGTATACAGTATGTGGACTGTCTGATGGATAGGGAACTGTGACATAGCTGGTAGTAGTTGGACTGACTACAGGCAGAGCCAGCTCTGGTGTTGGTGGACTGCTAAGTGAATCGATCTGGGAATCGCTGCTTGGAGTCTCATGTTTTAAGATAGGAAATATGCACGCCTGATGCTCAAAGATTTCACTTTGAATAGGAGAGTTGATGAGGGCATCTCTGAACGACACCATCGTGGACTCCATGGAAACAGAAACCCTATCCCAGAAGGCACCTGCGTTGATACGATAATATCCCCATCTGAGAGTGTTGGTGCCACTCTCTTTGTCTACACTAGGACGGTAATCTCCACGGGCGAAGTTGACGATGCTACTTGGGTTGAATGTCCACAGGAACATGGAACGGTTGTAAGTGCCAGAGGAGTTTGGGCCACGACGAACACCAATCTTGGTGAAACACTTGGTCTTGGAGAGGCTATGGCGGACAGCGTTACGCCAATGTTCACGAGTGTTTCTTCTGAAGAACTGGAACTTGAATTGGATGTATTTGTAGATCTCGTTGATTGGAAGACAGAAGTTTGGAGATCGGAGAAGAGCCAGATACACAAGTTCAGTGTAGGAGTAATTGGGTTTGATCAGAGGATCGTCAGACGTGTCTAGTCCCTCATAAATAACTATAAACTCGTCCATGACTCGACGTAGATCTACATCTTCAACGTCATGGCTCTGGGTTGGAGAGATACAGTTCTGGTATACAGTAGACTGGTCGTTCACACGTTGAAGTTTAGATGGTTTAACTTCATCTCCAAAGGCATCACTACGACTCCGTTTCATTTTTATCCAAGATATTCTGTCAACGTGTGACTGATATTTCTCAAAGCTAGGTGAACACTTGTTGACCATCACGACGCCTGTACACTTATATACTGACCACAAATCTGGGTGGACACTGAGATGACCCTTGTGACACCAACCTCTCACCGTCTGCTCACTTGCCAACTGCTTTAATTAAATCAAGATGCTTCTGAAACACACTGCAATTACTTTCAAGGATATCCGACATAAGTGAGGATTAGGAAAACATCCTCAAGCCGGGTTTCACTGATGCAAGATCATGTTGTTTTAATCAATGGATACAACGTGTTATCGCTAACGCAGTCAGTGATTGATTAGTGATTTCAAACCTATCACAGGTCGACAGCTTGTTAAAACATAAACGCCTGACATTAAATCTGTAGTTTTTATAGTACAATGTCGTTAACAATCAGTTATGTTCCGATCTCGGTTAGAGATTGGATTCACGGTGTCAAGGCGAAATTACAGTGATTAGTCAATGACATATCAAGTTATTTGGCGAACTCAAATTTCCATTGCTTAAGAATTGTTTGACATGTGTCTTGAGAACAACAAAACTCGCGTTTGCTCCAGGCAGGTATAGTTCATTAGTAACTTCTTCATTTGAGACTATTCTTTCGCTAATGGAAATATATATACATATTCATTTTATGCTAACATGTCATTCTGTGCATCATATTTTGTACCTTAAAAAATTAAACTGACACAAGTAAATCTATTTAAAATGCATTCTAACTATATCCCTTATCGTATTTTGATGAGCCAGATTTATAGTAGACAAGTATGTCTACTTTTGTTATCCAGTTCCCAGAGTTTTCAGAAAACATATTAAAGGATATAAAGTCACCTGTGTCATGAATTAGTCCTGAAGAATTATTTGCTAAAGAGACATTCAAAAGCTTTTGAAAAAAATAGAAACATTTTTTTTAGATTTCTATGATTTATGGAACTCTCAATAAAACGTTTTCTTATTTTGTTGGGTAACTGTATCCTAGACTCGACATTTATCCTTATCAATCATACAAGAAGTTGCAGTATTGCAGATAGTGTAATCCCAACTATTACCATGTACGTCTGTTCACTATCTAAATAGCATGTACATATCTAATACATCCAGCCTTAGGAGCTTTCCAGATTACATCTATCAGAGCAATACTGAATGTAAAAAGAGAATATCAATTGTTGGACCTCGCGATCGTTTTTGTCGTTGTTTCGATGGCCAAATTGATAAGCTGATGGGACAGTCGCTACAGATTGGTGCTTGACTGAGGGACTTTGGACTGACTACTTCATACCACCATAGTCACATTCTTTAAATCGAATAAAATGTACTCGAATATCGTTTGAATATATTGAATATTGTTTCATTCTACAACAGTGTTTATGTACATTTCTTATCATCAATAGGTGTATTTAATTAGCATATTTTGTGTGTGTGGTTCTTTTTTTCTATTTTGGTCTATGCACCTGCGTCCCGTTTGTTTTAAACAGCATGTATGGGAGCAGCATTTAGATAAGCCCACTTCTTGTTTGTCAATGCCACCAATTATAATATGGGAATAAACATGTTTGAACCACATGCCAAGTGTCATTTAAGTAGTAGTGATGAATAAACCATAAGGATTGAACAGATAACACATGTTATGAAAACCTGATCCATCTTATTCAGATGAAAAGTGAGTTTATTAAAATTAATCTAAATTAAATCATTGGTCAAGTGAATATGTTGATAATCTGTTAAATTAGAACACAATGAAAGACAAAGATTAAACATATACATTGTTCACGTGTTTTAGAAACCGAATGTAAAATTTAACCAGACAAGGTTTCAAAAGAACTGGACCTACATTTAACTGGATGTAGATTTGTTTGATTTATTGAGATTTTGTTGAATCAGCCATGTGGTCACCACGACTCAACGCGAAAGAGACACTTAACTAGATGATGACAATAGAGACACACGTTGAAAAGCTGAAGGGTGAAAATATCAGTAAAAGGATGATCAGTTTTGTGTGATAAGCAATGTAGTGAAAGATGTGGTTGATTTGAAATACTGGGTATTAGAATAAAATGATACAGGCAGATTAGTTATATTTATCCCCGCTTAGGAAACAGAAAATAACATAATAATCTTTATATAATTTATATACCATCTTCAAAAGAAAATCAAAATTCTCCTAAAAATGTATGCAATTGATATGTGTGGTATGTTTGTACATCTTTCGTATTAAATCATGTTATTATTTTATAATTAGTCATCAGTTTATTAACATTTTGTTTTGGTGAAGTATCCTTAGAATGTGTAGTGCTCAGTTACTAACCCATATTTTGTTAATGACAAGCAATGTCTTGAGACTGTGAAAATATAAAGACCCAAGTCAAACGTCATTTCAAATAATTTATTCATAGTAATAGCACTTGTATGCATGAAAAACAACATATAATATTCAAAAGCACTTTGCTCCTTGTCAATGAAATCAGCTGAATTGACTGTAACTTGCAAGATTGTCAATTGACATAAGGGTGTTGGCATCAAATCCTTGCACGAAGTCGAACTCTTGTAAATCATAATCACATTTTGAGTTGACATTATTCCACGTATGCGTGAAGGTGGCAGAAGTTGTTTGAGAGTCCGAGTAAACACATGATGACGGGGTGGATGCACTGCACATCGAACTATCTGGAGAGTTGTCTGGTCCTGTGAAGATGAAAACACCGGAATCCTGGCCTGAGTCACACACTGAATCAAAGACACATTTTGTGGAGTGTTTAGGAACAGTGTTTTGGAGTTGGTTGAAGGCTTCTTGGTGACCGGAAGTCTCCGAGGCGTTGTTGTTGTTCTTTCTGTATTGGGAAGATCTGGAGTTGAAGGAGGGGCTGAACATGTTGACATTGCGAGGTGGAGAATAAAATTGACTCCCGTCAATAAAGGACTTTGTGTATCTATTCTCGGGGCTGGAGTAATCTGAGTAGAAACCACTGTCGTAAAAAGAATTCCTGTAGTGTCCAGCTCCAGACTCACATGTTGAAATATCCCTTAGATAGCTGTAGGTGCGGCTGAACTCAGGAGATGACTCGCAGGACACAGGTGAATTGGCTAATGCATTTCGATGAGTGGAAATGTCAGGAGGTGACTGGACAGGTGTGGAAGTGGACTGGGTCAAGAGTGGACTGGCCTGTCCTCGGTTAACATAATGATATCCTTGTTGACCGATGAGTCTATTGTATTGGCAGGTTGAACTTGGTGAACAGGTGTAACTGTTGTAGTTGACTGGGGATTGTTGGTATGGTTCAACATTGGCAGCAACGTCGATGTATCCAGTATGTGGACTGTCTGATGGATAGGGAACTGTGACATAGTTGGTAGTAGTTGGACTGACTACAGGCAGAGCCAGCTCTGGTGTCGGTGGACTGCTAAGTGAATAGATCTGGGAATCGCTGCTTGGAGTCTCATGTTTTAAGATAGGAAATATGCACGCCTGATGCTCAAAGATTTCACTTTGAATAGGAGAGTTGATGAGGGCATCTCTGAACGACACCATCTTGGACTCCATGGAAACAGAAACCCTATCCCAGAAGGCACCTGCGTTGATACGATAATATCCCCATCTGAGAGTGTTGGTGCCACTCTCTTTGTCTACACTAGGACGGTAATCTCCACGGGCGAAGTTGACGATGCTACTTGGGTTGAATGTCCACAGGAACATGGAACGGTTGTAAGTGCCAGAGGAGTTTGGGCCACGACGAACACCAATCTTGGTGAAACACTTGGTCTTGGAGAGGCTATGACGGACAGCGTTACGCCAATGTTCACGAGTGTTTCTTCTGAAGAACTGGAACTTAAATTGGATGTATTTGTAGATCTCGTTGATTGGAAGACAGAAGTTTGGAGATCGGAGAAGAGCCAGATACACAAGTTCAGTGTAGGAGTAATTGGGTTTGATCAGAGGATCGTCAGACGTGTCTAGTCCCTCATAAATAACAATAAACTCGTCCATGACTCGACGTAGATCTACATCTTCAACGTCATGACTCTGGGTTGGAGAGATACAGTTCTGGTATTCAGTAGACTGGTCGTTCACACGTTGAAGTTTAGATGGTTTAACTTCATCTCCAAAGGCATCACTACGACTCCGTTTCATTTTTATCCAAGATATTCTGTCAACGTGTGACTGATATTTCTCAAAGCTAGGTGAACACTTGTTGACCATCACGACGCCTGTACACTTATATACTTACCACAAATCTGGGTGGACACTGAGATGACCCTTGTGACACCAACCTCTCACCGTCTGCTCACTTGCCAACTGCTTTAATTAAATCAAGATGCTTCTGAAACACACTGCAATTACTTTCAAGGATATCCGACATAAGTGAGGATAAGGAAAACATCCTCAAGCCGGGTTTCACTGATGCAAGATCATGTTGTTTTAATCAATGGATACAACGTGTTATCGCTAACGCAGTCAGTGATTGATTAGTGATTTCAAACCTATCACAGGTCGACAGCTTGTTAAAACATAAACGCCTGACATTAAATCTGTAGTTTTTATAGTACAATGTCGTTAACAATCAGTTATGTTCCGATCTCGGTTAGAGATTGGATTCACGGTGTCAAGGCGAAATTACAGTGATTAGTCAATGACATATCAAGTTATTTGGCGAACTCAAATTTCCATTGCTTAAGAATTGTTTGACATGTGTCTTGAGAACAACAAAACTCGCGTTTGCTCCAGGCAGGTATAGTTCATTAGTAACTTCTTCATTTGAGACTATTCTTTCGCTAATGGAAATATACATATTCATTTTATGCTAACATGTCATTCTGTGCATCATATTTTGTACCTTAAAAAATTAAACTGACACAAGTTAATCTTTTTAAAATGCATTCTAACTATATCCCTTATCGTATTTTGATGAGCCAGATTTATAGTAGACAAGTATGTCTACTTTTGTTATCCAGTTCCCAGAGTTTTCAGAAAACATATTAAAGGATATTAAGTCTCCTGTGTCATGAATTAGTCCTGAATAATTATTTGCTAAAGAGACATTCAAAAGCTTTTTTTTAAAAATAGAAACATTTTTTTTAGATTTCTATGATTTATGGAACTCTCAATAAAACGTTTTCTTATTTTGTTGGGTAACTGTATCCTAGACTCGACATTTATCCTTATCAATCATACAAGAAGTTGCAGTATTGCAGATAGTGTAATCCCAACTATTACCATGTACGTCTGTTCACTATCTAAATAGCGTGTACATATCTAATACATCCAGCCTTAGGAGCTTTCCAGATTACATCTATCAGAGCAATACTGAATGTAAAAAGAGAATATCAATTGTTGGACCTCGCGATCGTTTTTGTCGTTGTTTCGATGGCCAAATTGATAAGCTGATGGGACAGTCGCTACAGATTGGTGCTTGACTGAGGGACTTTGGACTGACTACTTCATACCACCATAGTCACATTCTTTAATTCAAATAAAATGTACTCGAATATCGTTGAATATATTGAATATTGTTTCATGCTACAACAGTGTTTATGTACGTTTCTTATCATCAATAGGTGTATTTATTTAGCATATTTTGTGTGCGTGGTTCTTTTTTTCTATTTTGGTCTATGCACCTGCGTCCCGTTTGTTTTAAACAGCATGTATGGGAGCAGCATTTAGATAAGCCCACTTCTTGTTTGTCAATGCCACCAATTATAATATGGGAATAAACATGTTTGAACCACATGCCAAGTGTCATTTAAGTAGTAGTGATGAATAAACCATAAGGATTGAACAGATAACACATGTTATGAAAACCTGATCCATCTTATTCAGATGAAAAGTGAGTTTATTAAAATTAATCTAAATTAAGTCATTGGTCAAGAGAATATGTTGATAATCTGTTAAATTAGAACACAATGAAAGGCAAAGATTAAACATATAAATTGTTTACGTGTTTTAGAAACCGAATGTAAAATTTAACCAGACGAGGTTTCAAAAGAACTGGACCTACATTTAACTGGATGTAGATTTGTTTGATTTATTGAGATTTTGTTGAATCAGCCATGTCGTCACCACGACTCAACGCGAAAGAGACACTTAACTAGATGATGACAAAATAGAGACACACGTTGAAAAGCTGAAGGGTGAAAATATCAGTAAAAGGATGCTCAGTTTTGTGTGATAAGCAATGTAGTGAAAGATGTGGTTGATTTGAAATACTGGGTATTAGAATAAAATGATACAGGCAGATTAGTTATATTTTTCCCCGCCTAGGAAACAGAAAATAACATAATAATCTTTATATAATTTATATACCATCTTCAAAAGAAAATCAAAATTCTCCTAAAAATGTATGCAATTGATATGTGTGGTATGTTTGTACATCTTTCGTATTAAATCATGTTATTATTTTATAATTAGTCATCAATATATTAACATTTTGTTTTGGTGAAGTATCCTTAGAATGTGTAGTGCTCAGTTACTAACCCATATTTTGTTAATGACAAGCAATGTCTTGAGACTGTGAAAATATAAAGACCCAAGTCAATCGTCATTTCAAATAATTTATTCATAGTAATAGCACTTGTATGCATGAAAAACAACATATAATATTCAAAAGCACTTTGCTCCTTGTCAATGAAATCAGCTGAATTGACTGTAACTTGCAAGATTGTCAATTGACATAAGGGTGTTGGCATCAAATCCTTGCACGAAGTCGAACTCTTGTAAATCATAATCACATTTTGAGTTGACATTATTCCACGTATGCGTGAAGGTGGCAGAAGTTGTTTGAGAGTCCGAGTAAACACATGATGACGGGGTGGATGCACTGCACATCGAACTATCTGGAGAGTTGTCTGGTCCTGTGAAGATGAAAACACCGGAATCCTGGCCTGAGTCACACACTGAATCAAAGACACATTTTGTGGAGTGTTTAGGAACAGTGTTTTGGAGTTGGTTGAAGGCTTCTTGGTGACCGGAAGTCTCCGAGGCGTTGTTGTTGTTCTTTCTGTATTGGGAAGATCTGGAGTTGAAGGAGGGGCTGAACATGTTGACATTGCGAGGTGGAGAATAAAATTGACTGCCGTCAATAAAGGACTTTGTGTATCTATTCTCGGGGCTGGAGTAATCTGAGTAGAAACCACTGTCGTAAAAAGAATTCCTGTAGTGTCCAGCTCCAGACTCACATGTTGAAATATCCCTTAGATAGCTGTAGGTGCGACTGAACTCAGGAGATGACTCGCAGGACACAGGTGAATTGGCTAATGCATTTCGATGAGTGGAAATGTCAGGAGGCGACTGGACAGGTGTGGAAGTGGAGTGGGTCAAGAGTGGACTGGCCTGTCCTCGGTTAACATAATGATATCCTTGTTGACCGATGAGTCTATTGTATTGGCAGGTTGAACTTGGTGAACAGGTGTAACTGTTGTAGTTGACTGGGGATTGTTGGTATGGTTCAACATTGGCAGCAGCGTCGATGTATCCAGTATGTGGACTGTCTGATGGATAGGGAACTGTGACATAGCTGGTAGTAGTTGGACTGACTACAGGCAGAGCCAGCTCTGGTGTTGGTGGACTGCTAAGTGAATAGATCTGGGAATCGCTGCTTGGAGTCTCATGTTTTAAAATAGGAAATATGCACGCCTGATGCTCAAAGATTTCACTTTGAATAGGAGAGTTGATGAGGGCATCTCTGAACGACACCATCTTGGACTCCATGGAAACAGAAACCCTATCCCAGAAGGCACCTGCGTTGATACGATAATATCCCCATCTGAGAGTGTTGGTGCCACTCTCTTTGTCTACACTAGGACGGTAATCTCCACGGGCGAAGTTGACGATGCTACTTGGGTTGAATGTCCACAGGAACATGGAACGGTTGTAAGTGCCAGAGGAGTTTGGGCCACGACGAACACCAATCTTGGTGAAACACTTGGTCTTGGAGAGGCTATGACGGACAGCGTTACGCCAATGTTCACGAGTGTTTCTTCTGAAGAACTGGAACTTGAATTGGATGTATTTGTAGATCTCGTTGATTGGAAGACAGAAGTTTGGAGATCGGAGAAGAGCCAGATACACAAGTTCAGTGTAGGAGTAATTGGGTTTGATCAGAGGATCGTCAGACGTGTCTAGTCCCTCATAAATAACAATAAACTCGTCCATGACTCGACGTAGATCTACATCTTCAACGTCATGACTCTGGGTTGGAGAGATACAGTTCTGGTATACAGTAGACTGGTCGTTCACACGTTGAAGTTTAGATGGTTTAACTTCATCTCCAAAGGCATCACTACGACTCCGTTTCATTTTTATCCCAGATATTCTGTCAACGTGTGACTGATATTTCTCAAAGCTAGGTGAACACTTGTTGACCATCACGACGCCTGTACACTTATATACTGACCACAAATCTGGGTGGACACTGAGATGACCCTTGTGACACCAACCTCTCACCGTCTGCTCACTTGCCAACTGCTTTAATTAAATCAAGATGCTTCTGAAACACACTGCAATTACTTTCAAGGATATCCGACATAAGTGAGGATAAGGAAAACATCCTCAAGCCGGGTTTCACTGATGCAAGATCATGTTGTTTTAATCAATGGATACAACGTGTTATCGCTAACGCAGTCAGTGATTGATTAGTGATTTCAAACCTATCACAGGTCGACAGCTTGTTAAAACATAAACGCCTGACATTAAATCTGTAGTTTTTATAGTACAATGTCGTTAACAATCAGTTATGTTCCGATCTCGGTTAGAGATTGGATTCACGGTGTCAAGGCGAAATTACAGTGATTAGTCAATGACATATCAAGTTATTTGGCGAACTCAAATTTCCATTGCTTAAGAATTGTTTGACATGTGTCTTGAGAACAACAAAACTCGCGTTTGCTCCAGGCAGGTATAGTTCATTAGTAACTTCTTCATATGAGACTATTCTTTCGCTAATGGAAATATACATATTCATTTTATGCTAACATGTCATTCTGTGCATCATATTTTGTACCTTAAAAAATTAAACTGACACAAGTTAATCTTTTTAAAATGCATTCTAACTATATCCCTTATCGTATTTTGATGAGCCAGATTTATAGTAGACAAGTATGTCTACTTTTGTTATCCAGTTCCCAGAGTTTTCAGAAAACATATTAAAGGATATTAAGTCTCCTGTGTCATGAATTAGTCCTGAATAATTATTTGCTAAAGAGACATTCAAAAGCTTTTTTTTTAAAATAGAAACATTTTTTTTAGATTTCTATGATTTATGGAACTCTCAATAAAACGTTTTCTTATTTTGTTGGGTAACTGTATCCTAGACTCGACATTTATCCTTATCAATCATACAAGAAGTTGCAGTATTGCAGATAGTGTAATCCCAACTATTACCATGTACGTCTGTTCACTATCTAAATAGCGTGTACATATCTAATACATCCAGCCTTAGGAGCTTTCCAGATTACATCTATCAGAGCAATACTGAATGTAAAAAGAGAATATCAATTGTTGGACCTCGCGATCGTTTTTGTCGTTGTTTCGATGGCCACATTGATAAGCTGATGGGACAGTCGCTACAGATTGGTGCTTGACTGAGGGACTTTGGACTGACTACTTCATACCACCATAGTCACATTCTTTAATTCAAATAAAATGTACTCGAATATCGTTTGAATATATTGAATATTGTTTCATGCTACAACAGTGTTTATGTACGTTTCTTATCATCAATAGGTGTATTTATTTAGCATATTGTGTGTGTGTGGTTCTTTTTTTCTATTTTGGTCTATGCACCTGCGTCCCGTTTGTTTTAAACAGCATGTATGGGAGCAGCATTTAGATAAGCCCACTTCTTGTTTGTCAATGCCACCAATTATAATATGGGAATAAACATGTTTGAACCACATGCCAAGTGTCATTTAAGTAGTAGTGATGAATAAACCATAAGGATTGAACAGATAACACATGTTATGAAAACCTGATCCATCTTATTCAGATGAAAAGTGAGTTTATTAAAATTAATCTAAATTAAGTCATTGGTCAAGTGAATATGTTGATAATCTGTTAAATTAGAACACAATGAAAGACAAAGATTAAACATATAAATTGTTTACGTGTTTTAGAAACCGAATGTAAAATTTAACCAGACGAGGTTTCAAAAGAACTGGACCTACATTTAACTGGATGTAGATTTGTTTGATTTATTGAGATTTTGTTGAATCAGCCATGTCGTCACCACGACTCAACGCGAAAGAGACACTTAACTAGATGATGACAAAATAGAGACACACGTTGAAAAGCTGAAGGGTGAAAATATCAGTAAAAGGATGCTCAGTTTTGTGTGATAAGCAATGTAGTGAAAGATGTGGTTGATTTGAAATACTGGGTATTAGAATAAAATGATACAGGCAGATTAGTTATATTTTTCCCCGCCTAGGAAACAGAAAATAACATAATAATCTTTATATAATTTATATACCATCTTCAAAAGAAAATCAAAATTCTCCTAAAAATGTATGCAATTGATATGTGTGGTATGTTTGTACATCTTTCGTATTAAATCATGTTATTATTTTATAATTAGTCATCAGTTTATTAACATTTTGTTTTGGTGAAGTATCCTTAGAATGTGTAGTGCTCAGTTACTAACCCATATTTTGTTAATGACAAGCAATGTCTTGAGACTGTGAAAATATAAAGACCCAAGTCAATCGTCATTTCAAATAATTTATTCATAGTAATAGCACTTGTATGCATGAAAAACAACATATAATATTCAAAAGCACTTTGCTCCTTGTCAATGAAATCAGCTGAATTGACTGTAACTTGCAAGATTGTCAATTGACATAAGGGTGTTGGCATCAAATCCTTGCACGAAGTCGAACTCTTGTAAATCATAATCACATTTTGAGTTGACATTATTCCACGTATGCGTGAAGGTGGCAGAAGTTGTTTGAGAGTCCGAGTAAACACATGATGACGGGGTGGATGCACTGCACATCGAACTATCTGGAGAGTTGTCTGGTCCTGTGAAGATGAAAACACCGGAATCCTGGCCTGAGTCACACACTGAATCAAAGACACATTTTGTGGAGTGTTTAGGAACAGTGTTTTTGAGTTGGTTGAAGGCTTCTTGCTGACCGGAAGTCTCCGAGGCGTTGTTGTTGTTCTTTCTGTATTGGGAAGATCTGGAGTTGAAGGAGGGGCTGAACATGTTGACATTGCGAGGTGGAGAATAAAATTGACTGCCGTCAATAAAGGACTTTGTGTATCTATTCTCGGGGCTGGAGTAATCTGAGTAGAAACCACTGTCGTAAAAAGAATTCCTGTAGTGTCCAGCTCCAGACTCACATGTTGAAATATCCCTTAGATAGCTGTAGGTGCGACTGAACTCAGGAGATGACTCGCAGGACACAGGTGAATTGGCTAATGCATTTCGATGAGTGGAAATGTCAGGAGGCGACTGGACAGGTGTGGAAGTGGAGTGGGTCAAGAGTGGACTGGCCTGTCCTCGGTTAACATAATGATATCCTTGTTGACCGATGAGTCTATTGTATTGGCAGGTTGAACTTGGTGAACAGGTGTAACTGTTGTAGTTGACTGGGGATTGTTGGTATGGTTCAACATTGGCAGCAGCGTCGATGTATCCAGTATGTGGACTGTCTGATGGATAGGGAACTGTGACATAGCTGGTAGTAGTTGGACTGACTACAGGCAGAGCCAGCTCTGGTGTTGGTGGACTGCTAAGTGAATAGATCTGGGAATCGCTGCTTGGAGTCTCATGTTTTAAAATAGGAAATATGCACGCCTGATGCTCAAAGATTTCACTTTGAATAGGAGAGTTGATGAGGGCATCTCTGAACGACACCATCTTGGACTCCATGGAAACAGAAACCCTATCCCAGAAGGCACCTGCGTTGATACGATAATATCCCCATCTGAGAGTGTTGGTGCCACTCTCTTTGTCTACACTAGGACGGTAATCTCCACGGGCGAAGTTGACGATGCTACTTGGGTTGAATGTCCACAGGAACATGGAACGGTTGTAAGTGCCAGAGGAGTTTGGGCCACGACGAACACCAATCTTGGTGAAACACTTGGTCTTGGAGAGGCTATGACGGACAGCGTTACGCCAATGTTCACGAGTGTTTCTTCTGAAGAACTGGAACTTGAATTGGATGTATTTGTAGATCTCGTTGATTGGAAGACAGAAGTTTGGAGATCGGAGAAGAGCCAGATACACAAGTTCAGTGTAGGAGTAATTGGGTTTGATCAGAGGATCGTCAGACGTGTCTAGTCCCTCATAAATAACAATAAACTCGTCCATGACTCGACGTAGATCTACATCTTCAACGTCATGACTCTGGGTTGGAGAGATACAGTTCTGGTATACAGTAGACTGGTCGTTCACACGTTGAAGTTTAGATGGTTTAACTTCATCTCCAAAGGCATCACTACGACTCCGTTTCATTTTTATCCAAGATATTCTGTCAACGTGTGACTGATATTTCTCAAAGCTAGGTGAACACTTGTTGACCATCACGACGCCTGTACACTTATATACTGACCACAAATCTGGGTGGACACTGAGATGACCCTTGTGACACCAACCTCTCACCGTCTGCTCACTTGCCAACTGCTTTAATTAAATCAAGATGCTTCTGAAACACACTGCAATTACTTTCAAGGATATCCGACATAAGTGAGGATAAGGAAAACATCCTCAAGCCGGGTTTCACTGATGCAAGATCATGTTGTTTTAATCAATGGATACAACGTGTTATCGCTAACGCAGTCAGTGATTGATTAGTGATTTCAAACCTATCACAGGTCGACAGCTTGTTAAAACATAAACGCCTGACATTAAATCTGTAGTTTTTATAGTACAATGTCGTTAACAATCAGTTATGTTCCGATCTCGGTTAGAGATTGGATTCACGGTGTCAAGGCGAAATTACAGTGATTAGTCAATGACATATCAAGTTATTTGGCGAACTCAAATTTCCATTGCTTAAGAATTGTTTGACATGTGTCTTGAGAACAACAAAACTCGCGTTTGCTCCAGGCAGGTATAGTTCATTAGTAACTTCTTCATTTGAGACTATTCTTTCGCTAATGGAAATATACATATTCATTTTATGCTAACATGTCATTCTGTGCATCATATTTTGTACCTTAAAAAATTAAACTGACACAAGTTAATCTATTTAAAATGCATTCTAACTATATCCCTTATTGTATTTTGATGAGCCAGATTTATAGTAGACAAGTATGTCTACTTTTGTTATCCAGTTCCCAGAGTTTTCAGAAAACATATTAAAGGATATAAAGTCACCTGTGTCATGAATTAGTCCTGAAGAATTATTTGCTAAAGAGACATTCAAAAGCTTTTTTTTTAAAATAGAAACATTTTTTTTAGATTTCTATGATTTATGGAACTCTCAATAAAACGTTTTCTTATTTTGTTGGGTAACTGTATCCTAGACTCGACATTTATCCTTATCAATCATACAAGAAGTTGCAGTATTGCAGATAGTGTAATCCCAACTATTACCATGTACGTCTGTTCACTATCTAAATAGCGTGTACATATCTAATACATCCAGCCTTAGGAGCTTTCCAGATTACATCTATCAGAGCAATACTGAATGTAAAAAGAGAATATCAATTGTTGGACCTCGCGATCGTTTTTGTCGTTGTTTCGATGGCCAAATTGATAAGCTGATGGGACAGTCGCTACAGATTGGTGCTTGACTGAGGGACTTTCGAAGAAGAAGAAGAAGAAGAAGAAGAATTATTTATTTACGTCTCACCATATATACATATAAAACGTTTACATAAAAAAAATGTGTACATAAAAGTATATATGCCACTCCTATGGAGTTATGAGAGACAAATAATGATATAAAAACAAAAATTGGCAAGTTAAACATTTTACAGGATAAAACAATATAAATACATTATTTATATAAATACTTTTGGCGTTCTAAAAGAATACTGTAGCAGCTTTTGGCACAAACCTTAAACAAATATTCATTGAGTGATAACTTTTCAACATCAGGTAAAGAATAAAAATTTGGTAAAAAGTAGCTGGCATTTCTAAAAAGTTCCTGTTGAATATTGACATATAAGGGACACTCAAATAAAACATGTTGTTCTGACTCCACTTTATCTGTACAGTAAAAACATGTTCTGTTCTCGACAGCAAGCCCTTCGTATCTGCCTGTCTCAATCCGCAGTGGTGCAGTGCCAGTCCTGAATAAAGCCATAGCGCGTCTATGGGATTTAGGCATGGAGGATAAAACATACAGTTCTGTTTTAAAAGAGGATTTAAAAGTTCGGTAAACTCTCAGTTTGTTAAGACCAGTCCCTCGATTAGCGTTGACACGTAAGAGTGATCTCTCCCATATGATTTTAAAAGAATTCAAAGACAACAATTCACAATCTTGTACAGTTAAAACGTTGTTTGAGAGAGTTACATGGTCAATCCCGATAGCTTCCATACGTTTGTAAAATCTAAAATGCCAAGTTCTGTGCTTTCCGTTATTCTGTTCTTTATCCCATTTGAACACACGAGAATTAAGTCGGTCAGGAGACATATTCCACATCCTGTTCCAATATCTCATCAGACACACATCTTGTCTTACACAGAGTGGCTGCCATCCCATGTCACCAATTAAAGCATCGTTAGGCGCATATTTTCCTAATCCCAGATAAAAACGCATGGCACGGTTTTGAACAGCATTAAAACACGATTGTTCCTCTGTTCCAACAATTGACATACCATATGACATAATTGGCCATACTAGTGTATCATATAGTTTTGTGAAAGTCTTAAAACCTACATTTCCTAAAAGTTTACATTTGGAGATAACCAGTCCAAGTGCACGCCCGGCTGATGCTGCTACCTGCTTCGCTGTGTAACTGTAGTCCAGGTGCTCCGTCAGGGTTAAGCCGAGGTAACGGTACTGACCCACTGTCGACAAGCTACACTCTCCGCACGTGAACACATGCTTGCTAACGGGAGTCTTCGCATGTCTAAAATGAACAGCTTGAGATTTTGACGCATTGATGTGGATATCGTTTTTATAACACCAGTTGTTTAGCAAGTTAAGAAATAACTGTAAATCGTCCTCGTTTTCAGCCAAGAGCACAACGTCGTCAGCATACAGCAAGATATTCACAACTTCATCGCCAATATTTATACCTCGGCCCGTTTCCTTAATACAGTGTACTAAGTCATTTATAAACATATTAAACAAAAGTGGGGATAAAACACATCCTTGTTTCAGACCTGATTTGGCACTGAACCAATCTGTCATGAGATTATTAATTCTTACACAGCTGTTAACAGATTTATATATTCCTCTCACAGCAGACAGCATACGTGAGCTAACACCACACTGCTCCAGTTTACAGAACAGAAGATCCCTGTTTATATTATCGTATGCTTTACTAAAGTCGATAAACGCTGTAAATGTTGACAGTTTCTTCTTTTTCCTTGATTCAATGATCTGGGTTAATGTAGATATATGGTCAGTCGTCGATCTACCCTTTCGAAACCCGTTTTGCTCATCAGCAATTAGCTTGTTATCTTCACACCATATAGACAGTCGACTGTTTAGCACTGAGCAGTGAATCTTGTAACTGATAGGTGATAACGCGATTCCTCTATAGTTGGATGGATCACGTTGGTCAAGGTTAAAATTCTTCACTATGGGTTCAATAATAGAATTTGTCCAACACTCTGGTATAACTCCATTAATAAAACATACATTAAACATCTGAAGTAAGAACTGCTTGCACGGTCCATTTCTCAGCACTTCCACTGGGATATTGTCGACACCCGTTGCTTTCCGAGGTTTCATCTTAGATAAGGCAATCTCGATTTCCTGTACTGTTATAGGTTGATCTAGCACTGGATCCTCGCGGCTAGCCTCGTTGTGATAATTCCGTGTTCTTGTCTGTTGTGTTGTATTAGTGGGGTTCAACAGTCTTCCAAAATGCGTTTTCCAAGTTAAAAGAATCGTGTCAACATCACTTTTGTAGGAGTCACCGACAAACACTTCTTCAGGAATGTTGGATTTTCGTTCATAACCAACCCCAACTTTCCCTATTTCCTTCCAGAAAGCTGATTGGTTGTTTTCAGAGATATTATCCAGGTTATTCATGGTTTCATTAACATAAAGTCTCTTTGCCTTTTGTACACATTTGTCAAAAAGTTTTCTCTTATTTACAAATTTGGTTTTCATCGAGGCTCTATTAGTCTTGGATCGAACCCAGGAACGTTCAGCTTCACACATGTCGTTCCAGAGAAGAGTTAGCTCCCCTGTCCACCATGGTTTACCAACTCGTCGTTTCTTATTATTCACACCAGATTTCAAAACCAGTCTTTTATAGGGTAGTCGGTTTAACATTTCCTGTTGAATGATTGTATTAAAAGACTTAAAAGCATTATTGACACTATCTTGGATTAAAAGTTCACTTTCTACCTTCTGCGTGATATTACTCAAAGTCTGCATGTTGTATTCACTGCACATAAAATCACTAGGAACACTACTTGAGTCAACTTTAACTCGAACCGTGGTACGACTCTCTGTGTTGCCTGTATCCTCTACACTGGTATAATGACGCTCCAGCTTCCATTTCAACATAGAATGGTCAGGAATAACACTAGTTCCACTGATATCCTGGAATACATTACAGTTATCACACAATTCACTTGCTCTGATTACCTCAAACTCAGCAATTGACTCCAGCATTTCATATGGAACTAAGCAGTAATCAACTACAGAGAGTCCTTTTGTTGAAACATATGTAAAGTCATTTCTAATGGAGTTTCTGCCATTTAAAATACATATATTGGCATTTCTTGCAAATTCACACAGTAACTCACCATGTCTGTTTACTCGACTGTCAACGATAGTTCGTTCTGGGATATTGTCTACCCCAGCAATAAAATCGCTCAAATCACCACATCGAGCATTAAAATCACCACAAATGTAGAACATTCCGTATTTTTGATATTCATATATATTGCTTAGCAATTTATCAAAATATATCTCAGCATTAACATTCCGTGATGAATTTTCAGGTGGTAGGTAGCAAATACATACAAGAAAAGTATCACAATCATATTTACCTGAACATTTCAACCATAAAATACCTTCATTGTCAGAGTTAAGAACTGATACATTATAATCTGATAAAAAGTTCTCGTTGACAAGTACACCAACGCCTCCAGAGCCTTTCTTAGCTGTCTTATGTATACATTGTCTAATTTGACCAAACCACTTAAAACCAGGAACAGTTAAAACAGAGTCATATGTAAGGTG
The DNA here is from genome assembly GCA_936450465.1 of Gibbula magus. Taxonomy (NCBI): domain Eukaryota; kingdom Metazoa; phylum Mollusca; class Gastropoda; order Trochida; family Trochidae; genus Gibbula; species Gibbula magus. The sequence goes on along the minus strand of OW388294.1, from coordinate 37,714,231 downwards.
TGTTTCAGCAATTCCAATAATATCACAGTTACTGTCTAAAACACACTGTTGTCTGACTTTACTGTTAGTTGATGCTGTGTTATCACTCCATCCGTTTACATTCCAAAAAATGCAAAGCACCTATCTCCGCCGGTGACGTTGTGGCTGCTCAGCGTTGTTGTAACGACGTCGGTCTCTCCATGCCCGCCTGGGGGCGCTCCAGTCGCCATGGGCGTTGTTGCTGCGATCCTCGCCAGAGTCGCGGCTCCAGTCCCGCTCTCCAGTCGCATGCTCGTCACGCTCCCGAGTCCACGTGCTGCTGTTGCTGCTGCTAGTGCCGCCATCTTGCTCCACGATCCGCCGACCCTTGACTTTATAACGGTTTCCGCCGATGGCTGACACGATTGTCCTCATGTTAGCGGCGTTTGCCCTCTGCTCCGGAGTAAGGTCATGTGTAATGTACACATCTGTGTATATACGTGATTCTTTCAAATTCCTTTTGGCTGTCATAATGTCTCTTTTATCTGCATCGCTTGCACATGTCGCTATCACTAAACCTGGATACCTGGTATTGTAAGAAGTTTTTCTTATAGCAGACGACACACTGATGTTTTTAATTTTGAGTCCTTCTCTTATTAACGCATTGACCTTGTTGATGATATTTTCGGTCTGACCTCCTGGAAGATTCCTCACCACAAAATTCAGTTGCCTGCCTCCAGATCTGTCGGGCCCAGGCCCGAGGTCTGTTGATCTCACCTCACTAATTGCAGACTTGATTTCTTGTCTTAGTTCACCCTTAGCTTTTTCTAATTCATCTGAACAGTCATTCACTTGCATTTCGACAGTGTCTACACGATGATCAATCTTATCCAAATGTGTTTGAAAATCGGATTTCACAACAGTCAATTTATCATCAAACTCTTTGAGTAACTTCACCGTCAGACTTACTTCAAGGTCTCTCAGTTTCTGGTTGAAGTTGTCTTCCATCCGCTGGAGTGTAGATAGGATGATGAGTGTGTCTGCGTTGTTGTTGAGCGTTGTCTCACCCGCGGGCCGAGACGCTGTAATGGCGGCCTCCTTGTCTGCCGACCGGGAGTGTATCTCAGCCGTGTGCGTCAGGGTACGGCTGTCCGATCTCACCTTCTTCTGTGCACATATCAACGGAGTTTCCAATTCACCTTCCGAATCGTCAGCATGACTCCTTTTCCGATCCACTTGCTTTACTTGAGAGACTTGATTGGCTTGGGGCGACATGACAGCTTGCACAAATTGTTCGAGTCCGTGAGATCTAAACTTTCCATGGTCTTTACCTTGCACGTTTTACCACAAATTAACACAAATTATACTTCATGTACGATTAAAATAGTTCATAAAGAGTTCACAGTGACTTATTTTGCCTTGATTAGTTTGAAATACCTGTAGAAATTGCAAAATTTGTCTTCGATGGACTGACTACTTCATACCACCATAGTCACATTCTTTAAATCGAATAAAATGTACTCGAATATCGTTTGAATATATTGAATATTGTTTCATTCTACAACAGTGTTTATGTACATTTCTTATCATCAATAGGTGTATTTAATTAGCATATTTTGTGTGTGTGGTTCTTTTTTTCTATTTTGGTCTATGCACCTGCGTCCCGTTTGTTTTAAACAGCATGTATGGGAGCAGCATTTAGATAAGCCCACTTCTTGTTTGTCAATGCCACCAATTATAATATGGGAATAAACATGTTGGAACCACATGCCAAGTGTCATTTAAGTAGTAGTGATGAATAAACCATAAGGATTGAACAGATAACACATGTTATGAAAACCTGATCCATCTTATTCAGATGAAAAGTGAGTTTATTAAAATTAATCTAAATTATGTCATTGGTCAAGTGAATATGTTGATAATCTGTTAAATTAGAACACAATGAAAGACAAAGATTAAACATATAAATTGTTTACGTGTTTTAGAAACCGAATGTAAAATTTAACCAGACGAGGTTTCAAAAGAACTGGACCTACATTTAACTGGATGTAGATTTGTTTGATTTATTGAGATTTTGTTGAATCAGCCATGTGGTCACCACGACTCAACGCGAAAGAGACACTTAACTAGATGATGACAATAGAGACACACGTTGAAAAGCTGAAGGGTGAAAATATCAGTAAAAGGATGATCAGTTTTGTGTGATAAGCAATGTAGTGAAAGATGTGGTTGATTTGAAATACTGGGTATTAGAATAAAATGATACAGGCAGATTAGTTATATTTTTCCCCGCTTAGGAAACAGAAAATAACATAATAATCTTTATATAATTTATATACCATCTTCAAAAGAAAATCAAAATTCTCCTAAAAATGTATGCAATTGATATGTGTGGTATGTTTGTACATCTTTCGTATTAAATCATGTTATTATTTTATAATTAGTCATCAGTTTATTAACATTTTATTTTGGTGAAGTGTCCTTAGAATGTGTAGTGCTCAGTTACTAACCCATATTTTGTTAATGACAAGCAATGTCTTGAGACTGTGAAAATATAAAGACCCAAGTCAATCGTCATTTCAAATAATTTATTCATAGTAATAGCACTTGTATGCATGAAAAACAACATATAATATTCAAAAGCACTTTGCTCCTTGTCAATGAAATCAGCTGAATTGACTGTAACTTGCAAGATTGTCAATTGACATAAGGGTGTTGGCATCAAATCCTTGCACGAAGTCGAACTCTTGTAAATCATAATCACATTTTGAGTTGACATTATTCCACGTATGCGTGAAGGTGGCAGAAGTTGTTTGAGAGTCCGAGTAAACACATGATGACGGGGTGGATGCACTGCACATCGAACTATCTGGAGAGTTGTCTGGTCCTGTGAAGATGAAAACACCGGAATCCTGGCCTGAGTCACACACTGAATCAAAGACACATTTTGTGGAGTGTTTAGGAACAGTGTTTTTGAGTTGGTTGAAGGCTTCTTGCTGACCGGAAGTCTCCGAGGCGTTGTTGTTGTTCTTTCTGTATTGGGAAGATCTGGAGTTGAAGGAGGGGCTGAACATGTTGACATTGCGAGGTGGAGAATAAAATTGACTGCCGTCAATAAAGGACTTTGTGTATCTATTCTCGGGGCTGGAGTAATCTGAGTAGAAACCACTGTCGTAAAAAGAATTCCTGTAGTGTCCAGCTCCAGACTCACATGTTGAAATATCCCTTAGATAGCTGTAGGTGCGGCTGAACTCAGGAGATGACTCGCAGGACACAGGTGAATTGGCTAATGCATTTCGATGAGTGGAAATGTCAGGAGGTGACTGGACAGGTGTGGAAGTGGACTGGGTCAAGAGTGGACTGGCCTGTCCTCGGTTAACATAATGATATCCTTGTTGACCGATGAGTCTATTGTATTGGCAGGTTGAACTTGGTGAACAGGTGTAACTGTTGTAGTTGACTGGGGATTGTTGGTATGGTTCAACATTGGCAGCAGCGTCGATGTATACAGTATGTGGACTGTCTGATGGATAGGGAACTGTCACATAGCTGGTAGTAGTTGGACTGACTACAGGCAGAGCCAGTTCTGGTGTCGGTGGACTGCTAAGTGAATAGATCTGGGAATCGCTGCTTGGAGTCTCATGTTTTAAAATAGGAAATATGCACGCCTGATGCTCAAAGATTTCACTTTGAATAGGAGAGTTGATGAGGGCATCTCTGAACGACACCATCTTGGACTCCATGGAAACAGAAACCCTATCCCAGAAGGCACCTGCGTTGATACGATAATATCCCCATCTGAGAGTGTTGGTGCCACTCTCTTTGTCTACACTAGGACGGTAATCTCCACGGGCGAAGTTGACGATGCTACTTGGGTTGAATGTCCACAGGAACATGGAACGGTTGTAAGTGCCAGAGGAGTTTGGGCCACGACGAACACCAATCTTGGTGAAACACTTGGTCTTGGAGAGGCTATGGCGGACAGTGTTACGCCAATGTTCACGAGTGTTTCTTCTGAAGAACTGGAACTTGAATTGGATGTATTTGTAGATCTCGTTGATTGGAAGACAGAAGTTTGGAGATCGGAGAAGAGCCAGATACACAAGTTCAGTGTAGGAGTAATTGGGTTTGATCAGAGGATCGTCAGACGTGTCTAGTCCCTCATAAATAACAATAAACTCGTCCATGACTCGACGTAGATCTACATCTTCAACGTCATGACTCTGGGTTGGAGAGATACAGTTCTGGTATACAGTAGACTGGTCGTTCACACGTTGAAGTTTAGATGGTTTAACTTCATCTCCAAAGGCATCACTACGACTCCGTTTCATTTTTATCCAAGATATTCTGTCAACGTGTGACTGATATTTCTCAAAGCTAGGTGAACACTTGTTGACCATCACGACGCCTGTACACTTATATACTGACCACAAATCTGGGTGGACACTGAGATGACCCTTGTGACAACAACCTCTCACCGTCTGCTCACTTGCCAACTGCTTTAATTAAATCAAGATGCTTCTGAAACACACTGCAATTACTTTCAAGGATATCCGACATAAGTGAGGATAAGGAAAACATCCTCAAGCCGGGTTTCACTGATGCAAGATCATGTTGTTTTAATCAATGGATACAACGTGTTATCGCTAACGCAGTCAGTGATTGATTAGTGATTTCAAACCTATCACAGGTCGACAGCTTGTTAAAACATAAACGCCTGACATTAAATCTGTAGTTTTTATAGTACAATGTCGTTAACAATCAGTTATGTTCCGATCTCGGTTAGAGATTGGATTCACGGTGTCAAGGCGAAATTACAGTGATTAGTCAATGACATATCAAGTTATTTGGCGAACTCAAATTTCCATTGCTTAAGAATTGTTTGACATGTGTCTTGAGAACAACAAAACTCGCGTTTGCTCCAGGCAGGTATAGTTCATTAGTAACTTCTTCATTTGAGACTATTCTTTCGCTAATTGGAAATATACATATTCATTTTATGCTAACATGTCATTATGTGCATCATATTTTGTACCTTAAAAAATTAAACTGACACAAGTTAATCTTTTTAAAATGCATTCTAACTATATCCCTTATCGTATTTTGATGAGCCAGATTTATAGTAGACAAGTATGTCTACTTTTGTTATCCAGTTCCCAGAGTTTTCAGAAAACATATTAAAGGATATAAAGTCACCTGTGTCATGAATTAGTCCTGAAGAATTATTTGCTAAAGAGACATTCAAAAGCTTTTTTTTAAAAATAGAAACATTTTTTTTAGATTTCTATGATTTATGGAACTCTCAATAAAACGTTTTCTTATTTTGTTGGGTAACTGTATCCTAGACTCGACATTTATCCTTATCAATCATACAAGAAGTTGCAGTATTACAGATAGTGTAATCCCAACTATTACCATGTACGTCTGTTCACTATCTAAATAGCGTGTACATATCTAATACATCCAGCCTTAGGAGCTTTCCAGATTACATCTATCAGAGCAATACTGAATGTAAAAAGAGAATCTCAATTGTTGGACCTCGCGATCGTTTTTGTCGTTGTTTCGATGACCAAATTGATAAGCTGATGGGACAGTCGCTACAGATTGGTGCTTGACTGAGGGACTTTGGACTGACTACTTCATACCACCATAGTCACATTCTTTAAATCGAATAAAATGTGCTCGAATATCGTTTGAATATATTGAATATTGTTTCATTCTACAACAGTGTTTATGTACATTTCTTATCATCAATAGGTGTATTTATTTAGCATATTTTGTGTGTGTGGTTCTTTTTTTCTATTTTGGTCTATGCACCTGCGTCCCGTTTGTTTTAAACAGCATGTATGGGAGCAGCATTTAGATAAGCCCACTTCTTGTTTGTCAATGCCACCAATTATAATATGGGAATAAACATGTTTGAACCACATGCCAAGTGTCATTTAAGTAGTAGTGATGAATAAACCATAAGGATTGAACAGATAACACATGTTATGAAAACCTGATCCATCTTATTCGGATGAAAAGTGAGTTTATTAAAATTAATCTAAATTAAGTCATTGGTCAAGTGAATATGTTGATAATCTGTTAAATTAGAACACAATGAAAGACAAAGATTAAACATATACATTTTTTACGTGTTTTAGAAACCGAATGTAAAATTTAACCAGACGAGGTTTCAAAAGAACTGGACCTACATTTAACTGGATGTAGATTTGTTTGATTTATTGAGATTTTGTTGAATCAGCCATGTGGTCACCACGACTCAACGCGAAAGAGACACTTAACTAGATGATGACAATAGAGACACACGTTGAAAAGCTGAAGGGTGAACATATCAGTAAAAGGATGATCAGTTTTGTGTGATAAGCAATGTAGTGAAAGATGTGGTTGATTTGAAATACTGGGTATTAGAATAAAATGATACAGGCAGATTAGTTATATTTATCCCCGCTTAGGAAACAGAAAATAACATAGTAATCTTTACATAATTTATATACCATCTTCAAAAGAAAATCAAACTTCTCCTAAAAATGTATGCAATTGATATGTGTGGTATGTTTGTACATCTTTCGTATTAAATCATGTTATTATTTTATAATTAGTCATCAGTTTATTAACATTTTGTTTTGGTGAAGTATCCTTAGAATGTGTAGTGCTCAGTTACTAACCCATATTTTGTTAATGAAGAGCAATGTCTTGAGACTGTGAAAATATAAAGACCCAAGTCAATCGTCATTTCAAATAATTTATTCATAGTAATAGCACTTGTATGCATGAAAAACAACATATAATATTCAAAAGCACTTTGCTCCTTGTCAATGAAATCAGCTGAATTGACTGTAACTTGCAAGATTGTCAATTGACATAAGGGTGTTGACATCAAATCCTTGCCCGAAGTCGAATCATAATCACATTTTGAGTTGACATTATTCCACGTATGCGTGAAGGTGGCAGAAGTTGTTTGAGAGTCCGAGTAAACACATGATGACGGGGTGGATGCACTGCACATCGAACTATCTGGAGAGTTGTCTGGTCCTGTGAAGATGAAAACACCGGAATCCTGGCCTGAGTCACACACTGAATCAAAGACACATTTTGTGGAGTGTTTAGGAACAGTGTTTTGGAGTTGGTTGAAGGGGCTGAAGATGTTGACATTGCGAGGTGGAGAATAAAATTGACTGCCGTCAATAAAGGACTTTGTGTATCTATTCTCGGGGCTGGAGTAATCTGAGTAGAAACCACTGTCGTAAAAAGAATTCCTGTAGTGTCCAGCTCCAGACTCACATGTTGAAATATCCCTTAGATAGCTGTAGGTGCGACTGAACTCAGGAGATGACTCGCAGGACACAGGTGAATTGGCTAATGCATTTCGATGAGTGGAAATGTCAGGAGGTGACTGGACAGGTGTGGAAGTGGAGTGGGTCAAGAGTGGACTGGCCTGTCCTCGGTTAACATAATGATATCCTTGTTGACCGATGAGTCTATTGTATTGGCAGGTTGAACTTGGTGAACAGGTGTAACTGTTGTAGTTGACTGGGGATTGTTGGTATGGTTCAACATTGGCAGCAGCGTCGATGTATCCAGTATGTGGACTGTCTGATGGATAGGGAACTGTCACATAGCTGGTAGTAGTTGGACTGACTACAGGCAGAGCCAGCTCTGGTGTTGGTGGACTGCTAAGTGAATAGATCTGGGAATCGCTGCTTGGAGTCTCATGTTTTAAAATAGGAAATATGCACGCCTGATGCTCAAAGATTTCACTTTGAATAGGAGAGTTGATGAGGGCATCTCTGAACGACACCATCTTGGACTCCATGGAAACAGAAACCCTATCCCAGAAGGCACCTGCGTTGATACGATAATATCCCCATGTGAGAGTGTTGGTGCCACTCTCTTTGTCTACACTAGGACGGTAATCTCCACGGGCGAAGTTGACGATGCTACTTGGGTTGAATGTCCACAGGAACATAGAACGGTTGTAAGTGCCAGAGGAGTTTGGGCCACGACGAACACCAATCTTGGTGAAACACTTGGTCTTGGAGAGGCTATGGCGGACAGCGTTACGCCAATGTTCACGAGTGTTTCTTCTGAAGAACTGGAACTTGAATTGGATGTATTTGTAGATCTCGTTGATTGGAAGACAGAAGTTTGGAGATCGGAGAAGAGCCAGATACACAAGTTCAGTGTAGGAGTAATTGGGTTTGATCAGAGGATCGTCAGACGTGTCTAGTCCCTCATAAATAACAATAAACTCGTCCATGACTCGACGTAGATCTACATCTTCAACGTCATGACTCTGGGTTGGAGAGATACAGTTCTGGTATACAGTAGACTGGTCGTTCACACGTTGAAGTTTAGATGGTTTAACTTCATCTCCAAAGGCATCACTACGACTCCGTTTCATTTTTATCCAAGATATTCTGTCAACGTGTGACTGATATTTCTCAAAGCTAGGTGAACACTTGTTGACCATCACGACGCCTGTACACTTATATACTGACCACAAATCTGGGTGGACACTGAGATGACCCTTGTGACACCAACCTCTCACCGTCTGCTCACTTGCCAACTGCTTTAATTAAATCAAGATGCTTCTGAAACACACTGCAATTACTTTCAAGGATATCCGACATAAGTGAGGATAAGGAAAACATCCTCAAGCCGGGTTTCACTGATGCAAGATCATGTTGTTTTAATCAATGGATACAACGTGTTATCGCTAACGCAGTCAGTGATTGATTAGTGATTTCAAACCTATCACAGGTCGACAGCTTGTTAAAACATAAACGCCTGACATTAAATCTGTAGTTTTTATAGTACAATGTCGTTAACAATCAGTTATGTTCCGATCTCGGTTAGAGATTGGATTCACGGTGTCAAGGCGAAATTACAGTGATTAGTCAATGACATATCAAGTTATTTGGCGAACTCAAATTTCCATTGCTTAAGAATTGTTTGACATGTGTCTTGAGAACAACAAAACTCGCGTTTGCTCCAGGCAGGTATAGTTCATTAGTAACTTCTTCATTTGAGACTATTCTTTCGCTAATTGGAAATATACATATTCATTTTATGCTAACATGTCATTCTGTGCATCATATTTTGTACCTTAAAAAATTAAACTGACACAAGTTAATCTTTTTAAAATGCATTCTAACTATATCCCTTATCGTATTTTGATGAGCCAGATTTATAGTAGACAAGTATGTCTACTTTTGTTATCCAGTTCCCAGAGTTTTCAGAAAACATATTAAAGGATATAAAGTCACCTGTGTCATGAATTAGTCCTGAAGAATTATTTGCTAAAGAGACATTCAAAAGCTTTTTTTTTAAAATAGAAACATTTTTTTTAGATTTCTATGATTTATGGAACTCTCAATAAAACGTTTTCTTATTTTGTTGGGTAACTGTATCCTAGACTCGACATTTATCCTTATCAATCATACAAGAAGTTGCAGTATTGCAGATAGTGTAATCCCAACTATTACCATGTACGTCTGTTCACTATCTAAATAGCGTGTACATATCTAATACATCCAGACTTAGGAGCTTTCCAGATTACATCTATCAGAGCAATACTGAATGTAAAAAGAGAATATCAATTGTTGGACCTCGCGATCGTTTTTGTCGTTGTTTCGATGGCCAAATTGATAAGCTGATGGGACAGTCGCTACAGATTGGTGCTTGACTGAGGGACTTTGGACTGACTACTTCATACCACCATAGTCACATTCTTTAATTCAAATAAAATGTGCTCGAATATCGTTTGAATATATTGAATATTGTTTCATTCTACAACAGTGTTTATGTACATTTCTTATCATCAATAGGTGTATTTATATAGCATATTTTGTGTGTGTGGTTCTTTTTTTCTATTTTGGTCTATGCACCTGCGTCCCGTTTGTTTTAAACAGCATGTATGGGAGCAGCATTTAGATAAGCCCACTTCTTGTTTGTCAATGCCACCAATTATAATATGGGAATAAACATGTTTGAACCACACGCCAAGTGTCATTTAAGTAGTAGTGATGAATAAACCATAAGGATTGAACAGATAACACATGTTATGAAAACCTGATCCATCTTATTCAGATGAAAAGTGAGTTTATTAAAATTAATCTAAATTAAGTCATTGGTCAAGTGAATATGTTGATAATCTGTTAAATTAGAACACAATGAAAGACAAAGATTAAACATATAAATTGTTTACGTGTTTTAGAAACCGAATGTAAAATTTAACCAGACGAGGTTTCAAAAGAACTGGACCTACATTTAACTGGATTTAGATTTGTTTGATTTATTGAGATTTTGTTGAATCAGCCATGTGGTCACCACGACTCAACGCGAAAGAGACACTTAACTAGATGATGACAAAATAGAGACACACGTTGAAAAGCTGAAGGGTGAAAATATCAGTAAAAGGATGCTCAGTTTTGTGTGATAAGCAATGTAGTGAAAGATGTGGTTGATTTGAAATACTGGGTATTAGAATAAAATGATACAGGCAGATTAGTTTTATTTTTCCCCGCCTAGGAAACAGAAAATAACATAATAATCTTTATATAATTTATATACCATCTTCAAAAGAAAATCAAAATTCTCCTAAAAATGTATGCAATTGATATGTGTGGTATGTTTGTACATCTTTCGTATTAAATCATGTTATTATTTTATAATTAGTCATCAGTTTATTAACATTTTGTTTTGGTGAAGTATCCTTAGAATGTGTAGTGCTCAGTTACTAACCCATTTTTGTTAATGACAAGCAATGTCTTGAGACTGTGAAAATATAAAGACCCAAGTCAATCGTCATTTCAAATAATTTATTCATAGTAATAGCACTTGTATGCATGAAAAACAACATATAATATTCAAAAGCACTTTGCTCCTTGTCAATGAAATCAGCTGAATTGACTGTAACTTGCAAGATTGTCAATTGACATAAGGGTGTTGGCATCAAATCCTTGCATGAAGTCGAACTCTTGTAAATCATAATCACATTTTGAGTTGACATTATTCCACGTATGCGTGAAGGTGGCAGAAGTTGTTTGAGAGTCCGAGTAAACACATGATGACGGGGTGGATGCACTGCACATCGAACTATCTGGAGAGTTGTCTGGTCCTGTGAAGATGAAAACACCGGAATCCTGGCCTGAGTCACACACTGAATCAAAGACAAATTTTGTGGAGTGTTTAGGAACAGTGTTTTGGAGTTGGTTGAAGGCTTCTTGCTGACCGGAAGTCTCCGAGGCGTTGTTGTTGTTCTTTCTGTATTGGGAAGATCTGGAGTTGAAGGAGGGGCTGAACATGTTGACATTGCGAGGTGGAGAATAAAATTGACTGCCGTCAATAAAGGACTTTGTGTATCTATTCTCGGGGCTGGAGTAATCTGAGTAGAAACCACTGTCGTAAAAAGAATTCCTGTAGTGTCCAGCTCCAGACTCACATGTTGAAATATCCCTTAGATAGCTGTAGGTGCGACTGAACTCAGGAGATGACTCGCAGGACACAGGTGAATTGGCTAATGCATTTCGATGAGTGGAAATGTCAGGAGGCGACTGGACAGGTGTGGAAGTGGAGTGGGTCAAGAGTGGACTGGCCTGTCCTCGGTTAACATAATGATATCCTTGTTGACCGATGAGTCTATTGTATTGGCAGGTTGAACTTGGTGAACAGGTGTAACTGTTGTAGTTGACTGGGGATTGTTGGTATGGTTCAACATTGGCAGCAGCGTCGATGTATCCAGTATGTGGACTGTCTGATGGATAGGGAACTGTCACATAGCTGGTAGTAGTTGGACTGACTACAGGCAGAGCCAGCTCTGGTGTTGGTGGACTGCTAAGTGAATAGATCTGGGAATCGCTGCTTGGAGTCTCATGTTTTAAAATAGGAAATATGCACGCCTGATGCTCAAAGATTTCACTTTGAATAGGAGAGTTGATGAGGGCATCTCTGAACGACACCATCTTGGACTCCATGGAAACAGAAACCCTATCCCAGAAGGCACCTGCGTTGATACGATAATATCCCCATCTGAGAGTGTTGGTGCCACTCTCTTTGTCTACACTAGGACGGTAATCTCCACGGGCGAAGTTGACGATGCTACTTGGGTTGAATGTCCACAGGAACATGGAACGGATGTAAGTGCCAGAGGAGTTTGGGCCACGACGAACACCAATCTTGGTGAAACACTTGGTCTTGGAGAGGCTATGACGGACAGCGTTACGCCAATGTTCACGAGTGTTTCTTCTGAAGAACTGGAACTTGAATTGGATGTATTTGTAGATCTCGTTGATTGGAAGACAGAAGTTTGGAGATCGGAGAAGAGCCAGATACACAAGTTCAGTGTAGGAGTAATTGGGTTTGATCAGAGGATCGTCAGACGTGTCTAGTCCCTCATAAATAACAATAAACTCGTCCATGACTCGACGTAGATCTACATCTTCAACGTCATGACTCTGGGTTGGAGAGATACAGTTCTGGTATACAGTAGACTGGTCGTTCACACGTTGAAGTTTAGATGGTTTAACTTCATCTCCAAAGGCATCACTACGACTCCGTTTCATTTTTATCCAAGATATTCTGTCAACGTGTGACTGATATTTCTCAAAGCTAGGTGAACACTTGTTGACCATCACGACGCCTGTACACTTATATACTGACCATAAATCTGGGTGGACACTGAGATGACCCTTGTGACACCAACCTCTCACCGTCTGCTCACTTGCCAACTGCTTTAATTAAATCAAGATGCTTCTGAAACACACTGCAATTACTTTCAAGGATATCCGACATAAGTGAGGATAAGGAAAACATCCTCAAGCCGGGTTTCACTGATGCAAGATCATGTTGTTTTAATCAATGGATACAACGTGTTATCGCTAACGCAGTCAGTGATTGATTAGTGATTTCAAACCTATCACAGGTCGACAGCTTGCTAAAACATAAACGCCTGACATTAAATCTGTAGTTTTTATAGTACAATGTCGTTAACAATCAGTTATGTTCCGATCTCGGTTAGAGATTGGATTCACGGTGTCAAGGCGAAATTACAGTGATTAGTCAATGACATATCAAGTTATTTGGCGAACTCAAATTTCCATTGCTTAAGAATTGTTTGACATGTGTCTTGAGAACAACAAAACTCGCGTTTGCTCCAGGCAGGTATAGTTCATTAGTAACTTCTTCATTTGAGACTATTCTTTCGCTAATGGAAATATACATATTCATTTTATGCTAACATGTCATTCTGTGCATCATATTTTGTACCTTAAAAAATTAAACTGACACAAGTTAATCTTTTTAAAATGCATTCTAACTATATCCCTTATCGTATTTTGATGAGCCAGATTTATAGTAGACAAGTATGTCTACTTTTGTTATCCAGTTCCCAGAGTTTTCAGAAAACATATTAAAGGATATAAAGTCACCTGTGTCATGAATTAGTCCTGAAGAATTATTTGCTAAAGAGACATTCAAAAGCTTTTTTTTTAAAATAGAAACATTTTTTTTTTAGATTTCTATGATTTATGGAACTCGCAATAAAACGTTTTCTTATTTTGTTGGGTAACTGTATCCTAGACTCGACATTTATCCTTATCAATCATACAAGAAGTTGCAGTATTGCAGATAGTGTAATCCCAACTATTACCATGTACGTCTGTTCACTATCTAAATAGCATGTACATATCTAATACATCCAGCCTTAGGAGCTTTCCAGATTACATCTATCAGAGCAATACTGAATGTAAAAAGAGAATATCAATTGTTGGACCTCGCGATCGTTTTTGTCGTTGTTTCGATGGCCAAATTGATAAGCTGATGGGACAGTCGCTACAGATTGGTGCTTGACTGAGGGACTTTGGACTGACTACTTCATACCACCATAGTCACATTCTTTAATTCAAATAAAATGTACTCGAATATCGTTTGAATATATTGAATATTGTTTCATTCTACAACAGTGTTTATGTACATTTCTTATCATCAATAGGTGTATTTATTTAGCTTATTTTGTGTGTGTGGTTCTTTTTTTCTATTTTGGTCTATGCACCTGCGTCCCGTTTGTTTTAAACAGCATGTATGGGAGCAGCATTTAGATAAGCCCACTTCTTGTTTGTCAATGCCACCAATTATAATATGGGAATAAACATGTTTGAACCACATGCCAAGTGTCATTTAAGTAGTAGTGATGAATAAACCATAAGGATTGAACAGATAACACATGTTATGAAAACCTGATCCATCTTATTCAGATGAAAAGTGAGTTTATTAAAATTAATCTAAATTAAGTCATTGGTCAAGTGAATATGTTGATAATCTGTTAAATTAGAACACAATGAAAGACAAAGATTAAACATATAAATTGTTCACGTGTTTTAGAAACCGAATGTAAAATTTAACCAGACGAGGTTTCAAAAGAACTGGACCTACATTTAACTGGATGTAGATTTGTTTGATTTATTGAGATTTTGTTGAATCAGCCATGTGGTCACCACGACTCAACGCGAAAGAGACACTTAACTAGATGATGACAAAATAGAGACACACGTTGAAAAGCTGAAGGGTGAAATTATCAGTAAAAGGATGCTCAGTTTTGTGTGATAAGCAATGTAGAGAAAGATGTGGTTGATTTGAAATACTGGGTATTAGAATAAAATGATACAGGCAGATTAGTTATATTTTTCCCCGCCTAGGAAACAGAAAATAACATAATAATCTTTATATAATTTATATACCATCTTCAAAAGAAAATCAAAATTCTCCTAAAAATGTATGCAATTGATATGTGTGGTATGTTTGTACATCTTTCGTATTAAATCATGTTATTATTTTATAATTAGTCATCAGTTTATTAACATTTTGTTTTGGTGAAGTATCCTTAGAATGTGTAGTGCTCAGTTACTAACCCATATTTTGTTAATGACAAGCAATGTCTTGAGACTGTGAAAATATAAAGACCCAAGTCAATCGTCATTTCAAATAATTTATTCATAGTAATAGCACTTGTATGCATGAAAAACAACATATAATATTCAAAAGCACTTTGCTCCTTGTCAATGAAATCAGCTGAATTGACTGTAACTTGCAAGATTGTCAATTGACATAAGGGTGTTGGCATCAAATCCTTGCACGAAGTCGAACTCTTGTAAATCATAATCACATTTTGAGTTGACATTATTCCACGTATGCGTGAAGGTGGCAGAAGTTGTTTGAGAGTCCGAGTAAACACATGATGACGGGGTGGATGCACTGCACATCGAACTATCTGGAGAGTTGTCTGGTCCTGTGAAGATGAAAACACCGGAATCCTGGCCTGAGTCACACACTGAATCAAAGACACATTTTGTGGAGTGTTTAGGAACAGTGTTTTGGAGTTGGTTGAAGGCTTCTTGGTGACCGGAAGTCTCCGAGGCGTTGTTGTTGTTCTTTCTGTATTGGGAAGATCTGGAGTTGAAGGAGGGGCTGAACATGTTAACATTGCGAGGTGGAGAATAAAATTGACTGCCGTCAATAAAGGACTTTGTGTATCTATTCTCGGGGCTGGAGTAATCTGAGTAGAAACCACTGTCGTAAAAAGAATTCCTGTAGTGTCCAGCTCCAGACTCACATGTTGAAATATCCCTTAGATAGCTGTAGGTGCGACTGAACTCAGGAGATGACTCGCAGGACACAGGTGAATTGGCTAATGTATTTCGATGAGTGGAAATGTCAGGAGGTGACTGGACAGGTGTGGAAGTGGAGTGGGTCAAGAGTGGACTGGCCTGTCCTCGGTTAACATAATGATATCCTTGTTGACTGATGAGTCTATTGTATTGGCAGGTTGAACTTGGTGAACAGGTGTAACTGTTGTAGTTGACTGGGGATTGTTGGTATGGTTCAACATTGGCAGCAGCGTCGATGTATCCAGTATGTGGACTGTCTGATGGATAGGGAACTGTGACATAGCTGGTAGTAGTTGGACTGACTACAGGCAGAGCCAGCTCTGGTGTTGGTGGACTGCTAAGTGAATAGATCTGGGAATCGCTGCTTGGAGTCTCATGTTTTAAAATAGGAAATATGCACGCCTGATGCTCAAAGATTTCACTTTGAATAGGAGAGTTGATGAGGGCATCTCTGAACGACACCATCTTGGACTCCATGGAAACAGAAACCCTATCCCAGAAGGCACCTGCGTTGATACGATAATATCCCCATCTGAGAGTGTTGGTGCCACTCTCTTTGTCTACACTAGGACGGTAATCTCCACGGGCGAAGTTGACGATGCTACTTGGGTTGAATGTCCACAGGAACATGGAACGGTTGTAAGTGCCAGAGGAGTTTGGGCCACGACGAACACCAATCTTGGTGAAACAGTTGGTATTGGAGAGGCTATGGCGGACAGCGTTACGCCAATGTTCACGAGTGTTTCTTCTGAAGAACTGGAACTTGAATTGGATGTATTTGTAGATCTCGTTGATTGGAAGACAGAAGTTTGGAGATCGGAGAAGAGCCAGATACACAAGTTCAGTGTAGGAGTAATTGGGTTTGATCAGAGGATCGTCAGACGTGTCTAGTCCCTCATAAATAACAATAAACTCGTCCATGACTCGACGTAGATCTACATCTTCAACGTCATGACTCTGGGTTGGAGAGATACAGTTCTGGTATACAGTAGACTGGTCGTTCACACGTTGAAGTTTAGATGGTTTAACTTCATCTCCAAAGGCATCACTACGACTCCGTTTCATTTTTATCCAAGATATTCTGTCAACGTGTGACTGATATTTCTCAAAGCTAGGTGAACACTTGTTGACCATCACGACGCCTGTACACTTATATACTGACCACAAATCTGGGTGGACACTGAGATGACCCTTGTGACACCAACCTCTCACCGTCTGCTCACTTGCCAACTGCTTTAATTAAATCAAGATGCTTCTGAAACACACTGCAATTACTTTCAAGGATATCCGACATAATTGAGGATTATGAAAACATCCTCAAGCCGGGTTTCACTGATGCAAGATCATGTTGTTTTAACCAAAGGATACAACGTGTTATCGCTAACGCAATCAGTGATTGATTAGTGATTTCAAACCTCTCACAGGTCGACAGCTTGTTAAAACATAAACGCCTGACATTAAATCTGTAGTTTGTATAGTACAATGTCATTAACAGTCAGTTATGTTCCGATCTCGGTTAGAGATTGGATTCACGGTGTCAAGGCGAAATTGCAGTGATTAGTCAATGACATATCAAGTTATTTGGCGAACTCAAATTTCCATTGCTTAAGAATTGTTTGACATGTGTCTTGAGAACAACAAAACTCGCGTTTGCTCCAGGCAGGTATAGTTCATTAGCAACTTCTTCATTTGAGACTATTCTTTCGCTAATGGAAATATACCTATTCATTTTATGCTAACATGTCATTCTGTGCATCATATTTTGTACCTTAAAAAATTAAACTGACACAAGTTAATCTATTTAAAATGCATTCCAACTATATCCCTTATCGTATTTTGATGAGCCAGATTTATAGTAGACAAGTATGTCTACTTTTGTTATCCAGTTCCCAGAGTTTTCAGAAAACATATTAAAGGATATAAAGTCACCTGTGTCATGAATTAGTCCTGAAGAATTATTTGCTAAAGAGACAATCAAAAGCTTTTTACAAAAATAGAATTTTTTTTTTATAGATTTCTATGATTTATGGAACTCTCAATAAAACGTTTTCTTATTTTGTTGGGTAACTGTATCCTAGACTCGACATTTATCCTTATCAATCATACAATAAGTTGTAGTATTGCAGATAGTGTAATCCCAACTATTACAATGTTACGTTTGTTCACTATCTAAATATCATGTAAATATCTAATACATCCAGCCTTAGGAGCTTTCCAGATTACATCTATCAGAGCAATACTGAATGTAAAAAGAGAATATCAATTGTTGGACCTTTTTTTGTCGTTGTTTCGATGGCCAAATTGATAAGCTGATGGGACAGTCGCTACAGATTGGTGCTTGACTGAGGGACTTTGGACTGACTACTTCATACCACCATAGTCACATTCTTTAATTCAAATAAAATGTACTCGAATATCATTTGAATATATTGAATATTGTTTCATTCTTCAACGGTGTTTATGTACCTTTCTTATCATCAATAGATGTATTTATTAAGCAGATTTTGTGTGTGTGGTTCTTTTTTTCTATTTTGGTCTATGCACCTGCGTCCCGTTTGTTTTAAACAGCATGTATGGGAGCAGCATTTAGATAAGCCCACTTCTTGTTTGTCAATGCCACCAATTATAATATGGGAATATACATGTTTGAACCACATGGCAAGTGTCATTTAAGTAGTAGTGATGAATAAACCATAAGGATTGAACAGATAACATATGTTATGAAAACCTGATCCATCTTACTCAGAAGAAAAGTGAGTTTATTAAAATTAATCTAAATTAAGTCATTGGTCAAGTGAATATGTTGATAATCTGTTAAATTAGAACAAAATGAAAGACAAAGATTAAACATATAAATTGTTCATGTGTTTTAGAAACCGAATGTAAAATTTAACCAGACGAGGTTTCAAAAGAACTGGACCTACATTTAACCGGATGTAGATTTGTTTGATTTGTTGAGATTTTGTTGAATCAGCCATGTGGTCAACACGACTCAACGCAAAAGAGACACTTAACTAGATGATGACAAAATAGAGATACACGTTGAAAAGCTGAAGGGTGAAAATATCAGTAAAAGGATGATCAGTTTTGTGTGATAAGCAATGTAGTGAAAGATGTGGTTGATTTGAAATACTGGGTATTAGAATAAAATGATACAGGCAGATTAGTTATATTTATCCCCGCTTAGGAAACAGAAAATAACATAATAATCTTTATATAATTTATATACCATCTTCAAAAGAAAATCAAAATTCTCCTAAAAATGTATGCAATTGATATGTGTGGTACGTTTGTACATCTTTCGTATTAAATCATGTTATTATTTTATAATTAGTCATCAGTTTATTAACATTTTATTTTGGTGAAGTATCCTTAGAATGTGTAGTGCTCAGTTACTAACCCATATTTTGTTAATGACAAGCAATGTCTTGAGACTGTGAAAATATAAAGACCCAAGTCAATCGTCATTTCAAATAATTTATTCCATAGTAATAGCACTTTTATGCATGAAAAACAACATATAATATTCAAAAGCACTTTGCTCCTTGTCAATGAAATCAGCTGAATTGACTGTAACTTGCAAGATTGTCAATTGACATAAGGGTGTTGGCATCAAATCCTTGCACGAAGTCGAACTCTTGTAAATCATAATCACATTTTGAGTTGACATTATTCCACGTATGCGTGAAGGTGGCAGAAGTTGTTTGAGAGTCCGAGTAAACACATGATGACGGGGTGGATGCACTGCACATCGAACTATCTGGAGAGTTGTCTGGTCCTGTGAAGATGAAAACACCGGAATCCTGGCCTGAGTCACACACTGAATCAAAGACACATTTTGTGGAGTGTTTAGGAACAGTGTTTTGGAGTTGGTTGAAGGCTTCTTGGTGACCGGAAGTCTCCGAGGCGTTGTTGTTGTTCTTTCTGTATTGGGAAGATCTCGAGTTGAAGGAGGGGCTGAACATGTTGACATTGCAAGGTGGAGAATAAAATTGACTGCCGTCAATAAAGGACTTTGTGTATCTATTCTCGGGGCTGGAGTAATCTGAGTAGAGACCACTGTCGTAAAAAGAATTCCTGTAGTGTCCAGCTCCAGACTCACATGTTGAAATATCCCTTAGATAGCTGTAGGTGCGACTGAACTCAGGAGATGACTCGCAGGACACAGGTGAATTGGCTAATGCATTTCGATTAGTGGAAATGTCAGGAGGTGACTGGACAGGTGTGGAAGTGGACTGGGTCAAAAGTGGACTGGCCTGTCCTCGGTTAACATAATGATATCCTTGTTGACCGATGAGTCTATTGTATTGGCAGGTTGAACTTGGTGAACTGGTGTAACTGTTGTAGTTGACTGGGGATTGTTGGTATGGTTCAACATTGGCAGCAGCGTCGATGTATCCAGTATGTGGACTGTCTGATGGATAGGGAACTGTGACATAGCTGTTAGTAGTTGGACTGACTACAGACAGAGCCAGCTCTGGTGTTGATGGACTGCTAAGTGAATAGATCTGGGAATCGCTGCTTGGAGTCTGATGTTTTAAAATAGGAAATATGCACGCCTGATGCTCAAAGATTTCACTTTGAATAGGAGAGTTGATGAGGGCATCTCTGAACGACACCATCTTGGACTCCATGGAAACAGAAACCCTATCCCAGAAGGCACCTGCGTTGATACGATAATATCCCCATCTGAGAGTGTTGGTGCCACTCTCTTTGTCTACACTAGGACGGTAATCTCCACGGGCGAAGTTGACGATGCTACTTGGGTTGAATGTCCACAGGAACATGGAACGGTTGTAAGTGCCAGAGGAGTTTGGGCCACGACGAACACCAATCTTGGTGAAACACTTGGTCTTGGAGAGGCTATGGCGGACAGCGTTACGCCAATGTTCACGAGTGTTTCTTCTGAAGAACTGGAACTTGAATTGGATGTATTTGTAGATCTCGTTGATTGGAAGACAGAAGTTTGGAGATCGGAGAAGAGCCAGATACACAAGTTCAGTGTAGGAGTAATTGGGTTTGATCAGAGGATCGTCAGACGTGTCTAGTCCCTCATAAATAACAATAAACTCGTCCATGACTCGACGTAGATCTACATCTTCAACGTCATGACTCTGGGTTGGAGAGATACAGTTCTGGTATACAGTAGACTGGTCGTTCACACGTTGAAGTTTAGATGGTTTAACTTCATCTCCAAAGGCATCACTACGACTCCGTTTCATTTTTATCCAAGATATTCTGTCAACGTGTGACTGATATTTCTCAAAGCTAGGTGAACACGTGTTGACCATCACGACGCCTGTACACTTATATACTGACCACAAATCTGGGTGGACACTGAGATGACCCTTGTGACACCAACCTCTCACCGTCTGCTCACTTGCCAACTGCTTTAATTAAATCAAGATGCTTCTGAAACACACTGCAATTACTTTCAAGGATATCCGACATAAGTGAGGATAATGAAAACATCCTCAAGTCGGGTTTCACTGATGCAATATCATGTTGTTTTAATCAATGGAAACAACGTGTTATCGCTAACGCAGTCAGTGATTGATTAGTGATTTTAAACCTCTCACAGGTCGACAGCTTGTTAAAACATAAACGCCTGACATTAAATCTGTAGTTTGTATAGTACAATGTCGTTAACAATCAGTTATGTTCCGATCTCGGTTAGAGATTGGATTCACGGTGTCAAGGCGAAATTGCAGTGATTAGTCAATGACATATCAAGTTATTTGGCGAACTCAAATTTCCATTGCTTAAGAATTGTTTGACATGTGTCTTGAGAACAACAAAACTCGCGTTTGCTCCAGGCAGGTATAGTTCATTAGTAACTTCTTCATTTGAGACTATTCTTTCGCTAATGGAAATATACCTATTCATTTTATGCTAACATGTCATTCTGTGCATCATATTTTGTACCTTAAAAAATTAAACTGACACAAGTTCATCTATTTAAAATGCATTCCAACTATATCCCTTATCGTATTTTGATGAGCCAGATTTATAGTAGACAAGTATGTCTACTTTTGTTATCCAGTTCCCAGAGTTTTCAGAAAACATATTAAAGGATATAAAGTCACCTGTGTCATGAATTAGTCCTGAAGAATTATTTGCTAAAGAGACATTCAAAAGCTTTTTACAAAAATAGAATTTTTTTTTTATAGATTTCTATGATTTATGGAACTCTCAATAAAACGTTTTCTTATTTTGTTGGGTAACTGTATCCTAGACTCGACATTTATCCTTATCAATCATACAATAAGTTGTAGTATTGCAGATAGTGTAATCCCAACTATTACAATGTTACGTTTGTTCACTATCTAAATATCATGTAAATATCTAATACATCCAGCCTTAGGAGCTTTCCAGATTACATCTATCAGAGCAATACTGAATGTAAAAAGAGAATATCAATTGTTGGACCTTTTTTTGTCGTTGTTTCGATGGCCAAATTGATAAGCTGATGGGACAGTCGCTACAGATTGGTGCTTGACTGAGGGACTTTGGACTGACTACTTCATACCACCATAGTCACATTCTTTAATTCAAATAAAATGTACTCGAATATCATTTGAATATATTGAATATTGTTTCATTCTTCAACGGTGTTTATGTACCTTTCTTATCATCAATAGATGTATTTATTAAGCAGATTTTGTGTGTGTGGTTCTTTTTTTCTATTTTGGTCTATGCACCTGCGTCCCGTTTGTTTTAAACAGCATGTATGGGAGCAGCATTTAGATAAGCCCACTTCTTGTTTGTCAATGCCACATATTATAATATGGGAATATACATGTTTGAACCACATGGCAAGTGTCATTTAAGTAGTAGTGATGAATAAACCATAAGGATTGAACAGATAACATATGTTATGAAAACCTGATCCATCTTACTCAGAAGAAAAGTGAGTTTATTAAAATTAATCTAAATTAAGTCATTGGTCAAGTGAATATGTTGATAATCTGTTAAATTAGAACAAAATTAAAGACAAAGATTAAACATATAAATTGTTCATGTGTTTTAGAAACCGAATGTAAAATTTAACCAGACGAGGTTTCAAAAGAACTGGACCTACATTTAACCGGATGTAGATTTGTTTGATTTGTTGAGATTTTGTTGAATCAGCCATGTGGTCAACACGACTCAACGCAAAAGAGACACTTAACTAGATGATGACAAAATAGAGACACACGTTGAAAAGCTGAAGGGTGAAAATATCAGTAAAAGGATGATCAGTTTTGTGTGATAAGCAATGTAGTGAAAGATGTGGTTGATTTGAAATACTGGGTATTAGAATAAAATGATACAGGCAGATTAGTTATATTTATCCCCGCTTAGGAAACAGAAAATAACATAATAATCTTTATATAATTTATATACCATCTTCAAAAGAAAATCAAAATTCTCCTAAAAATGTATGCAATTGATATGTGTGGTACGTTTGTACATCTTTCGTATTAAATCATGTTATTATTTTATAATTAGTCATCAGTTTATTAACATTTTATTTTGGTGAAGTATCCTTAGAATGTGTAGTGCTCAGTTACTAACCCATATTTTGTTAATGACAAGCAATGTCTTGAGACTGTGAAAATATAAAGACCCAAGTCAATCGTCATTTCAAATAATTTATTCCATAGTAATAGCACTTTTATGCATGAAAAACAACATATAATATTCAAAAGCACTTTGCTCCTTGTCAATGAAATCAGATGAATTGACTGTAACTTGCAAGATTGTCAATTGACATAAGGGTGTTGGCATCAAATCCTTGCACGAAGTCGAACTCTTGTAAATCATAATCACATTTTGAGTTGACATTATTCCACGTATGCGTGAAGGTGGCAGAAGTTGTTTGAGAGTCCGAGTAAACACATGTTGACGGGGTGGATGAACTGCACATCGAACTATCTGGAGAGTTGTCTGGTCCTGTGAAGATGAAAACACCGGAATCCTGGCCTGAGTCACACACTGAATCAAAGACACATTTTGTGGAGTGTTTAGGAACAGTGTTTTGGAGTTGGTTGAAGGCTTCTTGGTGACCGGAAGTCTCCGAGGCGTTGTTGTTGTTCTTTCTGTATTGGGAAGATCTCGAGTTGAAGGAGGGGCTGAACATGTTGACATTGCAAGGTGGAGAATAAAATTGACTGCCGTCAATAAAGGACTTTGTGTATCTATTCTCGGGGCTGGAGTAATCTGAGTAGAGACCACTGTCGTAAAAAGAATTCCTGTAGTGTCCAGCTCCAGACTCACATGTTGAAATATCCCTTAGATAGCTGTAGGTGCGACTGAACTCAGGAGATGACTCGCAGGACACAGGTGAATTGGCTAATGCATTTCGATTAGTGGAAATGTCAGGAGGTGACTGGACAGGTGTGGAAGTGGACTGGGTCAAAAGTGGACTGGCCTGTCCTCGGTTAACATAATGATATCCTTGTTGACCGATGAGTCTATTGTATTGGCAGGTTGAACTTGGTGAACTGGTGTAACTGTTGTAGTTGACTGGGGATTGTTGGTATGGTTCAACATTGGCAGCAGCGTCGATGTATCCAGTATGTGGACTGTCTGATGGATAGGGAACTGTGCCATAGCTGTTAGTAGTTGGACTGACTACAGACAGAGCCAGCTCTGGTGTTGATGGACTGCTAAGTGAATAGATCTGGGAATCGCTGCTTGGAGTCTGATGTTTTAAAATAGGAAATATGCACGCCTGATGCTCAAAGATTTCACTTTGAATAGGAGAGTTGATGAGGGCATCTCTGAACGACACCATCTTGGACTCCATGGAAACAGAAACCCTATCCCAGAAGGCACCTGCGTTGATACGATAATATCCCCATCTGAGAGTGTTGGTGCCACTCTCTTTGTCTACACTAGGACGGTAATCTCCACGGGCGAAGTTGACGATGCTACTTGGGTTGAATGTCCACAGGAACATGGAACGGTTGTAAGTGCCAGAGGAGTTTGGGCCACGACGAACACCAATCTTGGTGAAACACTTGGTCTTGGAGAGGCTATGGCGGACAGCGTTACGCCAATGTTCACGAGTGTTTCTTCTGAAGAACTGGAACTTGAATTGGATGTATTTGTAGATCTCGTTGATTGGAAGACAGAAGTTTGGAGATCGGAGAAGAGCCAGATACACAAGTTCAGTGTAGGAGTAATTGGGTTTGATCAGAGGATCGTCAGACGTGTCTAGTCCCTCATAAATAACAATAAACTCGTCCATGACTCGACGTAGATCTACATCTTCAGCGTCATGACTCTGGGTTGGAGAGATACAGTTCTGGTATACAGTAGACTGGTCGTTCACACGTTGAAGTTTAGATGGTTTAACTTCATCTCCAAAGGCATCACTACGACTCCGTTTCATTTTTATCCAAGATATTCTGTCAACGTGTGACTGATATTTCTCAAAGCTAGGTGAACACTTGTTGACCATCACGACGCCTGTACACTTATATACTGACCACAAATCTGGGTGGACACTGAGATGACCCTTGTGACACCAACCTCTCACCGTCTGCTCACTTGCCAACTGCTTTAATTAAATCAAGATGCTTCTGAAACACACTGCAATTACTTTCAAGGATATCCGACATAAGTGAGGATTAGGAAAACATCCTCAAGCCGGGTTTCACTGATGCAAGATCATGTTGTTTTAATCAATGGATACAACGTGTTATCGCTAACGCAGTCAGTGATTGATTAGTGATTTCAAACCTATCACAGGTCGACAGCTTGTTAAAACATAAACGCCTGACATTAAATCTGTAGTTGTTATAGTACAATGTCGTTAACAATCAGTTATGTTCCGATCTCGGTTAGAGATTGGATTCACGGTGTCAAGGCGAAATTGCAGTGATTAGTCAATGACATATCAAGTTATTTGGCGAACTCAAATTTCCATTGCTTAAGAATTGTTTGACATGTGTCTTGGGAACAACAAAACTCGCGTTTGCTCCAGGCAGGAATAGTTCATTAGTAACTTCTTCATTTGAGACTATTCTTTCGCTAATGGAAATATACATATTCATTTCATGCTAACATGTCATTCTGTGCATCATATTGTGTACCTTAAAAAATTAACTGACACAAGTTAATCTATTTAAAATGCATTCTAACTATATCCCTTATCGTATTTTGATGTGCCAGATTTATAGTAGACAAGTATGTCTACTTTTGTTATCCAGTTCCAATAATTTTCCGAAAACATATTAAAGGATATATAGTGTCATGTCATCAATAAGTCCTTTGCAAAAGAGACAATCAACAGCTTTGTAAAATACTAGAAACATTTTTATCAGATTTCTATGCCTAATGGAACTATCAATAAAACGTTTTCTTATTTTGTTGGGTAACTGTATCCTAGACTCGACATTTATCCTTATCAATCATACAAGAAGTTGCAGTATTGCAGATAGTGTAATCCCAACTATTACTGGATTCTGGCCATGTAGAACAGAGGTTAGGATAGAAAATCTGAAGGGAGTATAACCTCTGTGGGAGGAGAATGTAACCTTTAAGAAAATTAATCATCGTTTTGATTGAGACAGGAGATTCAAAAGGTATTTTGGGGCTGTTTTGTGACGACTGCAGTAAACACGCGTCAACAAATTTAAGTCCAAGCAGGTTATTTATGACGACCTTATGTTATGCTAACATAATTTTCATAAAATTTAACTTAAATACCAAACATTTTGTCGAGAAAACCCCTTTGAAATAGCGATATCAGCACCCAAAGTGTGTTTGAACGGACATGATAATAAAAGTATTATGTTCTTATGTATGAAATTGTGAGTACCCATTTACTTAACTTACTTATGTGCCTTTCGAAT
Source organism: Gibbula magus (assembly GCA_936450465.1). Lineage (NCBI taxonomy): Eukaryota > Metazoa > Mollusca > Gastropoda > Trochida > Trochidae > Gibbula > Gibbula magus. The sequence continues at coordinate 37,687,761 of OW388294.1, read as the reverse complement.
ATATTCAACATTCAATATATACTTTCACCGAAAGCAGTATTTGGTGTTATACTTTCTTAAAAATGTGGGGACGTTTCTTTTTCACGTGAGTATATAAGTCAATTTTTCTATTACATTTTCTGGAGGTCAAAGAACAGGACATTTTGTCACTAATCACCACGCCAGATCACGATAAACGTCCTTAGACTCCATGCATGTACGTGGGGTTCTGATCGCCTACCGATTTGCTTGAACGGATATCAGATTTCTGTCACATAGCGATTGCAATCTGAGGACTTGAACCCCTCACAGCGCTACAGTAGGTGACACATATACTGTATACCCATCTCCATAACAACACATTATTATAATTATTTTATTTCTTAAATAATGTCAATATATTATAATAGTAAATACATTATATGTAAGTCAACGTGTATAGAAGAAATAAAGGTGACATGCATACAATTTGCCAATGAAGTTTATCATTACACCTCGTCGGCAATTCAAAAGATGCCGGTATAGGTAACCGTGTATACATACACCATATACTTAGACACATTACCTACATGTAAATGCTTAATTAATATATATGTGGCATCAATATATTGGATGAAAACCCTCAAGATTTTAAACCATACCATTATTGTTTTTGTATTTGTAAAAATAACTATTTGAAAGTTAAAAACCATAAAATTAAAGCATAGATAAATTTCAAATGTCAAAATTCAAAAGTGTCACAATAAAAAAAGGTACAATATATATAAATAATTACTGTACCTTAGACTCTAGGTACTTCAGTCCAGTCACTGTCTTCTAGGGTACTCCATGAGCTTAATCGAATATTCCAAAACGTTGATTCCGACTTTCAACACATGTTGGCATCATACCCAAAGCTGCATTTTCATTTGGTTTGTTTTGAACGTGAAGACACCCATAACAAGTTCATAGTTACAAGAAATACCTCAGCAAATTACTTATGTTATTAGTAACCATAGAGCCTTTGATGCAATCTATGTGTTTTGTCCACATATCTCGTGTTTCCTGTCCTGCAGGAGGGACTATGTACAGTGTGATTGTGTGACAGAAACCCTGTAATCTACCACTTAAAACTCTGAAAAAGTAGTTTATTTAATATTTAAAAGGAACCTCTTAGAAATGGAATAATAGGCTCCTCTTAAATAGTGATATTTTACGATTAAATACTCTTTAGAGCCTGAGAGCAAGATTAAAAACTCTGGTCGCTAGTGCGTTATTTGATATTGTCAACCTCGCCGAAGAGAGACAAAAATATCAAAAGGGGTCCCTTGGGATGAAATGTACATATAGAATACTTTAGGAAACACCTCCGGGAATATGTTATAGTTGTTAATACCAACTTCAGAGTCTGTGATAAGTATATGTGTGCTTATCCAAACTTAAATTCATGATAGATACTTTGTATGATACTCTTTGGGTTCCTAAGTTATGTGATTTGTCCAATGATGTCATGATCCACTGCCCTGTAGACAATAACTAATTCATTTGACCATCCAAAAGTATGCTCATGCGAATCACTTAACATTTATAAAAACCTTAAGCAAATATTTTAAACATGAGCTTCGCTATCGGTAGCACCTATAATATGTAGGGGAGACCGGAGCAGGTTGGGACACGGGGTAGGTTGGGACACCATAAATATTTATTGATTCAAAATAAGGAGGAAGAAACTATTAATATCACGGGTTCAAACACCATATATGATGTAGCCTATGATGATATTGGCTGGAAATATTATGCGGTTCAAAAGCAGTTAAGCAAAAACGATTTTTCTATATTTGGAGTAAAATTTTAGCACCTCAGTAATTATTGTCTGATGTAACGATGAGTAAGCAATTATGGTTGATACCTATTGTTCTGGAAAGTTCCAACATTGTGCTAAGTTGTTACAAGAAATTACTTGACATGTTAGTTGAATTTACCAATATTGAGGCATTTTATCACCTTGGGGTCATCGGGGCAGATTGGGACTGGTTGGGACAATGCTACCGGGGTAGGTTGGGACACTGTCCCAATGTGCCCCGGTATATTTTGACAGTGTCCCAATGTGCCCCCTCTTGATTACTATTCTTTAAAATACAAACTCTTTGTTTTTTTAAAGTAAAATATTAAAAATCATTGTGATAAGTATTGAAATCATAATGCTATTCTCTAAGGAATGGGTATTGTCCCAAAGTGCCCCGGTTCATGTCCCAATGTGCCCCAGGGTGGGGCAGATTGGGACAGCATTTTTCACTTTTTTATTTCTTGTCTATACTAAAAAGTTGTTTATATATTGCGTTGTTTCATGTTTTTGTATTTTGACAATGAAGGATGCTTTAAATATGCAAAGTTTCATGTTGGTTGTGTTCATAGGTTAAGAAAAAACGGGAAAATAGTGATTTTTTTTGCCCAATGTGCCCCGGTCTCCCCATCTTTATGGTGTTTTTTGGTTTGTGTTTTTTTATATTCAACAATTTTAAAAGTAACATAGAAAAACGTTTACATTATCATTGGCATATCAGGGGGAAAAGTTAACAAAATTAAAATACAATTCCATATTATAAATATGAATTATAATTCTAAAAAGATCCCTTAAAACCTGGCGAACATTCTGCGAAAAACGAAGTTTTCCGAATGCATGGTACAAAGGGAGATAATTCAAAACAATGGATGGGTGAAAACTGAGACACCACATTGAGTCAATCATGTCTTCCTATGACTATGTTTGGTTGATTTGGTACTGTGTTAAGTTTTATGTCATCGGTGCTTATGCTTTATTGATTGATATATACTACCAAGTGTCAAGAAAACCCATTCAAGGTATGCCTGAAAGATAAAATCTTAAACCATTTGAAGAATCAGTACGAGTATGACGACTGTTGACAAGCCTAAAGGCAACAGCATTTTGACTTGATTTAACCAGTTTGGTGTTTTCTTACTTGCGTTTTTTTTCGTTCATTATCTTTCTTAGACTCATTTGATAATTTAATATCTTAGCGGGAAAACAACAACACTGTGTTTTGTCTTTCGGTGTAAGAGTAATTTAGAAAGATAAATTATTGTAACATGATTCTGATTGGTTGATTTGCCTATGTTGAATTACAATGCAAATTACCTGGGGCGAATCACCGCGAACATATACATCGTGTTCACAAGATTCGGCCAGACTCAATTTTTTTTTTTTATTTCTCTTAATATGTGCTCCTTACTCAAATTTGACAGGTGGCATTGTCATTTTCTTACTTGTATAAAGCAGTATAGGTCACAAATAACTCTCAAAATTATAGTTTCAAGTAACTAAAATGTTTTTAACAAGTAAGATTTGTCTTCCATGCGGCTGTGTTTACCGAATGCCATTGCCATGGCATGACGTCATAGTGATCAACCGTTTTAACGTCACAATGCTAGCGTCATTGTCACAATGAGTTAGGGCAAGTTTAAGATTTTTTTCCCTAGGTCTTTTACTGTTGATGTCGTATATAAATGTTTATCGCCATCTAAAAGGATACGTGAATATTATGAAGTGAACATAGTTGAGTGACACTGTTTGAGCTTATGTGTAAATTGTTGCTAATGTACATATTACGCCGAGTATTTACATTTGTTTTGACCTGACCACAGTGACCTCTAACAAAAATGGAACAGTCGCAAAGTCCTTTCCACTATGAGATAGGTACACAAAAAGAGAGTTTGCTTTAAAACGCCTGATAACTAACGGTCATGTTACAATATCGATAAATAGTTGTGTTTGTAAAATTTCCGGGATTCATTGCTATTCAACACCCGGAAATTTAGTTTAAAACCGACAGCATTATAAGTAACTATTTATTTTACAGATCACTAACGAATGAGTGACTGCATGCGCGTACGAAAAGACACTTTAAGAAAATCTAACAAACAATTTCTGTTTAAGCTATTTTTCAACTCACTCGTATCAAAATAGAGATCCAAGCGATCATGTTTTAATAGTGAAAACTGACAAATAAAATCCTCTGCCGTTACGGCAGTCTCGGATCATTTCAGGGTATTCCGGATCACGTGAAAAAATTTGGTCGCGTCCGGCTATAATGTCTGTTAGGACAAAAAGGGGGAATTGTTTGTTAATTGTCTGAATTGGAGTTTAACTGCACACATGCGCGAGAAATGATAATTATGATGTATATATTACGAATAACAAGCATTGCAATTCAAAATATAAGCAGAATATTTCTAGTAAACGAATTTAACATATACTGTCATCTAGACCTAAATAGCCTTCTCAGACTATAAATACATTATTATTTGTAGATATTTGAAAATTACATGACATTGTTAATATAATTCGTCAATTCAACAGTTACTCATTATGTCCCACGAAATTTTTTTCAGGAGACATAATGTTTTCGCCTCCGTCCGTTATTCCGAAATGCTTTCTTTTCCGGGCCATATCTCAAAAAACATTCAATATTTTTTCACGAAATGTGGTATGTGGTTAGACCTAGTTGTGGAGTGGTGCCTTTTGCTATTTTGGTTATTCTGAATTTTTTATTTTTTCTGGTTTCCATGGAAACAATTTGAACTTAGTGCAAATTGGGGGTAGGGACGTTTTCCGGCCTCTATCTCCAAAACCGTTCAATATTTTTTCACCAAACTTTATATTTGCTTAGACCTAGTGATAGAGTGGTGCCTTTTGCTATTTTGGTTATTCTGAATTTTTTTTTTTCTGGTTTCCATGGAAACAATTTGAACTTGATGCATATTGGGGGTAGGGACGTTTTCCGGCCTCTATTTCAAAATCTATCAAGTATTTCTTTACGAAACTTGGTATGTGGTTAGACCTAGTGGTGGAGTGGTGCCTTTTGCTATTTTGGTTATTCTGAATTTTTTATTTTTTCTGGTTTCCATGGAAACAATTTGAACTTAGTGCAAATTGGGGGTAGGGACCTTTTCCGGCCTCTATTTCAAAATCTATCAAGTATTTCTTTACGAAACTTGGTATGTGGTTAGACCTAGTGGTGGAGTGGTGCCTTTTGCTATTTTGGTTATTCTGAAATTATTTTTTTTTCTGGTTTCCATGGAAACAATTTGAACTTAATGCATATTGGGGGTAGGGACGTTTTCCGGCCTCTATTTCAAAATCTATCAAGTATTTCTTTACGAAACTTGATATGTGGTTAGACCTAGTGGTGGAGTGGTGCCTTTTGCTATTTTGGTTATTCTGAATTTTTTATTTTTTCTGGTTTCCATGGAAACAATTTGAACTTAGTGCATATTGGGGGTAGGGACCTTTTCTGGCCTCTATCTCCAAAACCGTTCAATATTTTTTCACCAAACTTGGTATTTGCTAAGACCTAGTGATAGAGTGGTGCCTTTTGCTACTTTGGCTATTCTGAATTTTTTATTTCTCGTTATAAATGCAGTATTGAACTTAGTTCTTAGCATAAGTGAAAAATAAGGGTAATATGATTAGGTTGGATTGAAAGTTGGAGTAGGGGACATCACAGTGCATCACATGCACAAATTTCTAGTTTTTTCGGTCATTTGAAGTTATGATAACGGTCCCTAAATTATGATGATCCGAAACTACCTACGTTAAATTGTTTATTTCTTAAAATATATGGCAATAATGGCAGATATAAAAATCATTTGCATTGTAATTTACAGGTGAAGTGTTAAGGTTAGCAAAGAAATGTTAACATTTAGCAAGTTGAGGTTATTGTTTCTTAAAATCCGCCGTCGTCGAGTGACCTATTTCTGACGCGCAAACAACAGCTGACCATAATGATAGGTATCCTCGTTACAGGGCGCACTCCCGGGTCCCATTAAGTGAAACAATTATCTCATCTTGAAAAATATTGTTGAAGAAATCCATCCAGGTTTGCACTCCCTAGGTTTAAATAGACGTCCGAGTGATCCAGAATACTTGTGATCCGGAATACCTTTAGGCACTGTATATATTTCATTTCCATATTTAATTATTTGCATCACTACATTCATTTAAGTTTCATTTTGAAAAAATGTGGAATACATGATATTATTATCTCATTGTTTGTTCATAGATTTTCAAAGTCTAGCAACATTATCATGTTATCACGTAAAGTTGTGGACATTTCTGCTGTCTTTTCCGGGAAGATTAGTTGAAACAATTTCTTTTTTATTTAGAAATACACCAAGTTGAAAATGGACAGGTTGCCATAGTGACTGGCGGAGCATCTGGAATTGGTTACCAGGTAACAAGGAAACTAGCTCTGAAGAATGTCCATGTAATCATAGGTAGGTGCTGTTGCTACAACGATGAAGTAAAAGTGAAGATTGCTCCTCTATAATCTTACCTTACTTACCTTCACTAAAACTTGTCAGTGTTGTTCTTAGAGGAGGTCCCTGGGGAAATTTGCCCATCCCTTAAAATGACTTGGTGTCCCTTAAATTTGGAGAAGTAGGATACATTTACCATTGCATAGGGTCCCATCTGTTCAGAATTGGCCAAAATGCCTCCCACAGCTGTTCATCTAGGAACAACACTGCTTGTCATTTAAATAAAAGCATTTTCAAAGTAATCTACAAGTATATTAACAACGTTATTTGTTCGGTATTTCTAAAAAGAAACTTTTATCAGTCAAGAATTATCATAATTGACAATTGTTTCCCAGTCCACAAACAAATGATGAGCATATACTCAAAAACGTCATGAATTTTCACATTAAAGAAGTTGTTATCAATAAAATCTTCCTGTTCCCAATCCACAAAATGTTTATAAATCTATTGTTTGCCATACTACTAATCGTAAACTTTAGTTCCTGGTATAAGATGTAAATGTTTTCTTTGTCATAAATGACATGAATAGAAAATAATTATGGTTCTGACTATTCTATATTTCAAAGACAATATGGGATGACAGAGGTTATAGGTGACGCTCTCATCATGTTTATTTTTGCAGCTGCCAGATGTTCAAGAGAGGCGGTTGACGCTATTGCAAGGATAAGAGCTGAAAAGTCAAATGCAAAAGGTTCATCTTATTTTATTATTCACATCAGTTTTAACATGCCTCATCAGATAAAAAAAGACAATGGTGGTATTTTATTGCATTCAATGTGGAGATATTTTATGAATGCTTCAAATAATATTATAATATATTTTGCTCCAAGTCTAGTTTATCCATGCTATGTTTGCAACACATCGGACAAACCTACATTAAAACAACAGACCAATTATTTGCATTGTAACATTGCAAGAAAAATTGAGAATATTTATTATAACGTTTAATGACATAATATGAATCAAATGAGTAGGATTTTTTGTAACAAATGAAAGTGATACCATTCTGACGCAAGTTTCTTTAAAAAACAAATTGATAAAGAAGACACACACCATTGTGGCCACAGCACTAACATCATGACATCATAGTGAACCATTATGACAACATGCCAATTGGAACCACACAGTCTTTACACAATGTTTAATAACATTATTAATATCTTCAATAGGGAAGTAATAAATAGATTTTAACAGTGTTTGAAAAGGAATAAATTAATGTAGGTACTTGCATGAAGAGTAATGAAGCTTCTATAACAGTTACGAAATATGTGCCAAATTAATGAAAATGTTATTATGTGTTACTGTGTGTTGAATATTTGGATGTTTCATCTGTATAAATGTGCATCAACTTTACACATTGACAAAAATTTATTGAACAAAAGTGGAAATAGTGAAAATATGCTCTTACATGGCAGTTACAGACAAGCCACTTCCTCGCTAGTGTGAAAATAGCTACTTAAATGATATGTGAACTTTTTTAGTGGAGTTTATTCCCTTGGACCTGGCTTCTTTCAAATCAGTGGAGCAGTTCGTGGAGACGTTTAAGACACAAAGGTTGCCTCTTCATATTCTTGTCAACAATGGTAGGTGTAAAACTTTGAATATGATTCTGATTATTCAAACTTAACCCAAAACCTTTTATTTACTCTGTATAATCTGATCTTCACGTAAAATAACTTCATCACATATTTGACATAATATAATGTTTGCAAACTAATGCTATTCCATCAGACAGGCAAAAACATTATGAAGGAATATTTATAAAATATATTGATATGAGTACACATTTGAACCTGCTTTTGATTTCAGTTGTGATTTTGTTGTAAATAATTATTAACAGCTAAGGTTAAATTGACAGAGCATTTTTTATCAATCAAACATTATCAATGGTGTTATTTTATCAAGAAGTGTAAAATTACCATTTTAATGTTAAATTAAGTCATTGTAGTGACAATATCAAGGTGTAAAGTTGTGTTTTTTTATGGAAACATTTTAGAAATTTACGTGCAACAATAATTATATATATTATATATACCATCGATAGTCTGGGAAACAAAAGGGGACAAACTTACATTGGTTTAGATAATTTGTAACACAGCTGTGGTTTCTGCACTTCCATTTTAAGATGTAAGTGTATGATGTAAATGTAAGATGTAATTTAATTTGTATAATGTAAATGTAAGATGTAATTCAATTTGTATGATGTAAATGTAATAATTCATTCAATTTGTTTGATGTAAATGTAAGATTTTATTCAAATCGTTTGATGTAATAGTAAGATGTAATTCAAATAGTATGATGTAAATGTACAGAAAATCCTTCAGTTTCTGACAATATTTTCACTACAGCGGGGGTAATGCTTATCCCCTTCACAAAGACAGTAGACGGTTTGGAGTTACACTATCAGGTAAACTACCTGGCCCACCTGTATCTCACCTGTCTGCTCGTTAACAACATCAAAGAGTCAGGCAAGCAGGACAAGTGTAGCCGCATCATCAACGTATCATCAATAGTACACCAAGTGGCTGATGTAGATGATATATGTCCAAGGTAAGTTGCACTATCCCATAGAAGATGCAGCTCATCCATCAAGGCAGAAATTATGCCATTGTAAATATAGCCATTTTTTACCATTTTAAGTAAGGTACCTTTTATAGTAACATTGTGATTCCATGTTTGGTTCACACCTTTCTGTACAGCATCTTTCTTGCCTAAACTTACAAATTCTGTATTTTATGCTTTGAAATACATGTATACATCTTGCTCCGTCAGTGTTTATGTATCTGCTACCTTACTACAAAACTCTGATTCCCAGGAACCAACAGCTCTTGTAATGCTATAAATAACCAGCCAATGAAAGAAATTAAACTCGATCAATATTGGCAGTACCAGGATGAGAGGACCAACTGAGAGGTGACACTGTCTACTCTGGGATTTGTTTCTTTTTGTTTGTTGATAAACTATCGCAATAGCTATTGCAATAGTAGGTCACAATAGACTATTGCTATCACAATAGTAGGTCACAATAGACTATCGAATTGGAAGTAGGTCACAATAGACTCACTATCACAATAGTAGGTCACAGACTATCACTATCACAATAGTAGGTCACAATAGACTTTCGCTATCACAATAGTAGGTCACAATAGACTTTCGCTATCACAATAGTAGGTCACAGACTATCACTATCACAATAGTAGGTCACAATAGACTCGCTATCACAATAGTAGGTCACAATAGGCTATCGCAATAGTAGGTCACAGACTATCACTATCACAATAGTAGGTCACAATAGACTATCGCTATCACAATAGTAGGTCACAATAGACTATCGCTATCACAATAGTAGGTCACAATAGGCTATCGAATTGGAAGTAGGTCACAATAGACTTTCGCTATCACAATAGTAGGTCACAGACTATCGCTATCACAATAGTAGATCACAATAGACTATCGCTATCACAATAGTAGGTCACAATAGGCTATCGCTATTACAATAGAAGGTCACAATAGACTATCGCTATCAGAATAGTAGGTCACAATAGGCTATCTCAATAGTAGATCACAAATAGACTATCGCTATCACAATAGTAGGTCACAATAGACAATTGCTATCACAATAGTAGGTCACAATAGGCTATCGAATTGGAAGTAGGTCACAATAGACTATCGCTATCAAAATAGTAGGTCACCGACTATCGCTATCACAATAGTAGATCACAATAGACAATCGTTATCACAATAGTAGGTCACAATAGACTATCGCAATAGTAGGTCACAATAGACTATCGCTATCTCAATAGTAGGTCACAATAGACTATTGTTATCACAAGAGTAGGTCACAATAGACTATCACAATAGTACGTCACAATAGACTATCGCTATCTCAATAGTAGGTCACAAAAGGCTATCGTTATCACAATAGTAGGTCACAATAGACTATCGCAATAGTAGGTCACAATAGACCATCGCAATAGTAGGTCACAATAGACTTTCGCTATCACAATAGTAGGTCACAATAGACTTTCGCTATCACAATAGTAGGTCACAGACTATCACTATCACAATAGTAGGTCACAATAGACTCGCTATCACTATAGTAGGTCACAATAGGCTATCGCAATAGTAGGTCACAGACTATCACTATCACAATAGTAGGTCACAATAGACTATCGCTATCACAATAGTAGGTCACAATAGACTATTGCTATCACAATAGTAGGTCACAATAGACTATCGCTATCACAATAGTAGGTCACAATAGGCTATCGAATTGGAAGTAGGTCACAATAGACTTTCGCTATCACAAAAATAGGTCACAGACTATCGCTATCACAATAGTAGATCACAATAGACTATTGCTATCACAATAGTAGGTCACAATAGACTATCGCTATCACAATAGTAGGTCACAATAGGCTATCGAATTGGAAGTAGGTCACAATAGACTTTCGCTATCACAATAGTAGGTCACAGACTATCGCTATCACAATAGTAGGTCACAATAGGCTATCGCTATCACAATAGTAGGTCACAATAGACTATCGCTATCAGAATAGTAGGTCACAATAGGCTATCGTAATAGTAGATCACAAATAGACTAATGCTATCACAATAGTAGGTCACAATAGACAATCGCTATCACAATAGTAGGTCACAATAGGCTATCGAATTGGAAGTAGGTCACAATAGACTATCGCTATCACAATAGTAGGTCACCGACTATCGCTATCACAATAGTAGATCACAATAGACAATCGTTATCACAATAGTAGGTCACAATAGACTATCGCAATAGTAGGTCACAATAGACTATCGCTATCTCAATAGTAGGTCACAATAGACTATTGTTATCACAAGAGTAGGTCACAATAGACTATCGCAATAGTAGGTCACAATAGACTATCGCTATCTCAATAGTAGGTCACAAAAGACTATCGTTATCACAATAGTAGGTCACAATAGACCATCGCAATAGTAGGTCACAATAGACTATCTTTATCACAATAGTAGGTCACAATAGACTATCGCTATCTCAATAGTAGGTCACAAAAGACTATCGTTATCACAATAGTAGGTCACAATAGACCATCGCAATAGTAGGTCACAATAGACTATCTTTATCGGAATAGTAGGTCACAATAGACTATCGCTATCTCAATAGTAGGTCACAAAAGACTATCGTTATCACAATAGTAGGTCACAATAGACTATCGCAATAGTAGGTCACAATAGACAATCGCTATCTCAATAGTAGGTCACAATAGACTATCGCTATCACAATAGTAGGTCACAATAGACCATCGCAATAGTAGGTCACAATAGACTATCGCTATCACAATAGTAGGGCACAATAGACTATCGCAATAGTAGGTCACAATAGACTATCGCTATCACAATAGTAGGGCACAATAGACTATCGCTATCACAATAGTAGGGCACAATAGACTATCACAATAGTAGGTCACAATAGACTATTGCTATCACAATAGTAGGGCACAATAGACTATCGCTATCACAATAGTAGGTCACAATAGACTATCGCAATAGTAGGTCACAATAGACTATCACAATAGTAGGTCACAATAGACTATTGCTATCACAATAGTAGGGCACAATAGACTATCGCTATCACAATAGTAGGTCACAATAGACTATCACAATAGTAGGGCACAATAGACTATCACAATAGTAGGTCACAATAGACTATTGCTATCACAATAGTAGGGCACAATAGACTATCGCTATCACAATAGTAGGTCACAATAGACTATCACAATAGTAGGTCACAATAGACTATCACAATAGTAGGGCACAATAGACTATCGCAATAGTAGGTCACAATAGACTATCGCTATCACAATAGTAGGGCACAATAGACTATTGGTATCACAATAGTAGGGCACAATAGACTATCACATTAGTAGGTCACAATAGACTATTGCTATCACAATAGTAGGGCACAATAGACTATCACAATAGTAGGTCACAATAGACTATTGCTATCACAATAGTAGGGCACAATAGACTATCACAATAGTAGGTCACAATAGACTATTGCTATCACAATAGTAGGGCTCAATAGACTATCGCTATCACAATAGTAGGGCACAATAGACTATTGCTATCACAATAGTAGGGCACAATAGACTATCACATTAGTAGGTCACAATAGACTATTGCTATCACAATAGTAGGGCACAATAGACTATCACAATAGTAGGTCACAATAGACTATTGCTATCACAATAGTAGGGCACAATAGACTATCGCTATCACAATAGTAGGTCACAATAGACTATCACAATAGTAGGTCACAATAGACTATCACAATAGTAGGGCACAATAGACTATCGCTATCACAATAGTAGGTCACAATAGACTATCGCAATAGTAGGGCACAATAGACTATCACAATAGTAGGTCACAATAGACTATCGCTATCACAATAGTAGGTCACAATAGACTATCACAATAGTAGGGCACAATAGACTATCACAATAGTAGGGCACAATAGACTATCGCTATCACAATAGTAGGTCACAATAGACTATCACAATAGTAGGGCACAATAGACTATCACAATAGTAGGTCACAATAGTCCCTTGTTGGTCATCCCTAGTAAAATATTCTAATGTTTTTATTTCAGATGCATCACAGAGAGTTTATATTCTCCACATGCAGCTTACGCCTCATCTAAACTAGCTGTCATTCTATCTTCCTATTGGCTGAGTGAACAACTAAAGGGAAGTAACTCTCATGTGACTGTCAATGCTGTCCATCCTGGAGTGGTCAGTTCCAATCTCTACAGTAATGTCCACTGGTCGGTCAAATGGGTGATGGACATCATGGCACACCTGTTTTTCAGGGTGAGATGTAAATAAATTGGTCAGATATAAGATACAAACTTTATATGAAAAAGACATGCCCTTTCTTGAAAATTGCCATGTGTAGTTCAATGAATGAAGTTGAAAGGTTATATCTAAAGTTTATCTTTTCTAACATAATTAACCTTACAAGATGACATGAATATAAATTTGTAAGGAACAGATTGATAATATTTGTATCGTATAATTAGGTTCATCAATTTTGGGTATGCTATATATTATCAAAGGGTGATTCCCTGGCCACTTTGGATGCTACAATTGAAACATAAGAAAGTCAGTGCCTCACTCAGCTTACGATTGATTTCCTAGCATGTCATGCTTCTGTGAATGTTGGCAGTCAAGTTCCTAGCATGATATTGATTCCTCGGGGAGTTGAAAAGAAAACTGTGATATACTACACAGCACGTTATTAAAAAAAATGCCTGTGTATCATTGTAAACGACCATGATATCAATTCCACTTGTAAAACTGAGTTTCATTTATTGCAGACAACAAGTGATGCTGCGGACAGTTTGATATATTTGGCCCTTTCCCCAGAGGTCGAAGGTCATACTGGTGGTTATTTTACAAACCAGAAATTCGTCCAATCAAAAAGCTGTACCTACTCAAGGACACTCCAAGAAAATGTAATGAAAATTTCAAGTCAATATGTTGACACAAATATCACTTGATGAGTGTCCGGACTGATGAATTGATGCCAAAAGAATGATATTCTTCCATTCCAGTATTCTCTCCCAACAGAGGTTTCTCAAGGTATTTCTTCCCACATAACTCCTGTTACAAGTGGAGCTCTATCTGGGTTAGAAATAGAGAATCCCGATCCTCCAATCAAAATGAATTGTGCAGTCAGCAATATTTCAAATTGAACTTTCAAACTGTTCTGTAACTCTCAGAGATATAAGACTATCTTTGATTCGATAGAAATGTAATGAAAGTATTCGTGTTTCAAATTTTCACATTTTCTAGATGTGAAACATAGGACACACTTGTAACAGAGGTTATATGGAAAGAAAGACTTGGGTAACCACTGTGGGAAGATGAAGAGTGAGTGAGTTTTTTGTGTGCAGTGAATGTGGCAATAATGGTTTGATAAATATGTTTAATACCGGGATATATCAATGAAAATAAACCGTGTTATCAATCACTAGCGAAAATTACAGTGGAACATGTTATCAGTCACTAATGACTGATATAACAATTACCTGACGTCATAAAACAATGCCCTGACGTCATGACACGTTCCTGATGTCACATTGTTGCTGAGGCAACAGGCTCATTCTGGGGGCGACTTGAACGTAAATGCAAGTCTATTTCGGTGAATATGAGAGGATTTGGTCATATAATAAATAGAAAATTTGTCTTTTCTTGACAAATACCATGTTTATCTCATCTCGTGAGATAGAAACTTTCAATATTATCACTCGTGGCTGCGCCACTCGTGATAATTAACCTTTCTACCTCACTCGATGAGATAAACATGGTATTTGTCAAGAAAAGACAAATATCCTCTATATATGTGCCTGTGATGCATCATTATGGGGTTTTTTTTGCAAGTTGAATAAGAAAACTTTCTTGTTTGAAATTGAAAGGGACAGTAGATTTGGGGTATTTTGGCAGGGGATGTTCCAGTTAGTGCGCATATGCTAAAAGTTTTCTTCAAAGTAATATTCTAAAGAAAAGGTCTTAAACAGAGTATGCTATTTATCCAAATTCATAGAATAAATATATCTGTGAAATTCAGTTTTACCCTAAATCCTCTAAACATGCTGTCCCTTTAAACTTAAAATAGTTTTTATTCCTTTGCTTTTGGTACCGGTAGGTATCTTTAATTGTGCATTTGTTGATTTTAAGCTTTTGACATGGCTGATTGGAAAAACCTTTTGTATCTTCTTTTCCAAAATGGGATACATGGAAACGTATTTAATGTTCACTAAAATCTGTATTATAAGGTTGAATCTGCAGTTGTAATTAAAGGGATGAAGCTATCTATTATTAACTGTGCTACAGGGTTAGACAGGGGGATGCACTTAGTCCCTTGTTGTTCCATATTTATTAAAGAACCTGGAACCTCATTTTGTATTCTATTTCAATCAATGTATTCATACAGACAATACTTTCAATTGTAAGTACTGGAATTTTGGTGTTGATAGGTCCTCTCATGAATGGGATATTAATGTTCAAAGTTTGAAAATATTGGACTGCTGAAGAACTCAGCTGCGAGAAGACCCTAAAATGGGTGCGCGGGACTAGCTCTACTGCGCATGCCCGAAGTAGGCTGGTGACATCATAGTCAGAATAGAACTATGGATAATAGTGATATTATGTGTTATGATGGGTGACATTCCTCTATGTATTCATATCGAAGGAGCAATTCCTTCTACACTCGTTTCCTCAATTTAAGACAATGTTTGGATTTTCCTCTTGGAGGAGAAAAGTTTTGAAAAACTACTTTGTAAACAACACCAAACATCAAATAACGACAGTAACAAACCGGCCGGACTGCCGTGCTTGATCATTGATGTTTCAAACAACAACATCATAATTTCTTTTTCATATTAGCTGTTGAGTAACATCTTGTCATTTAAAAATATTCTGTTTTACATATGACACTTATATTTATTTGTTTCAAGAGCCTATAAACTATGAAACTCGAAGAATTAAAGTCAAGGGAGCGAATTCCGTTGTTACCTGTTAAACGCTAAAATTTGGATCGGGTCCGGAAATAGGATTTAAGATATTTTCAATTAAGACTTCCATCTTAAGATTGAATTGGGTGCATTAATTATTAATATAATATGAAGTTTAGTAATAAAAATATTTCTGTAGATTATAAATGACGATTCAATTTGATGTCTATTTATTTGACCTCAATTCATCTGTTATCCTCACGGAGGTGATTAATGTATCGTATATTTGGCCACAAAGCTGATTTGAGGTAGAATATTTGGCTAAATAAAGTGTGTGAAATTTTATTTCAAAATAAAATAATTAATGTTTGACAGTCATTGTATTTAATATAATACATAGTCACAAGGTGTTCTTCTATGTCCACTTTTAAATCATCCTTTGTACGTACATTATAGTTAAATATAGATATTTGGCATATATATATATTTCTTGCAAACCTTAATTTAAGATAGTTATGTTAAACATTTCCATATGTATTCTGACACGATTCTTATATCAATCAACTGGTGTGGTTTTATATAATCATACTTTTTATTCAGTCGATTCGAGAAAACATGAAATAAACTAAGTAACATTGTTTTTAGACAGCGTAGTATTCGAGACTATTATGTTGTTTTAGCAATACACCGAGACAGGGTCTAATTGGTGTTTATTCAATGCTGGTTGTTAGTTGTCATGTGTCTCAGTGTCTCAGATGTGGTCACATTTTCCTTCTGTCACATTCAGTACACCCCGGTGCCTAATGAAGGTTCAGTTTTTGGAGCATGCATGTATTTTGTAAAGGACATATACACAGGGATTATTCGTTTATTTTGAACAGCTACGTTATTTTAAACCGTTATGTGTCAAAAGTAATTAACATTTGAATATATACTTCTTGCTCCAATTTCAATATCGGTTATAAATTATGTTTGCATCTTGAAATGAACAACTTACAATATGCTGTCTATATCATTCTAGTTTATCAAGTATTAATACTTTTATCATTAAAAAAAACAATTAGATATCGATTTAATTTTTCACTTTCATTTAGATTTTCATAAATAATATGTATTTATCCAATGGATATTTGTTTTAATCGGTTGGTATTTTGAAATGAATAACTTAATTTTGTCGGGGAAATAAATCGTATGTGCAATTTACCTTGAAAAAGACACATGTAACTGCTAACATTATTATATATGTAAAGTGTGTTGTATTATTTTCTTACAGTGCTCAATAAGGAGCAATGCAGATAAATTAAGTCTATCCATAGTATTTGTGAGATGTCTCAATGCGAGATCGCGTGAAAATCTAAATACATTTCCTCGGCATTATCTTAGATTGCCCTTAGATTAGCCTCCAAACACACATGTTCGTAACAAGAAAAGCTAATCAACTTAATGACGTTATGTGTCTCGACTTTATTTAACTGTTGACATAACTTAATAATTGTTGTAACAGACACAATCAGTGAAATATTTGACCCCTTCGATTCAATAATGTAAACAAAAACACTAGCGAGACGCTCGCTTGGGTTGCCCAGGTGCGAAAGCGTGGCAAGGTGTGATTGGCTAATTGAAACGTTTGCCGACTGTTTTCGTGAGGTACATTTAAAAAGCTAATTTTAAACTTTCCGATTTGATTTGAACAAAATGAAGTGGAAGTGTTATTTTCTTAACTGATGTCATAATCATTTCTGCAAAACGTACCCCCTCGAGGTTCCCGATACTTTAAGAGTGAAGTTTTCAATTATGACATATTTATATCAGAAGTGATAAATAATATTTTATGTAAGATATATATTTTTATCCCCCGCCAACATAGTTGGGGGGGGGGGGATATTGAAATGGGCTCCGTCCGTCCGTTCGTCCGTTCGTCCGTTTGTCCGTTCGTCTGTTCGTCCGTCCGTCCGTCCGTCCCGATTTTGTTTCCGGAGCAGAACTCGAAAACTATAAGACATATCTCAACGAAACTTGGTGTGTGGAACAATCATCATGTCAAGATGTGCCTTTCGGGATTTTCAACTTCTTCGAGTTTTTTTTTTTTACCGTTTCCATTGAAATGTAACTTCGAATTTCGTTTCCGGAGCAGAACTCGAAAACCATAAGACATATCTCAACGAAACTTGGTGTGTGGAACAATCATCATGTGTAGATGTGCCTTTTGGGGTTTTCAACTTCTTCGAGTTATTTTTTTTTACCGTTTCCATGGAAATGTAACTTAGAATTTCGTTTCCGGAGCAGAACTCGAAAACTATAAGACATATCTCAACGAAACTTGGTGTGTGGAACAATCATCATGTGTAGATGTGCCTTTTGGGGTTTTCAACTTCTTCGAGTTATTTTTTTGGACCGTTTCCATGGAAATGTAACTTAGAATTTCGTTTCCGGAACAGAACTCGAAAACTATAAGACATATCTCAACGAAACTTGGTGTGTGGAACAATCATCATGTGTAGATGTGCCTTTTGGGGTTTTCAACTTCTTCGAGTTATTTTTTTTTACCGTTTCCATGAAAATGTTACTTAGAATTTCGTTTCCGGAGCAGAACTCGAAACCTATAAGACATATCTCAACGAAACTTGGTGTGTGGAACAATCATCATGTGTAGATGTGCCTTTTGGGGTTTTCAACTTCTTCGAGTTATTTTTTTTGACCATTTCCATGGAAATGTAACTTAGAATTTCGTTTCCGGAACAGAACTCGAAAACTATAAGACATATCTCAACGAAACTTTATGTGTGGAACAATCATCATGTGTAGATGTGCCTTTTGAGGTTTTCAACTTTTTCGAGTTATGTTTTTTACCGTTTCCATAGAAATGTTACCTAGAATTTTGTTTCCGGAACAGAACTCGAAAACTATAAGACATATCTCTTGGTGTGTGGAACAATCATCATGTGTAGATGTGCCTGAAAGGCCCAATGGGCTTATGGCATTGCACGGTGTCCAACTGTCTGTAAACTTTTCGCATTTTGTCTTCTTCTCCAGAACCACTTTGTCTAAGGAGCTGAAATTTTGTGTGTTGTGTTTAGTTGAAAAAAGGTTCATAGTCACTGTTATTCAACAACTATTCTTCAATAAATTTTCCCAAAGGCGGGGGATATGGCCGACTCTGTCTGCTTGTTATTTTTCTCTCTTACTTACTCAGATATCCAACGGAAACGCTGATGCTTATTCCATATAAATTTAATCCAGTAATGGTGACTTTGTACAGTTGTAATAATGTCCAAGTTCTGCCAGTTTGGTTGAAATACCATAGATTCACTAAGCTTCTTTTAGAGTCATCAAGTATGTTACATTATTTTTGGGAAAACATACTTATGATATCAATCGTTAGAGAAATATTTTTTCTACAACATGACATATTAATTTTTTTTCAAAGACAAGTGCCCCTTAGATTCATATAAACAGAATTCCCTTAATTACATAAAACGTACTACACAGCAAAAAGCATTTCTGAGGCATATGTATGCTGGTTGATTTCACAAGTCGCCTAAGCAAGCGACCTGATTTTAAATCTTCTCAACTGATTTCGTCCCTTGTCACACATTTCGTTGTGTTGATGTTGTGTCCTATGAATATACATATTATTGACTTTTTACCTGGTAAAGAGAGAGAAAAATAAAAATATATCTTTTATTGTGATTATACCATCACAATATGACACATTAATTATGTATATATAGTCTCATTTATTATAAATTCAAGCAAAATGTCTAGTTGGGTAATGCATTTATTTCAACATGTGTAGGAACTACATAACTGAATGAAATGGAAAATATATAAACGCAAAAAAAAATTATATTTCAATTCATTTGAGTATTCATAAACTGTGTTTCTCTTTTGTTTATTTGTTTATAGTTTGACTGTATACCATAAGACTTAATCTACATTTAGACTTGAAAAAATAGAGCCACTGGCTCTGAAGCTCATCAGGCTTTATAAAATTAACTAATTCAAAATGTCAGCTTCTAGGTGAAAAGTACAACACAGGAAGCACTTTAAATGGAGAAGATGAAATAGGTCTTAAGGTCCTTACCCTCTGACCTATCTTTGAGGCTAAAGATAAAATCCCCTACAAATAAAGACACACTTGAAGTTTTAATTCATCACTGTTGTTTCCTTTAAATTACCTCACTTTGAAGAGCACATAAAATCTCAAGATGAAATTTGCTTTTCAGGTCATGACCTCTTTAACCTATATTTTGGGTTGCAGGAACACAAAATCTACAATTTAGAATCCTAATTGGCAAAGGAGTCTGTACATGAAATTTCAAGTCTCTAGGGTCAGTGGTCCTTGAGAAGAAGATGAAAATAGGCCAAGGAGTCTGTACACAACATTTCAGCTTTCTAGACCTTTTGGTACTGGAGAAGGGGATAAAAATAGGTTTTTTAGGTCGTGACCCCTGTGACCCTGAAATGTTTTATGAAATCTAATGGTTATATTTTAACTTTCAGGAAAGTTCTTATCCGTGTTTTATATACATGGGGAATTCCTATGAGTGCATGTGTGGTTTTTTTTTTATGCATATCGATGTATCATATGGGTCAACTAGCCTTGAAAACAATAAACTATTGACTTGAAATTTGATGGTTTCATTCATTAATTGTTCAATAAGTAGGCTAAGGTTTTCATTTTAGATAGATTGGTGCACTCCCCCTCACAGAGGTTTCTCAAATCATTTCTTCCCATATAACCTCTTTAACAAGGGGAACATTGTCTTTGCTAGACATAGAGAATCCCGATTGGTTGCAGTCAAAGTAAGTTGTGCAATCAGCAATGCTGTTTCAAATTAGCATTCACTCAGTTCCTGTAAACACTCAAAAGAGTTAAAGGGGCAGTAGCACGTTTTTTGCAAATTTCCCATTTATAATGATAGTTAATGTCATTTATAAACACTTAAGAGGGTTAAACATCTTATTACACAAACCAATTATTCATAGTGGTAATAACGTTGCGTAAAAAGCAAAAAGTGCATGGCGACCATTTTATTGTGAACACATTTTATTATTTCGAATGACAAAAACGATTCCCATGACTTTACGAAACCATGTATAGTCATTTTTAACTTGATTTTCCAAAGAGGGAAGGGTGTTTTACTATTGGTGACATTATCTTTCAAATTAATTTCATCAACTTATTTGAGCGAAAAAACGCGCTACTGCCCCTTTAAAAGACTGTTCCTTCATCTGTGCAATGCACACATATTCTAAGACAGAAGTCGGAAATGTAAGATAATTTCTTTTGGATGGCACTAAGGATTGTATCCATGTAAGTTTTCCCTGTATTGGCATCAGTGTTTCACAAACACATCTTGTAGATAAACTACTAATTCAGCAAATATATATCTTATAAATCAAGAAAAGGTAAATAAAAAATTCAAAATTGCCTTTAATACATACATTTCTTGAGTTTAGTGCAGTTGTGTGAGTTAAGTTTCAAGATCCTGAACTTACTAACCACTTACTTCCACATGCAACAATTCAATTAGTTAAGATAACCTTTGAAATGAACAACAAAATGTGACAAGACTTACATTTTTATTGTACTTACTGTTACACTGACTGACAATAAGAGAAGCAAACAACATCTCCATCACAACACGGAATGAGAGGACAAGACACAGAGGCACTGCTTTACTCTTTGGTCTATCACAGATTCAAGTTTTATCACAGAATATTAACCTGTTGGTACACAGGAACTTTGGACAACATTCAGATTTGATTTACAATACATTACCGATTACTGTTTTGCATCTTCAAAAGAATTATTGAATTTAGCTGACTTGTCTGTTGTCACGTTTACTTATAATTATTTACTTCTTTATAATAATGGAAACAATATTATTATCAATGAAAAAACAATTTCATATTTAAGACATGTAAGTACAGGTTTGTCAATGTAAATAAACAAGTGTATATAAAGATCAAGCACAGAAATAAACACAAGTATATAAATGCCCTAATTACACAAATAAAACAATGTAAAATGTAAACAAAATTTATTATGCCCTCCATCAATTTAAATAAGTTTGTCAAAATGAAGAATAATGGAAATAATGATACTTCAGAGAAATATACAATATGATGTTTGGAAAGAAGTCACACAAAGTAAAATAAATTCAATGATTGACTCCTAGCAAAAGGAACAAAGCTGGTTTAGCAAACTGAAAAAATATCTTTACATGTCAAAATGTTTTTGTAAAGAATGATTTAAATAATTTTTTTAAATTATATCAGCATCATCTGTCAAATCACAAAAATAATGTGTAGTCAAACTGAAAGTGAAAAAAAAATCTGAATGACATAATTAAGAATCCCCTATTCAACTAAATAAGCCCAATAAGTTAAAATTGACCTTAAATTGAATGCAATACACGAACACCACTACAAAATTATGACAACAAATCACGTTCACAACAGATAGTTACATACAACTACTATTTCATATAATATGTACCTATTCTAATTTCAAAACTTTTTCTCATAAATAACATAGAGAAGTTTCTCAGTGATTCAAACATCCATATTTCTGCTTAATATCTAAAATTAAAGGTAACAAATAGCCTTTACTTCAAATATATAAATAAATGATATTTACATAGCCATACAGAAAATATATGAAAATATATTAGAAATCTCTATGTACTACAGATAATTTCAAAATCATGAAATAGACTGCTGCTAATTTACAGTTAAATATCAAACTACATACATTAAGTTAACATTATTTCAATACCGATATAAGTAAGAGTATATCAAGGTCCGATTCAGGAGTCCGTATTCTCATTATCATTAGGATTAAAGTTAGTGAGATGTCACTTTTGTTATCAATGGTGTTAAGCCAGATGTACTGACTGTTACTGAAAATTACTATTTTAATGCAAATCAGGTCATTTTTAAAAGTGAAACTATAAAGGTGTAAAGTCATAATTTTTTCATCAAAAAACAGACATTGTGTCAAAGCTGGCAAGCACAATATTTTATGATTTGAACATATGGCATTTTGGAGCGTATCAAAGCCAAATCAAATTTTATGAAAATTACTCTATGTGACTTATGTTTCTGGGAAAATCCTTTTATTTAAAGAAATAATTTTAGTGAATTGAATACTATCTAATAAACAATAATTGATTTGCTCTAAATGCAAGTACAATTCCTTATAAAGTTGCATTCCAAATATTTGTTCCATGTTAGTTTGTATCATAACATAGGAATGGGAGCATACTTATCTGTAAATGTGGTCATGAACTGCATGCAATACAAACAATCACATACAAATGACTTCAAAACACTTGAGAATGTGTTGACATCACCCATTATAGAAGTTGATTTTAGAACTAAATATTTTATGTTTGTTTCAGAAAAGCAAATTAGAACATAAATGTGGTTTATGTATTGCAGTTTATACAATACTCACATATAAATGACTTCAAAACTTCAAAAAATCATCAAAATAAAATAAATGCTCTCATTAAAATATATCTTTGAAAGTATTAGTTGAGCTGCCTCAAGACTGTAATGTGATCGAGCACCATGGAGACATTAGCATAATTGCACATATGATGAGTACTGAGATTTTACGAGCGATTTTCAGCGGAGCTGTTCTCTCACACACTCTTGCACATAACCTTTACCATCATCTTTATACTCTCTTAGAGCTGTATTCTGATTGGATGACTGACACGCATAACTTTGTAATCATTACTTTTGATTGGTTCTCTTACCCAGTCAAAGTGAGGTAATATAATTTCTCAGAGGCAGGGTCTTCAACCAAGTGTCCAACTGTAAATGCTCTCAGTCACATTGGCCCTGTTTGTATTTGTTTTGCCAAGCTTTTCCAGTATTGGCCCAGTTTTTCTGTATTGGCCAAGTTTTTCAATATTGGCTTAATTAATTATTAGACAAATTGACATATCAAACCGTCAACGCAGCTAATATTATATTAGTCAATTTTACACAATGAAAGTAAAGTAATACAAGAGTTTATAGGAAAGTGTTCTGATGACCTATCTTGTAGTTAGTCAACAATCCTGTAAGAGTACACATAGTTATCTCTACAGCCGACCACCACAAACCCATCCACGATCACTGGTGAAGAGAACACCTCGCCAGGCAGTTGGACACTAAACACAGGATATCCGCTTCCGTCCAGTAGAACCAACTGGCCACTGGTTGAGGCAACACACACCAAAGGAGACTGACCATCAGCTTCTTGACCCTTGGTCACTGATGAGGAGTGACTAATGCAATATTCAGTGTCTTTGGTCAACAAAGAAGAACCTGCTTGACTGTCAGTTTCAATTTTAATGTCCTTTACAGAAGAGGTTGAAACATGAATGGAACTTTTATTGAGGGTATGTGTCCCTGAAGAAACCTTTATGTTCATATTAGCTTCCATGTCTTCAGTCACTGAAACATGGTTATCTTCATTATGACATTTCATATCCTTGGTTGCAAGGGAAGTAGTCTTCTCAGACTCACAAGAGCAAAGACCATCCTTAGGGACCAATTTCTGAGAAGCTTTGGAAGATGTCTTGCCACAAGATCTGCAAACAAATGTTCCTCGAGTTGCCAATGACTCCAACCTGAGCTTTTTGATGAATGGCTCACCATCTAGTCCAACTAGTTTGTTCCCTG
The DNA here is from genome assembly GCA_936450465.1 of Gibbula magus. Taxonomy (NCBI): domain Eukaryota; kingdom Metazoa; phylum Mollusca; class Gastropoda; order Trochida; family Trochidae; genus Gibbula; species Gibbula magus. Next base: position 37,663,268 of record OW388294.1, on the reverse strand, counting down.
CTGCACACACACCACAGACATCAGACTTCATTTCTTCATCCAGCCAGGAGAGACTCTTTGCTTTTATCTTCCTCATGGGAAATGTGACACCATTGGACATCTCTGTTTGAAAGTGGAGTTTGTTCTCTATGGATACTTTCTTTGCTATTCTCAAATCTTCCTCTGATTGAGTAACCTTAGAAAGATATACCTCCTCATTTGTTTCCTTCTCATTTACTTCACTTTCCACCTCCTTTTCCTGAAGAGTACCAAATGACCTTGACCTTTCAACTCTTTCATCAAAGGGCAATTCCACCTCCTTTTCTTGAAGAGTACCAAATGACCTTGACCTTTCAACTCTTTCATCAAAGGGCAATTCCACCTCTTTTGTCAGAAGAGCTTTAGAAGATGTTCTTGTTCTACCCACAAAAGGAGTTGCATAAATGGCAGAATCTGCCTGCCACTTCCAGACAAGTTCCCCAGATTGAGATATACAGTAGAGATGTTTATCATGGCTGCCAACTAGAATGACTTCATTTTCTTCTTCCTCTTCCGCTTTTTCTCTCTTCTGATGTCTGACAAGAGTCGTAATAGTTGGAGAAGAGAACACTGGCGCTTGAGTTTGATACGTCCACAACTGTAAATGAAACCGAAAATTTAATTGAGGCTAGAATCATTTTAATCATGATATTATAAGGCCTTTTCTTTACAGTTCCTCTGTTTAAATTTCTTTCCACTTTACTATACTCAAAAGTTAAAATGGGTTCCAAATGACCATCTTTATAATGTGGGTATGTATGGTAAAAAGGGGAAAGGGGAGATTCACTTATATTACCCCTAAGCAGTACTCCCATTATGATAACCATGTTTTATTTATACTCTACTTTGAACTTTGCTATCCCTTCACATGTAGGTCCCAGTATATTCCCAAAAGAAACCTCCCTTTAGCCAATGGCCAGTCATGGATAATTCCCTTATTTTCGAATTGTCATTTCTGAAAATTGGTCACTCAGAATGGTTTGCCACAAATTAAGTTTGCAGATATACCAGTAGCGTTCTTACCGTATGGCCATCATGGTTGAAGCAGTAGATGCTACCATCGACACAACCTATCACAACACACGAGCGGTTCTCTGCTGGAGATGAGAAGATTGGCTTGTCTGTTGAACTTGACCATACCAGCTTGCCAGTGTCCTGGTAAAAATATATTATATAATACATTATATTGATTATTTATAACACTTTTATAGTTGGATAAGACTTTCGACAATGGCACAAATTCTTAAACTTGTTTGTGATTTGAACCCATGCCTTCAGCGTCGGGCGAATATCTCCAGCACTTAATCAACAGCTTCTCAACTGGACCATCAATACCTTGACAAATTCAAGGTTCAACAACCAGTAGTTAAGCTATAGTTACAATCAGTACTCTTTTGATAGATGTGATTAGAAATACACACCATTTCTGATTGATTAGTATTTGATGTTACAGTAGATGTTAAATACATTGTACATATTTTAGAGGTTCAACAAAACAAAAACTCCTCCAACAGACCAACAGACATATTAACCTTCTAAAGTGTTAACAGTAAATATATTCAAACTAAACTCACAGCATTTACAGCATGCAGCACACCCCCCAGAGATCCGACGTAGACATGGCGCCGGTACTGACTCACACAGGGGGAAGAGAACACGCTGCCAGACTGCAGGGGACACATCCATACACGCTGCTTCTTCTGGGGACAAATAGGAGTCATTATTATCACTGTCCTGCTAGGTCTTTATCATGACAATCAGTACAATCAAATTTGCTTTAGATGTACCGTATTCTCGCGGGTATAAGACCGGCAAACAAACATCTTGAGAACATGGGGGTGGGCTAGTAATCGAGAGAGACCCCAACTCAGGAGACCGAACTGACTCAATCCAAGATGGCGTCTGGTAACTAACACAAATAGGCAAGGCATGTTTCCGGCATAAAGAATAGTGTACTTTGATGTTTTAAGTCTTTTAAACATTATACATGATATTATTAATATTCATTAATGTAAGTGTTCTTATATATGATAATTATATTATGCACTTAAACATCATTTTTGTTTTTCAGAATTCTATGATGGGCAAAAAACCATGAAATCATTGCCATTAAATTTTTTATTTATGAATTTTGTATGCCATGTGTTGGGTTTAAAATGGTGTACAATGAATAAAAACGATAACATTCTTGAGTTGCGTTGTTGAGTTGTGTACATAGCTCATACATCGATGAAAGTTACACGTCCCGATTTGATATTCATCATTACATAGCTTAATTATTATGTTGTCAATATAAATGTTTATGTACGTTATGTAGTCATAAATTCCAGAACAAATATCGTAATTTGCTAATGTATTTATTTCACTTTTATGTCATAACAATCATCACTTGCAGGATGCGACTCCGTATGATCATGTTTCTTATGAATTATTAATGGTACTAAAATGTTTAGTAATAAGACCATATAAGAATAGGAGCAAAAGGCTATGTGCTACATTTCTTCGTCAATATTACTGTCGAGCATTCAGTTATTTATTTTATATATTTCCTCGCTATTCTCAAAACATTATTAGCCCTATAAACTTTGAAAAACGATATTTTCAAATAATGATTTATCAGCATTTTTAACATAAATAACACCAGTTTTTACTATATCATTGTTGTATTACACATGTTCATCATACTGATTGACTAACCTACCTCAATGTTGATAGCATGGAGACAATGGTCATGTGATCCAAAAATTATATGCGAGGTCACAAGGTCAACTGTAGGTGAACTCTTCACGCATCCCTCAGTTCTGTATTTCCAATATATTTTCCCAGAAATTGCACACAGCACATATACATTGTTGTCATAGCAGCCTGAAAGATAAAAGAAAGAGTTACAAACTAACTGAAAACCAAAGACTTGTATGACAATCCTTGGTAATGAAAGAACTGTGTGAAATATGGAATGACAATTGCAAATATATTGGTTCCGAATAAATTGGTTTCTTTCATAATACACAGGTGTTTCACATAATGTAAGGAGTTTACTCAGGTGGTTCTTCAAATTTAAGGTTTAATTATAACCAAACTAACAACCTGACTGAATAGCTTTGAGGCGAAGAGACAAAGAAGTAGATTTGACAATCCCTTGACAAAGTAATAAACTCGTACTGGACGTTATCTAAACTTAGGCTATTCCAGAAAAGAACTAGAAAGTGTTTTTACCCGTAAAAACAGATGTCTCCCCCTTCCTCAAATGCTCCAAAACTCTAAACAATACTATCATAAAGCACCATTAATATTTTCTGTATAATTCAACTTGAATAAATAACCTATCAACTCGGGTCACATAGTTTTAGAGATCTGCTCTGGAAACGAACACTACCCTTGAAATAGACTAAGTCCAAATCGTTGCCATGGAAATAAAAAAAAATTTAAATTTAAAAAAATCTCTTACCCCCAAAAGGCACATCTACACGATATGGAGAGACAGTATAACAAGTTTGGTGATGATTGGGCACATAGTTTTAGAGATCTGCTCCGGAAACGAAATGGGAACGCCAACGCCAACGACAACGCCATCGCCAACGCCAACGCCAACGACAACGCCATCGCCAACACCAACGGGAACTCAGCTAAAACCAATATGTCTCCCGACCCTTCGGGGGGAGACATAATTCCAGCAGGTAATGGGTTAATCAACCTAAACTACAAACAAGTGACTTCTCTTACCTACTACAACCCATCTGCCACACTTGCTGAGACATGCAGTGGATTCTACCCTGTCTCCGAGCCTCGTCCGCCACATCTCGGTGCCACTGGTGAGCTGGATAGCACACATTGCATGGGAGTGGGAGCCGATATATACCACATGCTCTCCAGATCTGAAATCATGAAGTGCACTTCCTGTCAAGGGACATTACTCTGCATGAAATTGGGCATCTGGCATACCACAAGGAATAAATATATTAAGAATTCTTGTATTATCTTTGATAGGATTTATGTCAGGGGGAACATTAACCAAATTATTAAACCCATTAGTTTTATACAGACAATAATGTGCAAAAAAGGCAAATATTTAGAAAAGCAAAGCAATGAAATACCAAACAGTGCTTTATGCAACAATTTTTTTGCAGGCTGGTCCTATTAGACTCTGCTTGTTGCATTTGCATATTAGCTCAATGAACCATACAATCAATATTAATATTCTTCAGGGTTTATCTTAGTTTTGTTTAGATATATGACACTTACTTTGCAAGTGCCACAAGGCAAGATGCATCCACACATTTCCCTGTGTCATACTTCCACATCATTTCAAGCTTGGGACTCCTGGATGTGATGTGAGGTGCTTCCTCTGGGAGAGTCCCCTGATGTCTGTTCCCTCGGGACAATGAACCAATAAAAGGGGAGTCTGTTTCCGCAGGAATTTTGCTTTGCCCTGTTCCTGGAGATGTCTGGCTATTAACAGATTCAGACTCTGTCAAATCCTGAGATCTTGAGTCAATTGAAATACCTTCAAAAGGAGACATAGTGTCTTCAGTTCTTTGAGAGGAAAATGCAGCAGCATCTGATTCTGAACTATTCCCTGATTTAAGTTGAGTGTTGGCATTGAATAATATATTAGGATCCTTGTTTTCTGACATCATCACTTGGTCATCCTCGTTGTCAAAATTGCTTGAGCTACAATAACTTTGAAGGCCTTTAGATTCAACTGACTTTGCTGGAACAGAATCATCCAGGTTTGTCATGTCTGGGGACATCTTTGGCTTTTTAATGTCCCCTCCTTGTTCTTTTGACATCATATTCTCATCAAAATGTCTGGGAGTATCACCAATACCCTGTGCATGAACCGTAATTGTAGCAACAGATTCATCAAATTGAGGGAAATCATGATCTGAGGAGATTGGCTGTTTTACGCCCTGTCCTTGTCCATGGAACTCCTGGACATCCTCCACAAAGTCCTTGAATGTCCTGTTGAGGACTGTATCAAGTAGAGAAGATCTTGTTGAGCCCAAACACTTCTCAACAGTACTGACCAGATTCACAGCTTTCAAAGAGTCTCCGCCCAGAGTCAGAAACTCACTACTGTCTGTGATTGAGAAGATTTCAGGATCAATGCTGGAATTTTCAGAATAAGGCCTCAAAAAGTCCTGGAACAAGAAGAATCACATTCATTCATATTTGTATATTACAGAACATGTTTTTAGAATGAACATTTTGATCTAAGCTAGCATGAAACAGATCTAATTTCTGGAAATTATACTGTATAAATTTGACCTTGGGATTTAAAATATTTTATTAATTTGTTCTTAAAAAGGGCACTATGTCAAGCAGGAAGCATCAATTCTTACCATCCACATTTCCTGACACCAAAGTTTGACATCATCAGCTTTTGTGTCCTTGACCTTGTGTGCAGACACCCAGGAGGACAGAAGGAACTTCACGTCTGTTTTACCTGCAGAGAAGATTATCTCGATGTATGACACTTCGATCACTTTCTTAATTCATGAGTTGCTGAAAACTTTCGTTAAAATCTTTCATGATTTTTCATGAATTTTGGAACAATGAAATCCACAAACATTTTTCCAGAGATTTACCCTTAGAGAACTCTCTTCCATCAGAGGTTATTCCGTACAGATTTTCTATCATAGGAATGGAATGTCATTAGAGTTGTTGTTAGGGTTATCTAGGACGACGAACACCTGGCAAGGTATGATGTATGAATATAATTTTGTCAGAGAAGGGAATAATTCAACATACCATGCTTTGTCACTGGAAAACTGTCAGTAAGGATCAACTCATCTGGTTGATAATGAGACGGTAGCACTTTCTGTAAATGTGTTGTCACCTCCATTTTGAAGGTTGCATGATGGATGTCAGTGATCGGTTGCCTAGCAACCAGAAACAGCAAAAGATGGTTTTGGTAATGCAAAACTCTGCAGTCTGTAACTGTTGGTAGCTGAAGAACTGACTGGAAGAGGAAAGTATGTATCATTGTTAGTTTGTATAAAAAATATAATTCATTGAAACATTTAGTGTTAGGTCATAGTAAATTCCATGATGAGTATGATCTTTTTGTAGAAAATATGTATGGAATATGTCACTCCTATTTAAGATCGCTCAGTGCCCTTTTTAATTTATTTCTTATCAGATATCAAAAGAAATTTATCAGTCTAATAATCTAGGATCCTAATAATATATTCCTTCCATTTCATCACAGGCTTAAAATATGCTGAATTTTAAATAAATAAAAAATAAATAATAATAAATAAATAAATGATTAAATAATTAAATTATCTAACTCACATGTTCAACAGCATCAGTGTTAAGCCTCTTGCCAAGACGTTTTATCTGACCATCAGTACGACCTATGTACGAGATGATACAATCCTCTGACTTGTACACAATGTCTCCTGTATGTCTCCATGTCACTGTGTTGAGGACGTCCTCATGTGTCTCATCATTCAAGAGACAACATCTTGAACTGCTGCCTGTAGACAAGAGAACAATTTGGTCTAAAATTATTTTTTAATAAAGAAATCATCTATTTACATTTTTGTATAGTGCTTATGCCAAACATGGTCCCATCACACATTTAAGGTAACATTTTCTCACTAACAAACCATTGATGTTGTCTGAAAATATGGCCTTAATGAAAGATTGTTCTGTGCAATAACAGCCTGGGCCTAGATATTCGATGCTCTGTTAGCATTAAGAAAGTCGAAGTACCATACATTAATATAAACTTATAACCAACTTCCTGGAATCTTCCGTGATAGTGTATATTTTACGAGGGCCCAATCCGAATATTTCCCATGTTTATTAGTTGTAAGTACTGTAAATTGGCAAATCAGAATACTTTTTTAACTATCTAATTCGACAGTGTTTGCAACTGATCACAGGACCACATCTTGAATATTCATGAGAGATAATTTCACCATTTCAATCCCTTGGGGTGAATGTAAGTGCAAGCAAAACTGGTTAGAAAATTTACAGAAATTCTGCCATGTTCAAAGTTATTTATGTTTTGTTTTCACTTTGTAAAAAACAGCTTAATGCCTTTCCTTTGAAACACATCTTTAAAACATACACACTTATCATCTTATTGAGACTTCAAAACATTAAAACATAAAGCTAATCACCAATCATGAGTTCTCCCTCTCCGTGTGTGATCTCTTGACCTTTGGCATCAACAACCTTGACCTTTGTACCTGACATAGTTGAACCAAGAGGAATTTCTTGTTTTGTTTTCCTGAAGTAAGAAAATATCAACATTAACATTACATTGATTAGACACAAAATGGGATACTATATTTTAAATTTTAACTGACGAGGGGACAGACATCGTTTCAGTGTGTGGTGATAACAAAACAAACAGAATTCAAACCAAGGACCTCGTATGAGAGTTTGATGCACAGACAACTGAGCCAAAGGTTATCCAATTATATTGGACTTAGAACACTTTTTCAGCCAGTGACTCTGTCACACCAAAATAAATCTTTATGATAAATGCATCAATTAGTTGAACTTACCATATGTAATCTGCATCAAAAGCAAAACATGTTGCCCAAGTTGACACTTCAGTGATTCCATAAAGATTGACAAACTTGACAGGAGAGTCGAGAGGCACTACTCTCTGTAACACATCTAGAGAGGGAAACTTCTCTCCTCCCAGGGCTAGGAGACGCAGAGAGGAGTTGGAGCTGAACAGAGTTGACTTCAGGTCCGAGGGGCTACTTCGGAACAGCAACGCGGGGGTTGTCTGAAAAGGATTTTTACAATGATGGTCACAATGAGAACAGTCTGATTCTGAGGAATAACATTTTGACATTTCTAAGTTAATATTTATCAGCTTAAAAAAGGTTTGAATTCTTGGTTCTTGATGATAGAATAAAAATATAAATAGATAAACAAATAAATTAAATAAGAGAATAAAACTGAAAATAAATCTTCCAGCCACGTTTTTTTTTAAGTGATGAAAAACAATATTGAATGACATATTTTATGAGGACTTATTACCTACCTGTAAGATTGAGACACTGTTTCTGTGGTATATCACATCCAGTAGTTTCTTCGGTGATGCCTTTACCTCTTTTGATGTGATCAGCAATGTCGCTCCAGAGGTCAAGGCCACAAACATCTCCACAATGCTTGGGTCAAAGGTTAAAGGTGAAGAGAGGAAGCACACATCATCCCTTGTAACCTTGTAGATGTCCCTTTAAAACAAGAAATAAAAAAACTAAATCACCAATAACAACACATGAAGGGCAGTGCAGTGATAAGTATATATTAAGTGTAGTGTCAAAAACCTACATAAAACCTATTCTGACTGTCTGACAGTCTCCGGTAGGAATTTTCATCTGAGTTGGGTCTCTCCCACCCCCATGTTTTCAAGATGTTTGTTTGTCTGGCCCCCTGATTTTATACCTGAGAGAATACGGTAGTTTGTTTCAGAACACGTCTTTTTGGCTTCAAGTCCTGTCTGGATTTCACAACTTGATACAGTGAAGTTATATAAAATACTACTCTACAGTTCAGCACATTACCAATAATGATTTGCTTTTCCTAACTGCAAGGTGCAGATTTCACCATAAATGTATAACCAAAATGTTGCTACAGACATGTTCAGCAACAATAATTAGTTATTTACTGTACCTTCAAATATGAATTTCTGCACAAACATTGCCCATTACACAATGTTAGTATTCTACTATATATGGAATTGTAGTCTATTTACCTGAGTTGAGTAATGTTAGGGACAATACACTGATGAGGCACTCGGACCACTTTGGGAGAGCTGGTGGTGCCCGAGGTTGTTATACAGTAGGCTAGGTCGGACACCTGCTTGACCGCTTGGACATTGGATCGGTCACTTGTCGACACGGCGATGAGAACTAGACCAAACTCTAGTAGCTCCATGCAAGGAACAACCTCACCGCAGAGTAAGTGGGTAAGTTCATCTACCGACTGTAAAAGCAAAATGTTTTGTCTTTTCAGAATAAGTTACATAACATAAATGGAGAGTGAATGATTTGACAATCATGAGATTTTTCAGACATAGATATGTATCTCATTTTCACAATGATACAAATACTCAATACAACTGCACATATTATTCATTCATTCATATTAACATGTTACATTTGTATATCCACCAAAGATGCTTTGTTTTTTCCTGGATGTCAATCTTCATGACACATCTTTCTCGTTCTCAACACCCTGGGGATCATACAACTCGTGCAACCATGAGCCAAACCAAGTAAATGTCACTTGCCAATCCTTACCAGGTACCCAGAGTCACAGCATTTTGTCCAAGAATACTGTGCATTGTTAAACCCGCAACAAGGTGCCTGCACTTATCTGTGGGGCCACCATCTGGCCATTTCCCACCGCAGTCGTGAGATCTTTTAAGTGCACAGGATCGTGTACTGTACACTAGGGGTTCTGACAACACTGACAGAGTCTACACACAATGTTGACTCAAATGTTTTTACACCAAGTTACAGCTGGACTCGACATTGTTAAAATCTGTGAGGTATTTATTGTATTCAAGATAAATTGGCTTACCTGTAGAAGGTCAAAATGAACGAGCAGGTATCTGACCCTCAACTTGACCAGACTCTGACGAACAAACTCCGGACCATCGCCATCGAACGGGTAGAAAGAGGCAGGGGTCTGCAGTATCCTGTTACGTCAAATACAAAGAGAATACAATAGACTGCAGACCAATCGTACAAAGATTCTGGTATCACCCGTCCTCTTCCATCAGAGTGTTTGTATCCACATGGCGCAATCATGTCGATAGTTAACCTTACTATTGCAATAGCGATAGTGTTTTTGTATATACTATCGATATAGTACTATTGCCAAGCAAACTATTGCGATGCATCGATAGTTCAATGTTTTGTTACACCCCTACTGTTTTAGGTAAACAAATTATGCAGTCTGATTGAAATAGACCGTTTTCCGAGGAATAAAAGTTGCAAAATAGTGCATCTACTCGGATAAGAACTCATATCGTTCAGAGGTTTCCTCACAAATCCGTCTGATATCAACCCGTAGGTGCGTATATCCTGATGCTACACCGGGACCAAAAGTTCTTCCCCGCCCTCGCATTTTCCATAGACTTACATGTTAATCAACAATTGCAAGAATAATTTTCATAATTAAACTGTATGTAAAATGGTTATCAAATATATACCAAAAGATGGGAAAGCACTTCAGCTACTTGTAAGATTCCGTTGAGTGTCAATAAAATTATCTTCATATAAGCAAAGCATATATATCATACGTCAATAATTTAACATGGCGGCCAATGGAAAATTGGTACATGAACTTGTATATACGTTCTTCAGTCGGATGTCATTTGACGAGTGATCAACATAAAGATTACAGATGCACAGCTAACATAATTTCAAAGATGTTTGTTAAATTTTACAACAATTTGACTTAAACTTAAATTATGAAAATTATTCTTGCAAAGGTTAATTAACATCTAAGTCTATGGGAGATCCGAGTGTGGGGAAGAACTTTTGACCCTATAATGTATAAAGGATAGCCAATCACAGAACGTCCAACAAAAGCTTTCGGTACAAGAATCTACTTGTGTCGGTTTCCATACCATGAGGAAGTGTTAACGAATGATTGTGAATGCTTTCAGAACGGTCACTGTCAAAAACCATAATGTGATTGGTCAGCTATCTGACTGGGTTTTGTCTAAACTAAACTGTTACAGAACAGGCGCGTATAATTGTATACGGGGTGTTCTCAGACCTTGTGGAGAGGAATCTACAGAACCTGTTTGTATCCCAGGAGATGAATTAATTGCAAATTTTATTCCTCGGAACAAGGTTGATTTCAATCAGACTGACAAATTATGTGTTTCATTAGTTTTCTAGTTTGTTGGAAAAGGGTGGGTTTGTTAGAAAATTATTTAAACATTTACAGTAATAATAGGTAGGATAAACACAATCTTTTGAAGTATTTTGTTTATTTTATTGAAGTGATTATGAACATTCATTTTTAAACTACAAGGTTTATTGTTAACAACTTTGAAATCTACCAACACATTATGCAAAATGGGTTATAAATTTTTTTTTTAAATATAAAACACCTACACATTGTGAATACAAACATTTCAAATATAATATGATAATTCAGAAACCATTGAGATATCATATAATATTTCAACAGAGAATCAGATCAATTTGATGAACAGTTCATTATGAACAGTTTATGTGTATTATGTTCTTTAAACTTTTCTATTTCATTAAAAAAATAAATGGAAAATAAATTTGAAAAATTATTCAAAGCAATTTAAAAGCAATATAATTATTTCAAACTTTTTTTAAATTTTCATACCACAAAATTCAAAAACAAATAAAGTTTTGTGTAAAAAATATTTACCAGATGTTCTCAATATGCAGTAAATCCTATTCTAATAAATCATAATGGGAAAAAGTCAGATCTTGAAAGAACTTGAAATTGAGAAATGAAAATAGTTATCTTCTTATCGTAAATAGCAATCACCCTCCAATCCACAATGAACACTTAACAGGACATAAAAGATAACACTTGTGACAAAAGCTCAAACAATAGCACCACCGACCACTACTACGCAAACATTGACATATCAGAATTAAAAATCCTTTTAATCATTTAGTCATTTTTTCCTTTAAACCTCAAACGTCAAATATTCATTAAAACTGTCAAGAAACACGAGGGACAATCTCCACCACAAAGAACAATACTCCACCGCAACCACGTTCAAATACAGATATTAATCAAGTTTGCATCAGTAATTAGAAATATTGCCAGTTAATGTATTCATAAGAGATGGAGGCAGAGATGTGACTCACGCCAAAGTGACAGCTGGTAGATCCGAATTCTGGGGCATGCAGAGTCCAATAGTCTCATTATAAACATCCAGTGACCGCAGCAATCCACAAATCTGTGGACAAAGACATAGAAAAGATTTTATGAGTGCCTCGAGCCACCAATGCTGTAATCATCTTTCTCAATATTTGCATGCTCATGGCTTTGACGAGGTAACAATGAAACGTCTTTCTGACAATGCTTGAAGAATAGGATGCACTTCACTGCGGCTGTTTTTTAAAAAGAAATTTTCTCGTACATCATAGCTGTGGCATTTATTTCTTCATTAAAAGTCCATAAAATGATTTTAAGGCAATAACTTTTTTTAAATTAGCTGTTTGATTTTGTCAAACATATTTGATTTTTCAATAAGATTTTAACTGAAAGATGTTTAATGTTATTATGAAATTTAGCTTCATTCATAATTTATGCACAATTCATGTATGATATTTTTCAAAAAGATGGATCTACTATGTGTAGAAAGTTTTCAAAAAATGACATTCAGTGTCTATTCTACTTCCATCAAAATGTTAAGCAATAATAAATCATTAGATGTTTCTTTTGAGGTTTGGGATTTTAAAAGAAAAGTTTGGCAACAAAATATTTCAATAAATGAATAAATACTTATAAACTTTTACTAAGTGGATTGAACGTCACTAAAGTCAGTCTTAATATTCTTAATAAAAATTAATTTAAAAAAAGTATTTTTGAATTTAAAAGAACAAAATATTAGTATTGTAAAATATAACGTATTTAATTATTTACTTATTTACTATTTTCTTCTTTTAAGGAACTGATACACAAATCAAAGTGTCAAAGTAATTATTCATATTGTTAATCAAATCATCATCACTTATTATTAGTTCAGCAAGGTTAAAAAGGAATCTGTACGCCAAGGTCACTGACTTACCAAATTTCGAAAATAATAACCAATATTTGGGGACTTGCCCCTTTTCAAAACAATCAACTACTAAAGTAGATGGACTTCCAGACCTGTGGTACAAACTGCTGTAAGACCAAAAAAAAATAATTTGTTTCTGGTTTCCGCCCGCATCAGTTTTAAACCCATGCCTCAGGTCTTTTTTTCTAGGTTTTAATGAAAATAAGGACAGATAACTACACTTTTTTAGGATCAGAAAACATTGGACATAGAAAATGTCACTCGTTTCTGTTGAGATGGAGTGTTGGGGTGAGATTATTGACTATTTGGAATAGTAACACATATTTAAGAGGGTTTGTGCTTTATTTCCATAAATAATTGTATAAATTTCATTCAAAAAAAAAAAAAATGTTGTAAAAAAAAAAAAACATTGAGTCATTTTTGTCAGCCTGTAAAGACCAGAAACCCAGGGCTTTTTCCCCAGATTTTTCAACCCCTGTTCAAATGTAATAACTTTCTAGCACCACTATACAAGATTTTCATACACAATGATAAGTTGAAATGATTAACGGTACTTTTATTGCAATTTGAAGTGAATGCAGGCTATCATTTGAAACTGAAGTACCACTATCGACCACACTAAAAGTTTAAATGAATGAGAAAATCCTCTTAAACAAAAAAAGGAATTTTATGAAAGTGAATTATAACAATACTACAATTCACAATCAGTGTCAATATCCACACAAAAAACATACCAGTAATAAAAGTGATTGTGTCATGTTAGCAAGGCAAACTCCGTAGATGATAATGTTGTAAAGCTGGCCACTTATTGCTCAAGTAATTATAAAAATATATTTCCAAAATTTTAAACAACTTTTGTTACATATATTTTGATGTTTCAATGAAACAAATTAGAGTGCCAAAATCATACAATCACTTTAATAATGGGCATTTGATTATTTTCATTTAATACATACAATAAAACAATGATACATCAACTTTTTATGTCATGATACAAGTTACAATGTATATGATTTTAAAGATTGATGCTTTTTTATCTAAAATGTGTTCCATTTTCAGAAAGAATGTGTGATCAGTTTTCCATTACCATTTGTTAGCAAAAGTATAATCAAACAAAAAGCTAAAACTACATTTAGTATCCGACCTTAGCTTTACAATGATTACGAGTGTTATTTCGCATAAGAAGTATCATTTTACTGTTGTAACCAAACTTAGTCAAATTCTTTCAACTTTTTAAGAGGTCATACCATCCTTATAGACAAATCATAGATATAAGGAGTGAATCGGTTCAGCTTCGGTTGAATATGCGCTTGGGAATGCTTGGTTTGGTACATTTTCAGTCAGTCTGATTAAAATCGACGGTTTTCCGTGGAATAAAAATTGCAAAATAGTGCATCTACTGGGATACGAACGCATATCGGTCGTAGGGTCCACGCCAAACCGTCTGAAAACAGCCCGTAGACTCGCGTGTTCAGGTAGCCAATCAAAAGACGCCCAACAAATCATTCGGTGCGAGAAGCTAGGGGCAGATAACTCCAAACAGCTATCCTTAGGTCTGTTCCGAATGCTTTCAAAACAGTGACCGTTTAAATACTACGTTGTGATTGGTCAGCTATTTGACTGGGCTTTGGCTGTGCTAAACTGATTTGGAACATGCGCCTATTCGGGGTGTTTTCAGACCTTGTGGAGAGGGATCTACAGAACCTGTTCGTATCCCGGTAGATGCATAATTTTGCAAATTTTATTCCTTGGAACAAGGTCGATTTTAATCAGACTACATTTTCGGTTTGTTTCTGAACCAAGGATGCAACAAAATAAAGTCACAATACAGATAATTTTTTATTGAAATTAAGTCTGAAAATTTGTTGAAAATATTTATAACATCTTATTGAATTGATAACAAAATATGGTATGCACAAAATACACTTTTTGCACGCTCGTTGCATCATACCAAAAGCTGTTCAAGAAATGTAGTTGTGAACTGTTTCATCCTAAATCTCTTTTATTATTTAACATATTGGACAAGCATGATATAGGACAAGTTAAGATTCATGCATCTGATTTGATCTGAATATTTATATTCTGATTACCGGTACAACATCATACTATATCATGATAATATAATATTCACATAGAAGCATTTGATAATACTAATATTATGATAAAGTAAATTTATAAAGTGCCAAACTCTAGGCACTCAGTGCCTGCACATGAGGCTACATAAATTAAAAACACACAGAAGTAGAAATGCTGGATTGTCACTGGTGAAAATTTTAAAATATAATATGGTTTAAACGTATTTTATTTCAGAAGAAATACAGATTGATACAGATAAAATATAATATAATATATAACTGTAATTGATATAAAATTATCATATTTACCACTTCTGCTCTTTCGAGGAGCTCTTGGTATGTAACATAAGATTTAAAGTTGCCGTCATCGTAAGCCACCGCAACACTGGTAGAATGTTCAGAAACACTTTCCTTTACAAGGTTATGTAATGTTGCCATTTTGTCATCTGAAAAGAAAATAACTGAATTTAAACCATTTAACCATTAAATTAAATAAACATAAAACAATGGCAAGTGCAATATATTCATTACAAACTAATCACATTTATTTTGGACTAACTTGTCTATAAGAGCCTATTTATTTATCAAATAATTGATAAGTTGATTAAAGAATTTAATTTTAAAAATTTCAATCCATTAATCTAAACAATGTCTGTGAGTGACGTTAAATAAGTAAGGATAAAAATACATACATTACTAACTAACTATGTAAAAACAGAAAATAAATGTCATCTTCATCTAATGAAACATTGCTTACTTTTGACATTTGTCAACTAAATTTTATTCTGAGACATAAGATGACATACCCGGTACTATAATTTCTCATAAGAAAAACGCAAATGTTAAGTGGAAGTTACTTCAGAATTTTAATTGTTCTCTTGTTATGAACATTTTATATTGGTAAAATTATCAAAACTATAAGATATTGAAACCAAAAACTCCCTTTTCTATTCTAAATGGTCAACATGTAAGCACTAATAAAACCTAAATTATCACATAAAATTGATTAAGCATATGGGAAGCCTAGCTTTTGTTAGCCAATGACGCATTTGCAATGTGTCATTAGGACTACTAATCTGAGAATTTCTTTTCTTCATTTGTTAAAAATATTTTTTACAATTCATCAAAGACAGGTTTCATAAGACTAAAGTTTGTCATTCTTTTAAAAATTTAAAAGGAACCAAAACCAAAACATAGTTGAATTTAAAATACTTAACATCATGCTTAACATTAAATCAACATTCAAAATCCCATTATTCTGTAAAACACAAAGTTATTCAAACTACAGCAAATTTTAAAAGCTTGAAAACAAATACAACATACTGTGGTACTTGAAAACAAATACAGCATTATATGTTGTTACAAATGTAACGTTATGAAATGACAGGTTGAAAAACGATACCTCCGCATTGTTCTCAGAAGAAGTCAAGTAGAAGAAAAGTCAACTAAATGTAAGAGCTTGTAAACACATTTAAAGAACATAAAATTTAAATGTCATATCCTTTCATAAGATCTCAATAGACATCTTAAGATGACAAAACCTGCTCAAGAAACACAAAATTAATTGCAAATACACATCTGTTCCAGTTTTTAAAATCGTCACAAAGCAGATGTACATTTGCATTTCCATTGTCGTAAATCAGCAATTCATAAATGATTCTCAAATATAAGTCGTCTACATTTTTTGACGTAAAAAGATTATTAAAACTCACTTGTTATCTGAAAGATTCATCGAACAAAATCCGTCCAAATACAAGTCATCTTCACAGAGACTCAAGCCAGTACTGCATCATTGTTCAATATGTACTAAGAAATGATAAGGCAAGACTGGCACAGCGATCGATATTCTCATGGGCTTTGCTTTAATTGGTCTCGGCTTATTCATTCGACATAATTGCCACCATTGTGAGCATAATGCCTTGATTGTGTTGCGGTGAATGCGGTAAACCGCCTCCCCGCCTTTGTATGCCTCACGCCATCCTAGCGCTACTCGTGAAGCAAACGGAGCGGCATATGCTCTGCGACAAACTCTAACGCATCTAAATTTAATTTCCGCACCCTAAAAACTCAATCTGATCCTAAAAGGTGTGAAAATAGGCTTGTTTCATATGTTATTGTTGATATTTTGGCTACCCGGAAGTGTATACTTTTTGTGGTTTTATGAGACAAAAGATCAACAGGAAGAGTTATCTCCCCTAAGAGATTTTATGTCGGATCTAAATGCGTGATTGATAGAAAGCGACATGAAGAATCCAGCTGAACAGATGGCGTTTGATATTTCACTCCACTGGACACCACAAAACTTCTTCCACATTGCATTAATGAATATCATATTCGTTGCAATATTCATAACGTAAATGAAATAACCAAGAATTGTGTCACTTAAAATACCCAAAACAAAGAAATTCTGTTTTCACCTAAACAAAGAAAATGCGCATTGTCGCCTTTTACCGGAATCTGATGTTTATAGTTGTTATTTCATATTTTGATAGATTACACAAATAAAGATGTTGAACTAATAAACCTACATTTTGAATAAATATATATAGTCCTACATACAGATTATATATATCGTTTTTTTAAATACGTCCCGTCGTTTTCATATTCTAAATGGGTTTTTTTTTTAAACCTTGAACCATGAGTAATAAATTTATCGATAAGTCATATCAAGATTGCAGTTGGTATGTTATTCCTTGTTTTGTTATTAAAAGGAAACTATTTTGTCTCGTAATATTCAATATTACAAGAGGTTTTTCAACGAATAAGATTAATAATAAAGTTACGAAAATAAACGCCCCTTTTGAAGCCGTGAGCAACGTTTATTGAATGTGGTTGTGACTCAACGCAGCGTTGTTATCCCCTGTGGTGCGCGGAGTCTGTTTTGATGATCGCTATTACTTGTGATGAAATGATAGAGATTTCAGCTAATTGGACACCGACCAATGGCGGCTTAGACCGCAAATGGCTTGTTTTGTTCTCGAGTGGAGTTCAAAATTAGATTTTTATAATTTTTTAAGACCAATTGGAACCGAGTTTGTGCCTGCAGTGTTCTTTAAAACACTGTTGTACAATATAATATGAATCCCTGTTTTGTGGCTTTTTATTAAATTAATTGGACAAAACTATTGTATTGTATTGTATTAACACGCCCACTCTATGTTATATAATTTTTATAACTAGGCTATAGACATGGCATAGTTCATCAGTTTTATCATAAATATAATTTTGAAATAAGATAATTTAAAGATGAATATATTTTTAAACAATGTGTGTACTATACATATGCCATGTAACGTGTAATACAAGTAGGTCTCCGAATCATTGTGAATGGCATTTAGATAATACTTGTAATACAAGTAATTTAAACGGAAAAAAATGATATTTTTTAAAAATCGTTTTGATTACATGCGCCTAATATGGACAATTAATTATTTTGAAGAGGTTTTTTTTAATCCCATATTATCGCTCATTATCGAGACGTACAACAGGGAAGGCTGTAAGCAAAACAGAATATAGATTTTCCCAGTGAAGTGAAATAATAATCAAGTTCATTAAATAAAGAACGACTTGTTTTAAATGTTTTTAATCTCATGTAAGGAGCGAAGCCTACATGTTTTTGTAGCCATTGGCATTGCAGTTACGTATGAAGAACTGAGGTGAGTACACTGGGAAAGCAAATACCGAAGAAAACTCTCTGGATATCAATTCTTATTTTTAGATCCAGAAACCTCGCCTTCCATGCACATGTATTTAATTTTAATATTAATTTCACTCAACATTAAATCATTTAAATTTTATAATCATGTCAGCTTTATATCCATGTCACTTCCACATTAATTCATTTCACTTTTACATTCATTTCACCTTTATATTCATTCCACCATGCAGTATTAATTCAGTTCACTTTTACATTTATTTCACCTTTATATTCATTCCATCATGCAGTATTAATTCAGTTCACTTTTACATTTATTTCACCTTTATATTCACTCCACCATGCAGTATTAATTCATTTCACTTTTACATTCATTTCACCTTTATATTTATTTCCCTTCCGCATTTATGTCACCATTATTTTTATTACACTTAAACATTCATTTCACTTCACTTTTATATGCATGACATATTCATTTCACCTGTCTAAAAAGTCAACACGTCTAAATTAATTTCACATCAATATTCAATTTACTTCCAAAAACATGTTCGTTGAAATTCTAATTGAATTACTAGTTGTTGGTTTTTTTTTTTTTTAAAATGAAAGAAGATAATTCAAAGTTGTTTTACGAGCCGAGTCCTGTCATGTCATCTACCGTTAACGTGCTCATTTCATTCACGTGACCGTAATATCGACGGGAGCACGTGCAACGCGTTTATCGCACCGCTATGGTTGGACAATTTTTTACAACAGTTCAGAGAGAACTTGCTATTGCCTGAAGTTGTTGACATTTTTAATAGAAATATACACTACTCGTTGATGACATTGGTGAGGCTGTCAGTCTGTGTACTGAAGCGATATGTAGTGCAGGGTATTATTAATTAACTATCAATGTTATGGTACTTATATGACATTAACGGCCTAGACCATATGATTCGACAGCTTGGCCAATACGGGAAAACTGGGCCAATACGAGACAAACTGGGCCAATACGAGACAAACTGGGCCAATATGAGTCTGAGCATGCGCAGTTGCACATTTGTTGAAATCCCGAAGCTGTCGCTTCACAACTTTCACCCTTGCTATGTGTTCTCCAATCTTTTTTATAATTATTATTTCAAAATAAATGAGATGTTTAGTGTTGTGCAAATAGAATGAATGTAACTGGGCCAATACGGAAATACTTAATAAATAACATTATAGTATGGAACGCTATAAGAAAGCACGACTCATAAAGCATGGTTTGATGTTGAATGTAATTTCGTGGAGGGAACGATTTCTTAATTCCTCTTAATAACTATATCAATGCCCGCAATGCTTACACGTCTCTACTCAGAAGTAAGAAACAAGCATACTGTGAACTCACGAGTTATAAAAAGTCAACAAGCCTCAATGATAGTAAATCATTTTGGTCTACATTACAAGGATTCACTTATATTGCTTACAAACGTGTCCCTACTATAACCATTGGTGAATGGGCGGAACAAAAAACCTGTTTGTATCAGAGGATGAGACTGTTGAAGACAATGTTACGTTTTTTCGCTGAAATAAGTCCATGAAATTTATTTGAAAAATAATGTCACCAATAGTAAAATACCCTTCTCTCTTTGGAAAATAAAGTTAAAAATGAGCGTACATGGTTCCGTAAAGCCCTGGGAATCGTTTATGTCATTCGTATTATTAAATTGTGTGTACAATAAAATGGCCACCATGCATTTTTAGCTTTATACGCAACACGGTTATTACCACTACGGATACTTGGTTCGTGTAATAAGATGTTTAATCCTCTAAAGTAAATATAAATGACATAAACTATCATTATAAATTGAAAAATTGAAAAACTAAAATTTGCAAAAAACGTGCTACTGCTCCTTTAACATACCGACTCTGATAACTGTGATGATGACCCGTTTCATTCTAGACTCTCCTGTTACACAAGAGGTAGTGTTGAGTTGTAAATTCCAGATTATTGCCATTACACAGCATATATTATTGTACTATATCTTACAGTGCTCTTCAATGTTATGTTTGAACATGCTTACCTCAAGAAGCTGTCATTGTTCCTTAACATACTAAATAAAATAATTTAGGGATATTTGACATTTTGTGATTAATATTTTATCATTGTGTCATTAAATAAATAGATCACGATTTATAATTTAAAAATGTGCATGTATCCCTAATTATTTTTTTACCAGTATTCTCCTTTGGTGATATACATTCTCCGTCTAACTGCATGTATCTCTCTCTTCTTAATGTCTTTAGTAAGCTTATGTTCTTTTACTGAACAGGAGGTTAACCTATTGGTGGTAATTAGCTTATGGCTGGCTGCCGTAATGGTTATTCAACAATCGACAATGTCCTTATCCTTCAGTCAAATATTCCGAGGTATCTCAGTTAAAGGTGCATCCATTGTGTTTCATAAAAAAATATTTGCCTTTTATACATGCCAACATAAAATATGTGCTGATATGAGTTCAAATGATTTCACTCAACTTGCATATTCATCCTCAATCGCCAACTATATAATAATTACTAGTTTCCAATTAAAATATAGCAACATCATTATACATCATTGTGCAGAAACCGAAATTACATATTCCATGTACATGTACAGAAGTTATGATACCTATTAAACATTATCAACTTAAAGTTTTCTTTTAGTCTGTTGTAAATAAGTTTCCAAAATTACGTTTGACTAATTGACGCGCGCCACGCGCAGTGCATTGTCCGGTTTTCGATCAGAAATCGATGCTTTTACCTTTATATCGTCGGTATATTGAGCCGACTAAGATCAAAATGGCAATTTTCGGTAACAGTCAGCACTTCTCGATAAAATAACACAATTTATAACGTTTAGCATATGTGACCCCAAACAACACAATGGATGCACCTTTAACAAAATGTTAAACTTCACTGTTTGTTCGTGGATGTTGCTAACGTATTTGTATAGTGTGTGACGTTTGAAATTATGGCCGGTTTTGAAATCGAGAGGGGTTTCCCCGAAGATGATTAACTCAATACAGTGTATATATTTACACCCGTTAAGGCATTTGTAACATTTTATCATGTTTTGTCAGGATTTCCCCCCTGTTCACTTGGCGTCCGACAAGGCTGTGTCCTTAGCCCTCAGTTATTTTCGATTTCTATTAACGAGTATGCTCATCTTATAGACCGAAGTTCAGGTCTAGGTATTCAGATGCATCCTGATAATGTTCAGGTATTTCTTCTGCCTTTTTGCAACTTCCCAATGCAAGGCATAACTCTCGCCAGTCTCCATTACTGGCTTAAATCAGCCAGAAATGCAGACAGGCAAGAGTTATGCCTTGCGTTTGGAAGTTGGCCTTTTTTGCTGATGACATCACACTTATATCTGATACAAATAGAGGGTTACAGAAGCGTATTAATGTTTTAGAAACAAAATTGTATAGAATATGGTTTCCAGCTCAACTTGTATAAAACAAAAGTTGTAAGCAGGTATTATAAGATAGATAGAAATGATAGACTATGTTTACAATTTAATGAAGGTTACATTGAGGATGGATACCATTTCCTACTTGTGTGTTCCATTTTTAATAAACTCCTCTAAAACCATTTACTTAATGTATATTTTATAAACTTGAGGTAAACTTAAATTCCTCATGTAAACTTATTAATATTTTAGGAAAGTTTAAATATCATGCAGTGTGATATGTGTCAAAACTATTAATTTGAACTGCACACATCATGTTTTGTCATGAATAATGTAACAACCTATGTGGTTGTGAGCCAATGGCCTTCTCTCCGGTAATAAAGAATTGAACCTACTGTGTATGTAAATGGGATGTGCAGTTTCGGTTTCTGCACATGGATAATGATGTTACTCCATTCTAATTGGAACGCTGGATTATCGTATAGTTGGCTATATTGGGGATGAATATTCGAGGTGAGTGAAATTATTTGAACCGAAATCAGCATATAAGGTATGTTGGTACGTATCAAAGCCAAATACAATATTATGAAAGACAATGGATGCATCTTTGAATCCATATTAAAATGTCTACAGTAAGATGAAAGACATTTTTAAAGTCTTTTGGACGATTAAATTAGTAATTTTACTATAACTTCATCAACGCAAACGAATAGTTAATCTTCTCAGAGGGCGAACAAAGCTAGAGGTACCCTCTCAGAAACAAGATATTAATACTCGTAAAACCCTGGGGCTGTTGGTAGTCACACGTTACATAGAGCCTCACCAACCGCGGCTGTCAAGGGAGATAATTCAATGTATGAAAGACGAACGCCTGCCCAATAAATCAAGCTTGGGTTGTGTAATTATGAGATCAGAGAGTTCCTGTAACATAGCGGCGCGAGGAACAGTCTTGTTAATAATCTTTGTTCCTTGGCAACCAGACTTGCTCCAAAAAGTCGCGTATTTCGAGTGGGCGTTGCCCCTCTGTTTGATAATTGGCTGGCTTGTCACAAATAATCCCCAAAGATCGACGCGTCGTTTTTTCTCTGTTCTGTTCTAAGATGTGGCGACGTTGACACTCTCTTGATGTGAAAAAGAATTTTGGTTTTATGAGATGGGTGCTAAGTTTTGTTGACTATATTAGTGGAGACTGGCGTTTCAAGTCTCAAAAAATGAAATTCTTAAAGAAAATAGTGGTAATTGGAATATTTATTTTCTGGTTTTTTTTCCCTTCTAATTTGTGATGTGGGTACATTAACGTATCCTTGATACATAAAACCCTATTCTCAATTTTATGAGTTAATTTTTGATTTTTTTGGCAGATTGAATTAGTTGTATTTGGTATTTTAATTTTACGAAGTAAAGTGACAATAATTGTTTGTTTGATATCTGTAGGCTTATTGTGTTGGGAGGTCAAAAAAGAAAGGGTGCTATCGCAGTTTCGCCATTTGCTTTTTGTGCATGGCATGTAATGAGAAAAACGCTGTATAACACGTGAGTTCTTTATTGACACAGGGGCGTAGCATCGCTTAGAAACAACGTTTGAAAGACATATACTCATATAGACCATACATTTGTATGGGTATATGTCTTTCAAACGCTGTTTCTAAGCGATACACGCCCCTGTGTTTATTGATAGAATATCCATAACGTTATCATTAAAGTGATCAACAATATAATATTTTACAGAAGCAATTATGCTTTTCAAACATTTTTAAACGCCTGTGAATAGCTTCCCGTAAAAGCTCTATTCGTAAAATTGACAAATCTAATGTCATCAAAGTATTATCTTCGGTAACCTGATTGTGTCGATAACATATTTGTATAAACATGATTGTCCCCTTGAATTTCGTTTCCACGAACCTTGATGTAATCCTCTCTTTTATTATTTCAGGAAAGGTTTTTTTTTAAAGCAGTGACGATGAAATGCTTGGGAATTGTTACCAAAATCAACTGTGAATGTGAAGGGGTTTTAAAGACTGATGATGACTAATACTTAACTACAGTGTAGTTTAGGATACTATTTGTACACATTTTGTAATTGATTTCTCTGATTATATATGCGGTATGTCAATCTCTTGATTGAGAATTCTTCTTTGCACTGAAAGGAAGTGATTCCTGAATTTTTAAAATATGTTTTATTTAATCTGTTCAATCCCTTCCAACATCCAATACCACTGGTGTATAAACACTGGATAAGCTTACTACAGTTAGAATGTAATAAACAACATAGTTAGACACGCATTATACCACAACGGTGAGTTATAACTATTTGATTCTCCCTTGAAAGACATCTGATATGAATTTTATTTATGTGTGTTTTTTTATCTTTGAAAAAGGTCGAAATTTGTTGTTTGTACTTTGAAACAATTTCACATTTTATATAGTATTACACATATTGATTCACTATCTTTAATCCATGGTGATGACGTCACTCTATTGTGTTAACAGTGGATTATTTTTAAGAATCTACTGGTCATTGACTAATCCAGTCAGGAGGGATGTCAGGTTTTGACATTTTCGTAATGGCTCACAAAGTAATTTGTTCAAGAATGATGTATTTTGTCTTAGTATATCTGATTAGAATCTTCAAATATCTGATTATTTGTGTAATGTCTGACCCTGGAATCGAACATGTAACCCTTCGTCTGTTACGCAGCGCCCTAACCTATTCGACTACCAGGCCTGCTGGTAATCATTTGATTGTTTGTCAGTAAGATCCCTGCATTCTAAACAAGACTGGTAAAGTGTGAAACGCGTGGGGATCGTGCTGAAACACATGAAATGCAGGAGTTCGGCTGTCAGTCAAGTCGCTTTGCGTGGAAGATTTCCGCCATGCACGTGCGTGGGAGAATCCATTTAATAAGGGTCGAAACTACGTGTACCATATCCGATGAATGGGCACCGAAATTTGCAAAATAATGTTTTTTTAGGTTACATAATTGAAATGTATTGTCTATAATGCTAGATAATCACATATGTATGTTTCGTGACGTCATACCTGGATTAAGATGGAGAATGCATTCGGAGCCCTGGATTCGTTAAAAATAATCAACTCGCCCCTTCGGGGCTCGTTGATTATTTTTAACGAATCCACGGCTTCTCATGCATTCTCCATTACATAATATTGCAACTATTGAACGATAATATATGTATACGTCTCTCATGTGAATCCAATTATCTATTACATTCGACTGACATAGTATTTTCCAATGAATAGCAAGTAGGTGTATAACAGCATGGCAATTAGGTTAAAGATAATAGAACCTCTCTGTTTTGTTCGATGTTAATTCGTATATTCATAAAGACAATACTTTCAAGTAAACAAACACTAAATATCATTTCGAAGCGTCACCTACTTAGCAAGGTAAGTAAAGTGATTAAAATTGGCTAGCTAATTATCTCATTCTCGAAACAGTTTTCCGTGGCCACTCATTGTAGCATAACCTTCGTTAGCGATGTGACGTCATACACAAGAGTTACTACAATGGAATACTTAGGCGATTTGTCGATTTTCGTCGATGATTCGTTTAAAACTTTTGACATTGTAAGTTTCCGACAGAATTGGTATATGTGCGTCTGTAGGTAGTAATTTCGGAGATTTTAAAGCATTTTTCTATATTTAATCGCTGGTTTTAGTTTTATTCTTTTCCCAATGGAGTGGAGTGTTAGGTTATTTTATAGGCTACAATATGTTTTGAAATGAATAACTGACAAGTCAAATATAAAAACGATCATGCAATTTTTGAAACTTATAAACGTCGTTATTATTTCAATTGTTGTTGTGCTTGATTTTGTGTTTGAAGTGGCCTATAGTTTGAGGCCTACTGCTTATTTCCCATCTTCTATGTGTGATGGATGGTCGCACTATAATGATCGATCTCCATGACTTATCGTCCAAACAAAATTAGAAAACGAACTCCGATAAGACTTCGTCTTGCTTTAAGAGTTCGTATTCTTACAGACAAAGTGATTTATCGGTCAAACAAATTTGACAAGCAAACTCTGTTTACACCTTCACCGGAACACTGGAGTTTACGTGTACTTGTTCTTAAAAGTTCAGTGTACTTATTACTAATATCCAGATACCACAATAAAAAAGCCTTGGTAAGTCTACAACACGATTTAGCTTTAAATAGAAATTCAGTAATCTCGCAGGCTCCTTTTTATTCTATTATCTTTGGGCTTTCTTTCAAATTTGGAAATTTAATCAAAAATCATTTTAGAGACTACATGATAGTCTACTTTTCTTACTGATAACACAAGCAATGAGTAACCTATATGACTGCAATTTCCCCCTTGTCATTGATAAAATATTTCATCTTATGACGCACGATACACTTATGTATTAAATTTCATTTACTTTATTTTACAAAGTGATGTTTTGAGAAAATTTCATAAAATATTACTAAAAGCCCCCACTGAAAAGATGCAATATGTAATACTCAATTTAAGCGTAACATATTAACTATGTGTCCACAGGTGATCAGTATAGTAATTATAATAATGATAATAAGTTTACTGGTACGTCAACAGAAATGTAACGTCAACGTATTGTTAGCGGTTTTTGTCATTGTCACTGATTATGGGGCCAGAAAAATGTCTTATGTAAGAGACACAGATAACGATGATTATCTTGAACTTTAAAGGGGCAGTAGCACGTTTTTTTTCAAATTTTATTTTTTCAAATTTCCCATTTATAATAATAGTTTATGTCATTTATATTTACTTCAGAGGGTAAAACATCTTATTACTCAAACCAATTATCCGTAGTGGTAATAACAGTGTTGCGTATAAAGCAAAAAATGCATGGCGGTCATTTTATTGTGAACACATTTTATTAATTCGAATGACATAAACGATTCCCAAGGCTTTACGGAAACATGTAAACACATGTTTTAACTTGATTTTCCGAAGAGAGAAGGGTGTTTTACTATTGGCGACATTATTTTTCAAATACATTTCATCAACTAATTTCATCGAAAAAACGTGCTACTGCCCCTTTAAATATTGAACTCATCTGATACAGTATCTATTCAGATCTTGTAAAACGACATTTACGTATCCTTAACTGGACATTGTACATTTTATTGTATAATGTACATGTATACATGTATACAAAATGAACATTTAATTAAGACATTGAAAAATGGCACATTTTAAACGATTAAAATAATAAATAACGAATTATTTGATAATCTTACCGGGTAATTGTTGTTCACTAACTCAGAATTAGTGTTGTCACGTACCCATACAGCTGCGTACCACAAGTTTGTTCACCTACTTTCGATTTTTGCGCAAATGTCATGTAATTTGACATGCCTTTGAAGCACCGTACCAACCTTGAAACTATAGACCTGCATTTTTGCATAATAAAAAGAACGTTGATAGTTCCATAACACAATCTGATTTGATATCTCATAATTTACAGTTACTTGTTTGGCAGCTCTTTGAAGTGACCAGGGGTCAATAATTTCAAAACTACAGTTTTTATTTTCTTCTGTGAAATATGCAGTTATCAATTGGGTCTGAAATACATAATGTATGTCCTCTTATACTCATTAAATGTATTTATGATAAATTTGTTCTCTTTTAGTCAATATGAAAACTTTTAATCGAAAATTAATGAAATTTGAATTTTCAAAAGTGGCCCCCTTCTGTCTTTTTCCTTATTCCAAATTTCATAAATATGCACCACTGCCATGATGATCACAGGAAACGTTTGCGAATGATTGTTTTACTCATGAATGTATAACTATTCGTTGTAATAGTATACGTGATGTAATTCTATTGACGTTACAGTTAACGTCAATTGACATGATATTTGCACTATATATGATACACATGTAGGTAAACAAACTTTCGGTGCGCAGCTGTATACTAAAGGAGAACAAATTCAGTGACAAAAGTACAAGTCTTTACAATGATCATTGTTTCAAAATCATTGTTGTGGTAATGTTCATGTCAAAGTTTTTGGATGAACACCTTTAAATATACATGTAGGTACATGCTAACTGTACCAGGTAAAGCTGTTATTGAAACCCGGAGGTTCATATCTTTACCTTACAGGTGGGGAGCGGCACAATCAAGGTAAGTGTTTACAGGTACACAGCAGAAAATAATGAAAATAAATTGTTTACATTTACAAGGTCAATCTGACTCTATGTTGACAATTGTATCTTAAATTGGTTGTCGGTCAGACGTAATATATCATGTTGTAAGGCTGTATATTTATAACCCTCAAAGTTAGATACCTATATCGTCAAGGTGTGCCGTTCTTTAAAGACGTCGATAACGCTAGTTCTAATACGATGCTAAGAAACCTCGATACGTCCCCATAGACCGTCATATTGTGAAGAGACGATGTCTCGAAACGTGTGAGTTCATTTCATTCATTGGTATTTTTTTATGGTCAGGAGAAATCTTCCATTGACATTTATTTAGCTTTATTCGATTTATGAATCTCATTCATTCAGTGCGGTTTGTATGAGAGTACATAATCGCATTCTTTTAGTTCCTGGTAAACCATAGTGCAAAACAGCGTGATTCAAAGGGAAATTGTATGTCGAGAGACTCTTATTTGTGCTTTTTCTAATGGTTGTGTCGATAAGACTCTCATGAGTTTTGAAAAAAAAAATTTATTGCAGGATTTTTTTGCAGACTACGATGACAAACTGAAGTATTCATCTAGGAACAAATTGGGAACTGTTTTTGTGTTTCTACGGATAACAAAGTCAAGTCTTTTCAACTGAACCTTTCTGAAAGTAATCTACAGAGAAGACCGAGCATCCTTCAAACTCATTTCAGACTCAATTGAATTGTTACACTCCCTGCATTGAAACCGAACAGTTTCCAAAATGACAGAGAAGAAAGGTTCATTTTGCAGTTCTGTGAAATGCCAGTGTCTGATGTTTTTCGTGACGGCTGCATGTGTGGCAGTTGTGGTCTGTGTGGCACTTCTGGTTAAAACTATCAGGTTCAGAAGACCCCCAGACCAGACCTGGTGGCAGACTTCTATAGTGTACCAGATCTACCCACGGTCTTTTATGGATTCGGATAGCTCCGGCACCGGCGATTTAAGAGGTAAGTAATAATATGACGTCATCTTTGTTTCAAAATGCATTATGAACGTATGTTGGCACATATAGTTGTTGGCATCGACAGCGCAGAGGTAAAATAGTAATATCATGTTTATGGCAAAATGTATTTTGGTTCAATGTGTGCTTAGAAGATTGTTATAACAATAATGCACTTGAAAAATAAAGAGAACGTTTTTGAACGGTATGTAAATTAATATTTAATCAACCGGTAGAGGAACGGTGTCATAAGTGTCGAATGTTTATTTATCAACTTTTTTTGCAGTTGAATTTCCGTGACGTCAAAAATGAATGGAACGTTACGTCATTTGTACGGATTTCACACTGATGCCTGATATGACACTCAAGCAATGTCATTTTTGTGGAATGAGAATAAAAATGGTGACAACTAAGAGCCCCGTCTAACCCCGAAAATACACTAGAACAAATCTGTAAGACCCTGTCTAAGGAGACACAAGATCTAACTGATCCAGACACGTCCTGAAGAACTTGAACTCGCCCCTTGGCATCACTTTCCATATTTCAAAAATAAACCAACTCTATAAACTGATGCAAAAGCTCATGTCAAATCGGTGAAACACAGTGTTTCCCATTCTCTAGTCTGATATTTAGCCCCTGAAATGAATTTTTTTTTAAATTTTAAAATTTGAATAAAATAAAAAAAGGATCCTCCGAGATGTGTTCATTTTCAGAGCTCTGTAGACTTGCCTCATTGTAGACTTTCCTGTGCTCTTTAAATTTAAGGGGTCTGCATGACAGACTACCCATTCTCGATAATCCAGAGAATACCCTCCGATACTGAGTAGATTTATCGGAGCGTATGTTCTGAATTATCGAGAATGAGTATAGCCGACCTAATTTAAAGGAGAGATATGTGTTTATCTACGTGTCCCCAACAAAGATAAAATCTTGTTCCTTGTTGGTAGGTACACCACACAGATATGTACCCCTATAACCTCCGGAGATTGCTACAGCGCTATTTATTCACTCCAGTTACCCATGATGGAAAATGTGACGCAGATTTAAAGTCACCCAACACGCTGTTATCAGATAACACAACTAGGTCGTATTTACCAAACCTTAATCTGCATGATAAATTACTCACCTACCAAGGACAAGCTCATACCCAAAAGAGGATGTGGGAAATTTGTTTGTCCATAAGAGATCAATTGATCTGTTTTTTAAAATTCACATTGATAATCGTGTTTCTTGTGAGTTATGTAGACCTACCATGTACACACTTACACACACCACATTCTTCCCTTACACACGCACAGTTGTAGAATGTAGATGACTTAGTATTTGTGATTTACCTCTATTGTTTTAGTATAACAATCTAACCTTGCCACATGTATATTTTAAAATTTCCCATTTATAATGATAGTTTATGTCATTTAAATTTACCTTAGAAGATAACACATCTTATAACACAAACCAAGTATTTGTAGTGGTAATAACGATGTTGCGTATGAAGCAAAAATTGCACGGCGGTCATTTTATTGTAAACACATTTTATCATTTCGAATTACCAAACATGTCCCATGGCTTTACCGAACCATGTACACTCATTTTTAACTTGATTTTCCGAAGAGAGGAGGGTGTTTTACCATTGGTGATATTATTTTTCAAATACAGTCCATCGACTTGAGCGAAAAAACGTGCTACTGCTCCTTTAAAGGGGCAGTAGCACGTTTTTTCCGGGAAATAAGTTGATGAACTGTATTTGAAAAATAATTTCACCAATAGTAAAACACTCTTCTTTTGCGGAAAAAACAAGTTAAAAAATGAGTGTACAGGCTTCCATAAAGCCTTGGGAATCATTTTTGTCATTCGAAATATTAAAATGTGTTCACAATAAAATGGCCGCCATGCAATTCTTGCTTTATACGCAACACAGTTATTACCACTATGGCTAATTGGTTTGTGTAATAAGATGTTTTACCCTCCAATGTTAATATAATTGACATAAACTATCATTATAAATAGGAAATTTGAAAAAATAAAATTTGCGAAAAACGTGCTACTGCCCCTTTAACGTTGTATCTCCTTTGTCTCATCTCGAGGTCCTGTTTACATAAGAATTGCGAAACGTGCCATGATGAAGTTCAAAAGATGCAATGGCGTACTTGGAGTATTTAAACACAATCATGTTTATTTATATATTTGTTCACATACGCGCGTAAATACGATTTTTTGGGCATTTTTCACGTTCTAAATGACCTTTTTTACTTTGCTCAATGACATTCATTATATTGGCTCTTCCTATTTTCATCCAAGGTATAATAAACAAAATGGACTACTTCCCCTATCTCAACGTGAAGGCGATCTGGATCAGTCCTGTGTTCGAATCCCCCATGAAAGATTTCGGCTACGACATCAGCAACTTCACCAACATCGACCCAATCTTTGGCAACCTAACCGACATGACGGAACTCATAAAAGAGGCTCACAATAGAGGTATGGATTTAATAATTTAAATGAATTATAAATAGTATTTAAATTAAAATTTTAATTTTAATTTAATATAACTAAATTATTTCATTTTATCTACTGTAAAAGAAGTTTCATTGAATTGTTCTTCTTTTACGATCTTCACAGTCATATTCATTAATCGTTTCAGATGTTAAGGTGATCTTAGATTTTGTACCGAATCATTCGAGTAATAAGCACAAGTGGTTCAACATGAGTGAGAATGGTGTGGAGAAATATAAGGACTACTACATCTGGGCGGACGGCAAGAACTCTACAAATGGTACCATGGTACCCCCTAACAACTGGGTAAGACTTTGACAAGATGAAATTAACACATTAATGATTACATGGTACCCCTAGAGAGCTGGGTAAGTTATAACTGAAACAAACCTATTATTAACACATTTAAATTTTACGTGGTACCCTTTTATAGTTAGGTAGGTTATCATTGAATCATATTGGATATGAAGTTAAAAAAATATGATTCCCAAAAGTATGAAAGTATGAATAAAATATGCAGAAATAAATCAAATCGTTATTCAGCCACCTGCAATGATCAACTTCCAAACGCAAGGCATAACTCTTGCCAGTCTGCATTACTGGCTGATTTATCCCTTGCGGTATTTCCCTCGCTTTCTTGTGTCGAGGCAGTGAATTGCTGCACTGGAAATGCATAGCGGGCCTGAATTTCTAAACACAGATTTCTTAAGGAAATACTGCAAGGCCTAAATCAGCCAGTAATGGGGACTGGCAAGAGTTATGCCTTGCATTGGGAAGTTGCCTGCAATCAAATGTACACTTTATAAAACTTGCCATTAACATAAATAGATAATGTAATATCAAAAACGGTTGTTACAAATACCCGAGGCCCTTGCGAGGGATATTTTACTTTTATCAACGAGTCTGATGTGTTTGATATTAGAAGACATGGGAGTGACGTTCCTTTTATCATCCAAATTCATTCTTTATCAATTCCAATGGAAAATTTAGTTTTCTTTTAAAACATTGGATCAAAATTGTTTTACATTAAACATGATTGTAAGTTCCTTCCTAAAAAAAACACTAATTGAATAAGAATATATATCAGTCTGTACATTACTTACATCAGTGTGTATGGAAGTCACAGCTTTCTGATATTGTATTTTTCAAAATTGAGGTTTCATTAAAAGTCACCATATCATTAATCCTAATGTATATAATTCAAATTAAAATGGTTCGGAATGAAATCTTTTGTAAAATTCGAATATATGACAGATGTGTTTGTACACGCAGTTAACACCATTGATTAGTAGTTTAGTACCATAATAATGGTTAGCCGCCAAAACAAAATTTTGTCCATTGTTACATTTCTTTCATTGTCTGTGCGTCCAGTTGTCTGTGTTCCGATATTCCGCTTGGGAGTGGAGCGAGAAGAGGAAGCAGTTCTACTACCACGCCTTCCTCAAAGAACAACCGGATCTCAACTACAGGAACCCGGAAGTAGTCGAGGAGATGAAGGTTGGGGTCACTTCCGGTGACGAACGTTTGAATCTAAAACTTAAAAATGTTAACACAAACTTTCCTCAACATTACTTTAGTGTCTAAATGTTCAAATGATAGTTCCTGAATATCTTCTCAAACGTATTTTACAACATACAGGGCGCCCTGAGATTCTGGTTGGAGAGAGGCGTGGACGGCTTCAGGATTGACGCTCTTGCTAACCTCTTCGAAGTAAAGGACCTGACAAAGAATGAACCAAAAACAAATAAATCTGAATATGATAATGTAAGTTATCTGCATAATGAATAAATATTTCCGGAAATGACAATAAAATGAACGAAACAAGACTAAATACACTTCCGGGTAAAAAAAAAGCACACATGAATTTCGTTAAAGGGGAAAAAGAAATTTAAAAATAAAGTATGGTGGTCTCCAAGTTATACTGAAACAATAATTAACATGACTGTCAATTGAAATCGTAGAAAAAGTGGGATTCGAGTAAGTAACTTTGAAGAAAACTATCTTCCGGTTGATTCACATGCGCACATTGGCAACGTACTGCAGTGTCATCGCCACTTTAATGCGAGTTGTTGCTCGAGGTGGTTTGTAAATCTGTTTCAAATGTCATTTCTATGATTAAGAACTCATCGAACACTGAACAGTTGCTCTTGTCTCGTCTCAACAAACGTCATTATTTGTAAGAAAGGCTGAAACGTCGAGTTGTTGTACAGAAATGGTGCAACTTCATAATGCAAAATATTGCTAAAGTGCTCTTCGTGAAAGATGATTAGATCTCTGGTTGGCGTGTCTTTTGCCCGGTTGTGTACATTTCGATATGACAATGTAAGATTATAAACCAAGACAAAGAACGTCCTGATATGACAATGTAAGATTATAAACCAAGACAAAGAACGTCCTGATTTGACAATGTAAGATTATAAACCAAGACAATGAACGTCCTGATATGACAATGTAAGATTATAAACCAAGACAAAGAACGTCCTGATATGACAATGTAAGGTTATAAACCAAGACAAAGAACGTCCTGATATGACAATGTAAGATTATAAACCAAGACAAAGAACGTCCTGATATGACAATGTAAGGTTATAAACCAAGACAAAGAACGTCCTGATATGACAATGTAAGGTTATAAACCAAGACAAAGAACGTCCTGATATGACAATGTAAGGTTATAAACCAAGACAAAGAACGTCCTGATATGACAATGTAAGATTATAAACCAAGACAAAGAACGTCCTGATATGACAATGTAAGATTATAAACCAAGACAAAGAACGTCCTGATATGACAATGTAAGATTATAAACCAAGACAAAGAACGTCCTGATATGACAATGTAAGGTTATAAACCAAGACAAAGAACGTCCTGATATGACAATGTAAGGTTATAAACCCAGACAAAGAACGTCCTGATATGACAATGTAAGATTATAAACCAAGACAAAGAACGTCCTGATATGACAATGTAAGATTATAAACCAAGACAAAGAACGTCCTGATATGACAATGTAAGATTATAAACCAAGACAAAGAACGTCCTGATATGACAATGTAAGGTTATAAACCAAGACAAAGAACGTCCTGATATGACAATGTAAGATTATAAACCAAGACAAAGAACGTCCTGATATGACAATGTATGTTAATGAATCAAGACTTAAGGTCTCCGGTAGGACAATGTAACTTTCTAATATTAAAATAATTATAATATTCGGATGCAATTGGAATTTAGTATTCTATATCCGACAACATTACAATGTCCATTCATAAAAAACGTTGTTATTAATTATTAGACATCTACTGTACGTACATTCTATTGCAAATAAGGTCACATGAATACACGAATCATAATGTTAACTTTGTGTCCAGTTAAATTATAAATTATAAATATAATGAATACACAATCTTACCATTTGAATTTGTTAGGGTATTGAGAATAATTAAGCCTACAAATATATGTGATTTGTATAATTTGAGCCCACTTTTGAAGGCATATTGCTATTAGCTCACTGTCCCACTACACTGTAAAATCTGATGATTGCTATCTCCTCTAGACCCAGTGGGAGTCTCTGGATCACATCTACACCCAGAACCAGATGGAGGATATACACAAGATCCTTAAAGGGTGGAGGG
Organism: Gibbula magus; assembly: GCA_936450465.1. Lineage (NCBI taxonomy): Eukaryota > Metazoa > Mollusca > Gastropoda > Trochida > Trochidae > Gibbula > Gibbula magus. Next base: position 37,628,099 of record OW388294.1, on the reverse strand, counting down.
GTGTGTTGGACGAGTTTGAAGATAAGGACAAGATAGCACGGTAACACATGATCAATGTGTGTCGTAATATATGAATGAAGCAATGAAACGGGAGCAAGTGTTATACACACATGTACACTCAACCGCAAAAGAAACGTCATCACATTTTCAACAGAGTGCAAAACGAAACATTGCTGCCGGAGAAAGTCAATTTTGAATGCTTTTATAGGGACATGATTTGTGAAGATGTACCCGTAATTTTATACATCAGAGTATAATACTTTTATTTTTATGCCTGTACCAGTTTACTTGGGAGTGATGAAATCGCTTTTTCAAAATGGTTTTTGGTCAGAATATTTGACATTTAACCTAAACATTCATAAACTATAATTGAATAAATAGAATAAATAAGATGTTTTCAACACAAATAACCTACTTGGACTTAAATTTGCTGACACGTCTTTACTGTAAGGCGTCATGAAACAAGACAAAAAGCCCCATTGTGACTCTCTTATCTGGACTAGTTTAGGAGATTCGAAACGACGATTTCTTCAAGCGAATGTTTTTCAGAAATACGAACAGATAATGTTTTGAAATTTCAGATTTAGTTTTATTGGCTCCTGGAGACATGGTGTATCTCTGTTTTAGCTGTGTCCATCACTCTTGGATTGAATTAACTTGTATTGTGAATGGTGACGTTTCTTTCGCGGTTGAGCGTACATGAGATTTGTGGTACACTTTCAAATGTAATAATTTCTTTATTACTCATTCCATTCGTCTGAGATAACACGTTTACGTAAATTTGTTTAAGATAGTTTAATTAAACTTCTTTTAATCAAAATAGTTTTATTAATTATAGTCTCGGTCTATTATTATGTTAAAGAGCCATCGAGTATGTTGATGTTTTCGACTCAAAATAAGCGAAAGAAATCGCACTAAGGTGATTTCCAGTCTATACTTGTATATAGATCAATTCCTTCATTTTCAAGCGCAAAGCATTGTGGTCTAACTCACACACTGTAAACAAATACATGAAAGAAAAATAAAGTTGTTGAGTACTTAAGTAAATTGAAATATATAATTTTGGCGTTTATTTTTTTGCCATTTCATTAAATTTTGTATTTGTATCAAATAATGTTTAACCCAACGAGGTATTATAATTGCATTTTATAATCAATGATAATATAAACGTAATATATTTGTCATAGTTTGATGGTATTGTCACAATAAAAATATCACTGAACGGGTAAAATTTCAATAATTTGTATATTCACAGGACAATTTGAAACATGTTTATACATATAACAATCATATAACAATCGTCACATTCAGTAATGTGTGACACTTACAGGTGAAAAGCGAATTCCCCTTGGGTTGCCATGGAGACTTGTGAAATAGTCACGCCCGCATGCCTTGGAAACGTCTGTTGTTGTGTATTACGTTTTATGAAATAAAGGGAGTTCTGTTTATATTACGTCAGATTCTCCTAACGCGCGGTAATCTTGTCTTTGAGGCCAAAATTCATTGGATTGTCGTGATATGAAAATTATGTATTATGTCATGTGGCTGATAAAATATTTCTCTAGTGATTGGTATCATAAGTATATTTAAGATAAAAAAAATTATTTAAACACTAACATGCTCGATGGCTGGCTCTTTAATATTTAAGCCCCTTTAATGGAACCGTCGATCCTACATCCCGAGTAGAGAATATTTTTTTAAAGTAGTTCCCTCAACCTCAAAGTCACCCCATGATTTGCCTACATATTTTCCTTGATATCTAGAAGAAGTAAAACCAAATTCATCAAAGTCATTTATTCAATTCTGCAGGTATATGGTAGTGGAAGCCTACACCCGTTCAAAAGAAGAACGCAATTCGTGGTACTCGACAGGGGCAGACATGCCATTCAACTTCGCCCTGGTCAGTGATATGACGTCCGATTGTAACGGTACTTGTATCGCCGATATCGTGCATCGCAGCTATGACGGTCTTCCCGAGGGGGCGTGGCCTAATTTTGTGGTGAGTGCTATACTTTTGACGTAAAATTGCATTTACAACACTATAAAATTCGTTGTCAAGTAATGATAAATGTTTATATCGTAACGTTTAGTTGCGATACCAACTACATACGATTCACATGATATTCCATGATTAATTCTTTTCATTAGCCGTTACGCAAATATCAGAGATCCAGAGATCCATAGATCGACGATTTTACGAACGCTTCTTGCATTATTTACTCGTTGCGTTTAAAATCAAAATATGTTAATCGGGTATTTTATTTCATCATTTAATCGTGTATATATCAGTCAGAAATCGATGTGAAATGTATATCAATCGAAAATGCCTGAGTATAAGCTTTTTTTCTAGAGTGTGTCACTGTTTCAAAATAAGTGTTAAGCATGGAATGTCCATTACGTGGTCCTTTTTCACAACTCAATCACAGTTATATAACATAGTTATATGTACAATATATTTCAAATAACTCAGTATATAAAACCGGTTACAAATATGTCCAATATAATACACGAATTTGTGTCCACAGACTGGTAACCACGACACTCGACGCATATCCACACGTCGCGGCAAGGAGTTCATTGACGTGTTGAACATGTTGCTACTGACACTGAGAGGGACCCCCACTTCCTACTACGGGGAGGAGATAGGGATGCTAGATGTTGAACCGACCTTCAATCAGTCTGTGGATCCACGGGGCCTTGCTTTTGGAAAGGTAACACAAGTTGATAATGGAATTACTATGTTAAAGAGCAAACATGACTCCGGGGTCTTCTGCTTAAATAAAAACCAAAAGGGAGGGGGTGGGTACGAGGGCTTCTTTAATATAAAACTGCCCGAGGGATTATCCCGACCTTTAGGTTTCTTGGAGCATAAGACCGAGGAGGAATGCTTTCTCTAATTTATAAACCGTCAAATGTAACACTTTACATTTTAAAAGTTTTGATTCCCAAATCCTGCGTTATAAAGTATATGTCTTCCTTGAACCCGATGAACAACGAATATTTTCTTTATCTAACACGTCAAATGTGTCTTTGAAACCGAGAATGTCACTATTTGTGAATCACGAGGGAATCTGTTATTATCCATACTGTTTTTCAGGATTTCCTTAACCATTCCCGCGACCCAGAAAGATCTCCGATGCAGTGGTGTGACTGCCGCATGGCCGGATTCACTAATTCCTCACAACCCTGGCTGCCTGTTGGAAATAACTACCGTACTGTCAACGTCGAGGTTGGTTATCTTGATATATTATCACAGGCCCCAGACCCTAACTATACATATCCCTATACCACCTACCTATATAACATATAAAAAGGTAATACACTGTTCGCCATCTTGGATGCTTCCATAGGACCAGAAATGGAAATTTGGATCAGTCTACGAATATTACAAAGCGTATTTGAGCCAGTAGACCAGTTTTACCAAGTCTGATCATATGACAGGATCCAAGATGGCGGACAGTGTCTTACCTTCTTTATATGTTATATAGGTAGGTGGTATACGTATATGTATATTTAGGGTTTGGCGCCTTTGAATCTTATGAGGAGAAAATACACAAATTGTTCAATATTTATGTGCTAATGGTTCATAATACGACCAAACTAATGCTTACTATGGAATAACGGAGTAGGCCCCCAATGTATAGAATCCATTGGAAATAAATAAAGTCTTCCCAAATTAGGTCTCGGTTCGTAGTTGATCATGAACATCTGTCTCTCATTAGAGAGGCTGTCACATTTTGGGAAGACACAACCATATTTATGAAAGGCAACATGTTGAATTATTTTTAAAAAACTAATAATAATAGATATTCTCAATATTCTGAAGAATGCCTTTTCCGCCAATATTGAACGAGAGTATCTCCATATTACCCAGTATCCATTGATGTGTAATTGCACATTTTAGTGAACGAAAACGATATAACAAAAAAACGTAATAATAAGTTTACGTGATGACATAATTTATACCGCAAACATTACAAATATTTGATTTTCTTGCAGACTGAAAAGAACGCAACAGGTTTCAGCACGTTGAAACTTTACCGGAAGTTGGCCATTCTGCGCGAAGAACCTGCCTTCAAATACGGCAAAATTAATGACGTAGTTGTCAATGACAACATATACTCCTATCTACGTTACGCAGTGGACTTCCCATCATACCTTGTTACAATGAACTTTGGAAAGATGACGTCATCAGATAATTACTCGAAGGTTCCCGTAAATGCAACCAAAGGTGTGGTGGTTGCTACAACGCGCACCAGTCCTTACAAAGTGGATGGCGAAATTAATCTCACTAACGTGACACTTGGTCCCGCTGAAGGATTAGTTATAAAGGTTTAGGGAGTCCGATGCACATTATATCACAGAATTATAACCAGATGATAGTTAATTTATTGGTACCATTGGAAACCTCATGGTAATGGCAAAGGGCAATATAATTGCTCTAAAGAGAGGTTTCTTTAGGATCGCCATTTTGTTTTTTTCAAAGCGTGAAATGAGAAAAATACTTAATTTGTACACATTTCAAAATTTGTTTATAATAAAACGTATATTGATCAAATATCCTCAGAGTAACAAATAATTCATCAATATCAACATGTTCTTGTGCCGAGCAAAGCTTCAACGCTCGTAGGGCCGATAAATGGCTTCACTTCTTATTGTGTTAATTTTTCAATGAATGTACGCTACTCTTTGTCAAATTGTCATACTAAACACACACAAATACCACCTTTAGTAATATGTTTCATTTTGATTGAGTTATAATCACGCATTAATAGTAAATGTACAAAAACAGGAATATACCCTCTAATTTCGTTTCCGATAGACCCCCCTTTAAGATCTCAAACTACAGCTTTGAATCAAGGAACTGGCGCTCGTTCTCCGTAACGTTACGTGAACATTGAGGTTGATGACAATGCTTAACGTTTACATAATCGACCCATATTTACAGGGGACATAATCCATAAACATAACATGTATTTGTTTTCATTGTGTCAATGTATATCTTGTTAACAAAAATCAAAGGACCGCCCACTCTACAATATTGAAATATTTAAAAATACAAATTATGATCGATATGAAACTTACATGTAAATATTGGATATTGGGATGATCTTTAACTTGTTTTTTTGTAGTAGTTGATTATGTGTAAATTTAATAGTATTCACATAGTGAGAAATATTTGAAAATAAAGTATTTATAAACGGTAGGATCTGCATACCCACGCAACAATTGCGAAATCTGCTCCGCTTGATGCGTTCGTAAAATCTCCAAATTAGGTAAGTGAAAATCATACCCCCCGCCCCCAATCTTGGTCCACAGGTGAAGTTTAGCGCAAATATGTTGCGCAACATAGATGAACGACCAGTTTTCCCTATGTGCGAACGAAGTGAGCAAAGGTTGGCAACGTATTTCTCTCGACTCGAATCGAAATAATTTTCAACTGTCAAAATTCATTGTCCCAAAAATTCAAACTCGACACCCATTTGAACACAGGGTCGTGCTCTCTTAATCCCAACCCCATATGTTACATTTACTCACGTAAAACATATACAATTAATTATTTTAAGCGCCCAGAGAGGCTTCTAAATTCGCTCTTCGGCACCATTCTCACTCGCAAACTTCCGCTATACGGAGCGAATGAATTACCAGGGGAGTTAACTCCTAGTACTGTTAGTACGACACGACCTTTTTCACTTTAAATAGTTTATAGAGCAAACTAAAAAAATATATATCTATATCATAAAACAATTTCTATATTGCACAATTATAATAAAATGGTTTAATTATCATATTTCCAGACAGTTATTAAAATTTCTAATGTGCATGACGAACACTGTTGCTTGAAATGTACCTTAAAGCTACAAGACTATGTGGCTACAAAGCCTATCTGAAGCTGACAACTAAGTTTTTAGAACCAACGATATTAATAAAAGATACAAGAATAAAAGATCAATCGAGTCGGAAAAGAACAGATCTAACATCAGCGATTGAATATCGAAAAATTAAAAAAAAAAACGAAATTACTCGATGTCTACTGACGCTCAAATACCCAATCTATCGAAAAGTGGCACTGCTAATTACAGAGTTATTTCCCTTGGTTTTCAATATTTCGATAAACGTCTTTTAAACTTCTAAAAAAATCCAAGAATACGACAAAACATCCCATAAATAAAGATTTAAAAATTTAATGCAAAATGGGGTTATATTAAAATTCTTCTAAATGTAAAATATTCCTTTTCATTCGCTCCGTATAGCGGAAGTTTGCGAGTGAGAATGGTGCCGAAGAGCGAATTTAGAAGCCTCTCTGGGCGCTTAAAATAATTAATTGTATATGTTTTACGTGAGTAAATGTAACATATGGGGTTGGGATTAAGAGAGCACGACCCTGTGTTCAAATGGGTGTCGAGTTTGAATTTTTGGGACAATGAATATTGACAGTTGAAAATTATTTCGATTCGAGTCGAGAGAAATACGTTGCCAACCTTTGCTCACTTCGTTCGCACATAGGGAAAACTGGTCGTTCATCTATGTTGCGCAACATATTTGCGCTAAACTTCACCTGTGCTTGGTCAGACAAAGGAACTAGCAAAAACAAATCTCAAGTTGCGTGTGTACATTCAGAAGTAACCCTCAGACAAGAAACTTTGCACGTGTCCATGAAAACAGAAAACATATTACTCAAGTATAAGTCTAACATGTCTAACCAACACACAAGACAAATTTAGTGATCATGGTTGACAAGTATATCGAGCGTAATAAATTGCGTACAGTTTGGGAGATAGACGAAGGCCAAAATGACTTCCTCAGGTCACAGTTTAAGTTATACTCAGTTGACCGCTATCAGTAAAGTTCAGCAAGAAACGGCGCGGCTCGCCGAATGGGTGGGTGACCCGCTTCATCGCAAATCTTCATTGGCAGCAGTGCGTTGAGAATTAAAAAAAAGGAAAGATGTTTGAGCGTGCCCTCATTATTATCATTAAGTTACTTTTCTATATAGCAAATCCCGCATTTTCTCTCTAAAAGTATTAATAGATAGTAGAATAGTAGAAAACAATGTAAAGACGACCCGATGCCAAACTTCACGCGATGAGTCAACGGTCCAATGCACAAAGGTCAGTGTGACATGCATGTCGCAGTGGATGACGGCTTGACGAATGCATATCATTTCAGCACCGTGACCTCGATTCATTGTACGGCATCAACGGGCTAATACAAATTATAGCATATTTGGATCTGAACCCAGAGTATTCTAAGAGACTCCTGGATTTCTTCTTGAAGCACTTCATACCAAAATGAAGGTAATCAGCCCTTTTCTTCAGATATAGTATCATACGTTCCAGTGAGGAATTAAATCTGGGTAGGTAGAGTGTATAGTGGTGATCTGATTGGTATAGTAGACCAGATGAATTCTATGCTGGGTCTCACAAACCTAAATTGCGACTATGACGGTTTTCATTTTTATGATTATTATTTTATGATTATTGTTACGATTTGTTTGTGCGTTTAAACGAATGCTGTTATATATATTGTCAATTTCATAATTAAAACGAGTTGCGTATTACCCATCCTGTGTCAACACTTTTTGTTGGCCATTCTACCTACAGCTCTGATATTTATGGACAATAACCTTTCAAAAGTAAAATTATTTTTTTTGGGTGAATTTCAGTGAATTGTTTGGTTATAATTTTACTTTGTACAATTTAATAAATAAAACATTTCATAGCTTAAATCAAAATTGAACGATTCTTTTTTGGTATAGTATGAAACACAATTAATTTAAGGGAAATACGTGACATTTACTTCATCGAATAATCAGAAAGTCACACATGAGCTAAAACAAAGACACTTGGACATGGAACCGCTCATTCAATACAGAAATGAATGAATCACATACACTAACAAAATCAATTTACATACTTGATAATGTAAATATATCACACAATTCGTCGTTCAAGCCTGCATACAGTCTGCATTTCAAGATAGTTGTACGATGTAAACAGTTCAAATACCATGCAATGAGGTTCAATAGATTAATTATGGGTATATGAGAACACGGGCCCTTGTGTCATTGCTTTTCACATCAATTAAAAAAATAATAATAATAATTAAAGTTTGAGATGACCCCCCGATCTTCAAGCCTTCAGAATTTATTATTCTAGACTGATAGATTCTGATGGCTTGAAAATCGGGGGGTCATCTCAAACTTTTAATATTATTTTTTTAAATTGGTGTGAAAAGCAATGACCAAGGGGCTTGTGTATGAGAACAGTGGGTTTGAATCCCGGCGTAGGCACATAAAATGTAAGGTTGGGTCTCTTACTGTGTCGTGTCCTTGGGCAAGGCACTTCATCCACATTACACTCAGTCCACCCAGCTTTACAACTGGGTATCTACAAGAACGGGTATACAATCCTCGATAATCCAGCGCTATTGTTCCGATAAATCTACGTGTGTAGATTTATCGGAACAATAGCGCTGGATTATCGAGGATGGGGTATACAGTCCTACAAGGTTTTGAGTCTCGCCTATATGTGGCAGCACGGAAAATACAATTTCGTCAGAGTTATAATACACTAACCGCATTGAGTCCACTTTTTCTGCCTTTTTCTCAAATGTCTTATCCATTTTTATTACTGTAAAATTCTCGTTATGAGCATATTGATAACTATAGTTGACGTAACAGGAAGTAGCTTAATAGCTTAATTGAGAATTTCTCTATATAATTTGTATTATAGTTTTGTGTTTATTTTGAAACTGTACAGACGAGTGAAGAAGCACTTAAATTAAATTACGTCATCCTATTGTTCTTTCACTCCATTATTTTCCAGTAATGGAGATTTGCACATTACATCATATTTTTTAAGTAGAAATTTAATTTCTTTAACTTTTTAAAGCAATTTTGATAAGAGCAATACTTTGAGTGTAATTTAAGTAAGGTAATATCCTCGTAACTCTCCATTCCTTAAAAATAATGGGCCTCGGCTCAATTATTTTTAAGGAATGGAGAGTTACTCGGACATTACCCTCTACGTAATGTCTAACGGGTCGAGTACATGACATACGGTGTTGGGATTTAGCTTCTATCGTCTCAACATAGGAACGCCATTTACTTAGAAGTATTTTTCTTAATACAGATCGAGCGTAATACCTAAGTTTGATATATGTTCCCTCAAATCCACACGCATAGTAAAACTGACCTTAGATTCTGATGCAGCGAATCGAAAGCTTCACAACCTGCTAGACATTACATTAACCGTTACTACCCCGCCTTTGTATAATGAACATGAAAACAAACACAAACAAATAATTATAGTTTTTTTAAAGAACTTAATAATAATATCATGAAATTAATTTCAAAATATGTTCCTTGTACGTCAAGTTAAATAATTGAAGTACAGGGCCGTGTTCAAGAGAGGTTTCAAAGTAATCGCTCAATTAGCGATTACTTTTAAACCTCCCTTGAACGCGATTGCTCAATGTAGCGCTACGTAGCAAGGCGAGCAAACTTCGAGGAATTTGCACTGTGTCGTTCAAGAGAGAATGAGCGCTACTTGAGCGCTACATTGAGCGATCGATGAGCAATTTAAGCGCTCGCTGTTATGAAACGCAGCCCACGTTTGCTTTTTAGACAGACGTGCAAACGAAACAAATATTTAAGAAAAAGGCAATCCAAAAGGTTAGGTTGACGGACTATACATTGATTTGTATTCTGCCTTGACAACTAAAACATCAGCCATTACATAGACGTCCCCTTATGAATTACAGCGACACATCAGCAGTTCTTGAATAATGTTGATGCCGATGATAAGGCATTCTCTTCCCACACAGGAAATCTGAAGGGAGCAAACTCCGTGGGAAGAGAATGATGGCAAGGTGGTCAATAAAGGTGTCAAGAGCTATGACGCTCCAATGTTCAAACAATCATTCGTATATCTGCTACATCTGTAGATCGCAGGAATGCTTCCTATCAACAATGTCCTGTCTGGTACGAGTTTTTTTGTGTTTTTTTTATTTCCATTTTTTCGGTTCATTTCCATTCACTTACACCCCCGGCCAAAAGAAACGCCTACTAGATATCGTATCAGATATTGTAAACACCGTTATGAACAGTTTAGCAATATTATAACATGATGAAGTTGCACCATTTCTGCATTATATATTTGAATTTCAGAAGTTCATGTCACGAAAGAAGGGCGAATGTTGAAAAGAGGAAACAATAATTGTTCAGTTTTCGATCAGTGCTTGATCAGAAAAAACATTTTAAAAAGATTTTCATACAACCACGAGCATCAATACAGGCACGCATTCGCGTTGACGTGGTGATGATGCTACCGATGTACGTGGTTAAGGTGCGCAAGTGAATCAACCGAAAATAGCAGTCTTCATTGGAAGTGGTTTTCATGAATGTTATTGACTCGAATCACAGTTTTCCACGATTTCAATGGACTTTCATATTAGTTATTGCTTCAGCATAACGTGGAGACCGCCATTAATTATATTTAAGAAATTATTGCATCGTTCATTTTAAGGAGCATAAATTTAAAAGTAGGCGTTTATTTTGGCCGGGGGTGTATAACAGCATTGACATAAAATACATGCGCATACAGATACACATACATGTGTCATTCAGATGTCACATTTCAGTTATTATACAAGATGTTTTAAAAGCATATGGAGAAATGACCAGAATATGTGAAAGCTTGCATATTTACAGTTGGAGAATGCAATGAATGTGGTTGTTTAATAATATCTTAATATTTCATTTTGTATAGGTTCGAAATTTGGTTTCTTTTTCTTAATACTGCATCTATAAAGCATCAATTGCTTTTAAAGGGTTTTTATTAATTCCCTTGAATCAAAACACTATATTTTCTTCATTAAAATCAATATTTCCTTCAATGTAATTTGCAAGCCATTCTGTTAATTGTCTCCATATGAGTTGTGTATATTGACAGGCATAAAGAACATGCGAGATGGTTACAGGTGAATCATTACATAATGAGCACGTAGAGGATTCTACGTATCCCGTCTTACATAATAATTGATTAGTACTGAGAATATTGTGTATGATCTTAAACTGAAACCATCTTAGTTCACTACTGTCTGGTATGATTGGTTCAACCAAATTGATCTGGCTTTATGAGCCTCGCAGAACTGGGGATGTAGTCAACCAAATCTACACATGCTTTTAAAGAGGTATTATTGTTTCGGATTAAGAGTGAAGTCCTTATTATAACAGCATGAATAGACGGTATACCATTGGCGGTAACAATCCTGGTCGAACATGTTACCATCCGATGTTGGCTGGTCAAATCCTACAGCTTAACTCAACAACGGACACAATGGGGTTAATGAGAGCAAATTTGCCGTTAGACTTGTTGGAACTTAACGGTTATATTTGTATCTTTACGCGGCAGTAGATGTGTGCATCGGACTCTCGCTTGCTCCATTTTCAGCGAAGGCTGCATCTGTGTATCGGAGCATGACGAAGGCCTTAACTAACTGTGACCTGCTGTTGTCTAAGGTACGTTATGTGAACAATGATTATATCATCTCATATATTTATGCTCTGTTTTGTGTTTTGTATAATCTGTATTTCCCCCACACCGAGTAATACGTGTTATCCCCTTCTTGCAGTTTCAAATTCCAACGCTTTTACGTGCTCTGTCTGTACCATATGTTCTGTCTGGCTATTTTATTCGATAAGAAATATCTGGACAGGTTTTATTGTAGACCTGTATTTAGAGTATGACACGAGTATATACCCACCGACCATGATTAGTATTCGTACCTAACAAGTATAACAAGTTATCAATTCAATTCAATTGATTTATTCCTTGAAATTTACATGTCACCGGATTGGTATACAATAAATGAATAACTTTGGACGGATGGTTTAATATGCTTAAACAAATGATGCTTGACATAGAATATAGCATACGGTAAACAGCGTAAAATAGTAATAAAAGCATATTAAATATATAAAAGGGATTTCTTAAAATCTAAAACACCCATGCAGGTTTTGACACTCTTTCTAAAAATGTATGGGCATGATATATATGTATATTTGTAACGCATGAGATATCAAACGTGAAGTAAATGACAAAAAAACACTGAAGAAAAAGATAAAGTCATAATTATGAAATTTGATTTACCTCTTCAGGGTATTTCTTAAAGGCGTTGTAGCACGCCGTTTTCACTGAAATAAAGTTCTCTCTCGAAAACGTAAATAACTGTTACCAATAACTAAATAATAATCCTGAATCATTAAAAAGAGTTCAATAACAAAGGTACAAGGTTCGGTTAAGCCACGCGAGTGTATTTACCACCGAGCGGTAATTTCAATGGATACATTAAAATGACTTCATGAAAACACATTGAAATGGCCGCTCGAAAGAAGTTCAAGTGATCTGACTGATGTAGCGATACCTTATTCTGACAATAGGAATAATCGTTTTCTATGGATACGACTTAACGGGTCGTGTAATGAAATGTTTTACCCATGGTCGGGCCGATCTGTCGACAAATGGAAATATACTGGGACCGAACTGTCGACAAACCATTTTCTCAGGTATTCATTAAACGAGCGCAGATGATCAGTTATAACCTCTCTCATCGTGTACTCGTGTAAACTGCCTTTAGATTGTTTATTATCTGCATTTGATGTATTGATAAAGCATATTCTTACTTATGGATCGAAAGTATGGGGATTTGAGAAACTTGAACTAAAAGAAAGTATTGAAACTCTCATCTGGACCACCTTTTATGGTTTACGGCGAATTTGGGAGAATACCAAGAAGATTGCAAAGCATACCGAGGAATGAGAGATATTGTAAACTTTGTAATCAGTGACGAATTCTACAATATATTAAACTGTCCAATGCAATGTATCTCGATAAGTATACGTTCAATCGCTACCAATAAACACCAAGGAAGGAGAGATATAGAATAATAATTCCCAACTTTGTAATTTACACATATTCCCGAATTTTGATTGGTCGAGAGCACGGTCATGTGATCTAAATTTTTCCGAGCACCGTGTGTAATTTGATTGGTATGAAGAGTCACGATCTACGGTCTAAATGCTAAGTAAGCCGTCAAGTGTGATGAGTAATCAAACCAAAGGAAACCGAGTAAGAGTATAAGCCAAAATAACCGAACATGCTGTTTTTATATTATTTGACCGTGCATTATTTTGCCTAGACAGATACCTCCTATGTTCACATGCTCACTATGTTTACATTCAACTGGAAGGCTCGACGTGGTACGAAAAATTATCCCCACATTGTGAAAATGGTAAACTTGTATTTCAGGACTCCTTATTAGATATTATGTTCCAACTACCAGATGTTTATATCCTTTATATATTTTAATGCCAGAACTGGCACAAAGTCTGACTTTGTTGAGGACACAGGGGCTTGTATTGCTGAAAACAAACAGTTCCTAGGTTCAATACTACGATGCGATATACCTATACTTATAAATAAAGAAAGGGATGCAACGTCAATTTTACCCCCTGTCCAATCAAGTCCAAATTTCAAAATGTTAACACACTTTGTACACCTGAAACACGTTGTAGAATAACAGCACAGTGATTACTCGTTCGATTAAAACAAACATCAACACAATCGGTCAATTATTTCTAAATTTATGACACTTCAAACACGATTGTTTGCTCGTCAAACTCGAGTGGATCAAAATGGTGTCTCAGCAATACATCAACAAAAATCGAGTGAAAAGTCGATATTTCATTCCTAGCAAAAGCAATCAATCTCGAAAAGAGTGTTCTGCTATCATTTACATCCCTGATACATTTGTCATACTTGAATAGTTCGGGTATCTTACCGTAACAACTTTATTGCAACTTTATAGTAACTACAGGCAAATGTAGGTCATTTCCTCCAAGATTCCGGAACAGTTCGTACCAAAACCCATACAAACCGACCCTTGGACGAACCGGTTTCGGTACGAACTGATCCGGATCCTCCTCCGAAAAATTGTCTGTAGTTACTATAAAGTTGCAATAAAGTTGCTACGGTAAGATAAAGACCAAAATAATTACAGAGGGATTACTCTTTTGAGCAGTTTTAGTAAAGTTTTTACTTCTATCATTAACAGAAGATTAGTATCGTCTGGAGAGGCAATGAATAGAACCAATGAATCCCAGGCAGGATTTAGAAAGGGTATACCACCACCGAAAATATGTTTATACTACAAAGTATCATATAAAAGTATCTCAATGTCAAAGGTGGCAAACTCTATGCTCTCTTCTTTCGATTCAGTTGACAGACAGAAGTTATGGTCTCTTTTCAATAACCATGGTCATAGCCCGAAAATGAAAAAAACTTCTCCATAACATGTATGATAATGTTAAATCTTGTGTAAAAAATAATAATGAATTCTCAGACTGTTTTAAACTACAGCGTGGGGTAAGACAAGGATGTATACTGAGCCCATTGTTGTTTTCATTTTTCATAAATGAATTAGCAAACCAAATTGAAAGCAATTGTTAGTTGGAGTACATGTGCAGGTACACCCCGATCTTGTACATATTTTTCTGTTGCTCTTTGCAGACGATATCGTGCTATGCTCTAGGACCGTAACAGGTTTACAAAGACTTCTCAATGAACTAGAGACTTATTGTGACAATTACAAATTAACTGTAATTGGGAGTTAAACCAAAATAGTAGTGTTTAAGAAAGGGGGACGTTTATCAAAAAATTAGAAATGGTGTTATAAAAGCAAAGAATTAGACTGTATTAGTTCGTACAAATATTTGGGATTGTTTATCGTTGACAATGCATGCTAATTATGCTTGCCTACAGGCACAAAAGGTGATGATTGGTATCTTTAAGCAGTTAAATGTTCTCGGTGGCATAGATATCAGTGCATGTTTAAAATATTTGAGGAAAAATTAAACCGATTTTATCATACGGAGCTGAAATATGGGGGTTTAATTATAAGATTTTGAGTCCAATTGAAAGCATGGAAAACATGTCTTGGAGTGAAAAACAACACTACGAACACCGTGGTTTATGGAGAATGTGGTAGGTACCCAATGCACCTATTCACAAGTATTAAAGCCATAAAGTATTGGTTAAAGTTATTGAAAATGCCTTCATATCGTCTACAACAGAAATGTTACAATATGATGATGTTATTTGATAAGAATGGTCACACAAATTGGGTTACTTCTGTAAGAAATTTCTTATTCACAAATGGTTTTGGTTTTGTGTAGATAGACCAGTATGTTGACTTTATTTGTCAAGTAACGAGGAGATTAAAATATTTATTTACAAGAATGGATTGAAAACGTATCCCTTCCTAGTAAGTGTCTGTATTATAGGATGTTTAAATGTATTCTAGAATCAGAAATTTATCTTTCATAAATGTAAAAAGATTTAGGATAGCGTTCAGTAGATTAAGATGTTCATCACACGATTTATATATCGAAAGTGGAAGATTCAAATCAGTCCAAAGAGAAAATCGAATATGCAGACTTTGTATTCATAATCAACTAGAAGATGAATATCATTTGTTTTAATTTGCCCTATTTATAATTCACGGAGACAGTTGTATATGCAAAAACTATTACGATGTCCTTCCGAACCTTTATAAGTTTGTAAACTTGTTAAGTAACACAGAAATTGCAGTTATTCAAAATCTTGCTATGTTTGTTTACAATGATATGGTACTCAGAACAGAATATATTACTACACATCATATAAGTTACACTTATTTGTTGAAAATCATCTTCATTGTTTTAAATGTGCCCATTCAAATTGTCATTGAAATATATTGTACAGCATTACCATTGAGAGTAAAAGTCCTAGTTGATTCAAACATGTTTTTTTTCTCCATAATTATAGAGATCTGCAAACAAGGCACGGGCTGATATTGATAACTCTCTAGGTAACATATGCGACCAATGAGTGTTTCACAAGTTACACAAAACTGTTAAAGCATCCTAGTCCTAACCTGAGGTACAAAAGAAACGTTACACCCTATTGTTTCACTCATACAGTAAAAATAACAAAACAAATTGATATGATAGAACCGGGATATTATTTAATGTCCAATGTTGACTGATTCGGCAAACAATCATACTCGTTTATTTTCAAACATGCAGAGTTAGAGTCGCTGAAAGGACCAAGTGGTGTAACATCATTTTTACACCATCATGACCCCTACCATGTTTATAATGTTGTAATTATGTGCAGAATGAGGCACATTTATTGATTTTCACTTAGCAGATGTCTTATATGTCGATGAACAGTTGTGTTATATCCAAATTAATGAATTTATGAATTTAAAATTTCATTTTTTTTCCAAAAAAATTAAAACCACATAGAATTATTTCTTGGCTGATGACTAAACGCCTGCACTTTTCAGTTTTAGAGTACGATTTCGGAAACATGTAATTGAAAACCAAACATATGATAAAACCAACTGAGGTGTAAAGTTTGTACCTCGGTATAGTTAATGGTGAGATTAAGTCGTGTCCATTGTATGTTCTAGAGCTAGCCTACATATGCATACCGAAAGTTTGTTCACCTTCTTGTTTATTTCAGTTCAAATATCATGTACATCTGCATGTCTTAAATCATCAACGCGAAAACTAATCCGATGCATTTTTACATTATTAGAAGAGAGACGAGTGTTCTATAACAAAATCTGATTTGATGCCTCACAGTACACAGTTAAAGTTTTGGCAGCTGGTTGAAGTGGCTAGGGGTCAATCTTTTCAAAAATACCTTTTTTATTTTATTCTGTAAAATATTTAGTAAATGATCAACCGGGTCAAACACACATATAGTTCATCTTATACTCATTCAGTGTATTTATGATAAAAAAAATCCCATTTAATCAATATGAAAACTTTTATTAGAAAATTTATGAAATTTAAATTTTCAAATGTGACCCTGTCATTATGTCAAATTTCATAAGCATGCAATGACGATTACAGGATATGTTTTCGAATGATCATGGATATATGATGATTCATTGCCATTGTATGTGATGCAATTTTTTCCCAATATGGATTTACAATCATTGTTTCATGATGATATTACATTCACAATACTTGTTTTATCATCAGAAATCAAGGGCCTAGTTTACTAATTTACTTGTAACATATCATGTGACACATAATAAAATAATTCTGCCTGACTTTCTGAAACATATCGATTTCCAAAATTATACACATTGGATGGACAAACAAGCCACGCGATATCGATACCTCTCCATGAAAAAAGGTTAGTTCGCGTCAAGATGTTATGATTGATGCCAATTGATGTCCTCAAACTAAAACAGAAATCAAATTGATTTAGTAATACTGAAATTGATCTCAGATCTCAGAAATCAAATTGATTTAGTAATACTGAAATTGATCTCAGATTGTAAATCCAAATAATGTAAATAGAC
Organism: Gibbula magus; assembly: GCA_936450465.1. Taxonomy (NCBI): domain Eukaryota; kingdom Metazoa; phylum Mollusca; class Gastropoda; order Trochida; family Trochidae; genus Gibbula; species Gibbula magus. Next base: position 37,610,675 of record OW388294.1, on the reverse strand, counting down.
TCGAATTTCTATAATAATTTCTTTGCCTGATGATCATAAGGGAATTGCTCAAACCCGATCATACATTCATTGACCCCCCCCCCCCCCCCCCCCCCCCCCCCTTTAAAAATTCCTGGATCCGCCCTTGAGGGTTGCCGTTAACAGTGACCGAATAAAACGAGAACAAAAGTGTCCGAACCATAGTTAATTTTTTTATCCGTCCGAACATTGATTAATTTACCCTAAATATGATAAGTTACAATTAGTTTACATATACTTAACCAATTAGGATTCCATAAAGTGTTTGTTCACCGACTTATAAAAAGTGCAAAATGCAAAAGTTACACTGGTATAAATGCCGAAGCTTGTTTTATTTCCAACACCAGATGTTTCAATAAAAGGCATCAAAACAAACCCGACACAGTCGGAACCTGCCTTGGTATTACGGCGTAATTGTGTCCTATAGTGTCCATACTACACATAGTTATCAACTTTATTTTGAAGTAAGTGTCCCAGTCTGCGAACTGAACACACGCATCCCCTAGATTAAAACTGTCTCGTTGTCTACCACTTGTCTAAACGTTGACATATTCAAGAAGCCACACCTGACTTATCTACCTTGTTGTTGACAGGTAGAAGAGCGACGATTACCTAACGCACGGCCTGTGATATAAGATATAAACTCACGGGCAAAAGAAACTATACCAAAACAATTTCTTTTCAAAATGTACATCAAACCAGTGTTTCCATTGTGAATTTCATAATTTGACAACATCACTTTAACTCAACTTGTACTAAGTGAAAATCAAATATTGACTTTTTTTCGTCAAAAATGTAATGCGCGTAAATAAGAACAAGTTGGAACAAAACCACCAATTATCATGTTAAACAGCATTGTCGTAAAGACCATAAATTTAGCATACCAATTTTGCAAGCATAAAAGCGAGGGAGAGAAATGTGTACCTTGCAGTTCGGAGCACGGCGTGTCCAGGTTCCTGGCATCTTCGCCTGCGCCCAAACCACAGTAACTAGGCTTCGGCAACGAAGGATACAAACAGGCCAGACCAATGACAGGCCAAGAATAGGAAAATCGAGGGTCATCAACGCAAAGGAAACTTACACCGCCGTAATTTACATCTGCGTAATCATTTCATCACTGTGACGTCATCAACAGCTTTGGCCTAACATCATGTGGGAAACAGAAATACAGTTACCAGGCCTGTTTGGGAACACAGTATTTAATGCTACCGGCCTTTGTGTAGGATGATACTAGGTCGAAGTAACTCCCATATGCCCAGGATCATAAGAGACTTCCTTTCTGCGAATAATGTCATTATCTTGCAAAATTTGCGACTTATCACCCTTCGAGCACTTGTTGAACCATCTGCATTGACAATTATTAAGGAGGAAAAAATTCTCTATCACCAAGTCAACAAAACAGTTATTCAAACTAATTCGATACAACATCATCTGGCGGCTAGAAAACTCTGCAAATCGACGTATAAACTAGTTTAATCAGAGAACTGGATGTCACAGGAGATGCTGTTCGTTTTTAATATTTCTGAGAAACACGTGCACGTTTTTAGAAATCGTCGTTTTCGCATCCCCTTAACTAAGCGAGATTGGAGAGTAAAAAATGACTTTTTTGGCTTGTTCTATGACGTCATATGACGACAAATTTAAATCCAAGAAGGTTATTGATGTCGACAGAATCTTATGCTAATTAAAAATCTACATTTTATTAATGGTAACCCACCCATGCGGCGAGCCGCTCCCATTTTTGCTGAACTTCACTGATAACGGTAGACTGAGCTATGCACAGGACCACCACCTTCACAAAGTCAACATTTTACGTCACAGCTCACAAATGTCAGAAATCTATTAACAAGCGTTTCTAGCTTTGACCGCTTTGTTATTCTTCATACTATTGATTCATTTGGATTTTCTGTCGAGCCAGAAGCAGCGTTACACATATGCGTAATACAACCCCCTCCCCTTTTTTTCCTAATCAAGCTATTCTGCATGATAGGAAAGACCCGGTTTTCTCACCAGGCAGGTTATCGCATTAGTCGTCGAACCTCCCCTGGTACGTACACACTAATATTTTCGCCTTTCTAATCCTGTTGCAACACAAAACCCACTGTAGTCCCAAAACCATGCATTGTTTCTTTTCTTTGACTCAGTGAAGCGAGAACAGGCCAAGGTGACCCAGCAACTGACCACAAGTCAGCGCCCAGATTGACCAGCATGGCTGTCTTTCAATTCCGGCGTCTGTCCATGAACTGTACAAAGGTAGTTGGACTGATGTGTATCGCTACCTGTGTTATCCTTTTCCTTGCCGCTCGCCGTTCAACAACTTCCTATAGAAAGGTAAGTTCGCTCGGTAGATTCCTGCTTCTTACTGTCCCTTCATTCTTCGTTTACTCTCCATTCTACTCGAAACCAAAATACAACTCTTGTCTGTTCAGAGACACAGTATGAAACCCTGCTAATTGAGATACGATGATTATAGTCAGAGAATCTCAGTCCCCCTGGTTCCTAAACTGGAGAAATCGATGATATGTTCATATTATATGACGTCACTCTGTTGTCACTGCAATGATTCTACGCCACGAATTAAAGGAGCAGTAGCACGTTTTTCCGCTCAAATAAGTTGATGAAATGTATTTGTACATTTGTAAAACACCCTTCTCTCTTCGGAAAATAAAGTTTAAAATAAGTGTACATGTTTCGGTAAAGCCATGGGAATCTTGTTTGTAAAACAAAATAATAAATTGTGTTCACAATAAAATGGCCGCCATGCAATTTTTTGCTTTATACGCAACATAGGTTTTACCACTACAGATAATTGGTTTGTGTAATAAGATGTTTTACCCTCTTAAAATTTAAATGACATAAACTATCATTATAAATGGGAAATTTGAAAAAATAAATTTTGCAAAAAACGTGTTTCTGCCCCTTTAAGAGGACAAAGTGGTCCAATTTTCAATTTGGAACGATGAGAGAGCAGTTGTAAAGAAAATTTGAGAAGTGTCAGAACTATCTAGTAAAACTATTGGAACAACGTGTAGTGTAAGAATTATTTTAATGTAAAAAAAAGTTTGATGTGTATATTTAACGAGTTGTGAGAAAAAATTATAGAAATTCCAAGTTGAGACGGTAATTTCCGATAGTGAGCAATAATATTAATATTAATATACTTGAAAGTTTTGAACGTTTCAGATAGTTTTTATCACATTGAATTGTTGGACATTCTCAAGTAAGAAAATCATACTTTAATATCAAAATGTTAGTTATGAGGCTAAATGGCTTAATGCCGGTTTAATAATCCATTAATTTTTCTTGAATGCATATTGTTTAAACCATATCTATATACATTTCGATCGACTGTTGTATAGTATGTTAATACAGTCGCTTTAACATTATAAAAATATGTCGATCTATATTTATTTAGCAAACAGGTTGTAGATTATAGATTAATATCGAGGCACCCCTTTAAGTTTGTCAACTATGCTAAACATTACTCATAGTTACACACACATACACAACCAATAAAACAGCGGTTTATGAGAGGCACATACACAACTATAATATTAAAACAGTATAGAAGTATAATGTATACAATCACTAAGATGACAAACAGCAGAAGATAAAACATTAAACTTTACATCTAATAAAAGATGGTAGTTTAAAGGCTAACGCACTTTAGTTTGATAGAGAAGTGAACGCATTGGTGTCCATTTATAACTGATTATTTGGGCTAATAATTTACAATGACTTCTTAACGGGAAAACTAAAAAAGTTTCAACTAGATTGTGAAAGAGAGCAGAAATGTGATGAAAAATAGTTGGCCATTTTCCAAAGGCAACTGTTGTGTTGTCTCACACTTGTCGATACTTGTGGCCCTGTAATTCCTGTCATTCTCCTCTCTGTGACAAGTTACAAGCTCTGCCCTCTGTTGGCTAATGCGTCTATTGATGATAAACACCCAATTGTATAGTGTTAAGTTGGTTTACTAAAACTAAACCTATTAGTAGCAGAGAAGTGGAGTGTCCCGTGATCCATTAATTATGTTTTACCAAAATCGCTCCTGTCCTTATTACCGGTAAGGATATATATATTTGCTTGGCCTAATTAGTCAGCTTTGTGTTCGTAGGCGAATAGAGATGTAGGCGAATAGAGACTAAAACCCCACATCCATATATTTCACAGACAGACAGACAGAAATATTTTATTTAAGTGTCACATGATATGTAACAAGTAAAATATCAATTATAATACATAGGATATAACATATCACACAGGCATAATATTGGCTTACGAAGACTATTAAATTACATGAACTATGATATATACAAAAGAGATGATAAATAATTTTCAAAAAAATATGTAATAAAATAATGTGTATGTAAAATAAATTAAGAATTTAACTGACACATCGAATGGATACCATCAAACATATACTTTGATATATACTTTGTTTGATACTTGTCTTTAAAGCATAAGTGCACTGTGGGTTTGAGTACTAGTATTCCTCGATTTTGTTTCCCTATTAATACCCTGCCTATTTACATTATGTATAGCATTCAGACGCAAAGGGGCATGTATTGCTAGAAATAGCATTCGATGTATATGCCTATAGACCTACCCTTTAAATGTATCATTTTATATATATAAAAAAGAGTATTATCTATTCCCATACAGTCAGACATCAGTAATACGAACACTTTCGTTTTTCATGAAAACCATTTGGATAGTGAAACGTTCGAATTACTTAAAGGGGCAAATAAGTCGATGAAATGTATTTGAAAAATAATGTCACCAATAGTAAAATACCCTTCTCTTTTCGGAAAATCAAGTTTAATATTGAGTGTGAATGGTTCGCTAAAGTCATGGGAATCGTTTTTGTAATTCGAAATAATCAAATGTGTTCACATTAAAATGGCCGCCATGCTTTATAACACCATAATTACCACTTCCGATAGTTGGTTTGTGTAGTAAGATGTTTTACCCTCTAAAGTAAATATAAATGACATAAGCATTCATTATAAATGGGAAATTTGAGAAAAAAAAATATTTTGAAAAAAAAAGTACTACAGCCGCTTTAAATGAACCATAAATGTACGTGTCTTTCTGGCGCTATCTATACATGCGCCTCTGCTCCATTGACTCAGGAAGAACAGTGTTAACTCCTTCCTTCAAAATAACGATCCACATAGCATTGGTGATAATTACACTGGAACGATCAAACAATCGATGCTCACGTTAATGAGGAAATGTAGCAAAACTATAGATATTAGATGAACAACACCCATCCGTCCATGAAAAACGGATGCCTTGAAAACCAGCAGATGAGTAGGTATTACTAAGAACAGAGCGAGGCTGAACGACATTTGACTGTATCATCAGCAACTTACATTTTTTAAAAAGGAGTGCGTTTCAAATAACTGAGCAACCTAACGTAGTGTTAGTCGGTAGCATGCAACGGCTTTGTTGGGACATGGGTCTTGTTTCATCAGTTATTTTGAATTGTTTATATGTTGTGTCACATTGCGATAGCCATATTGTTATTTTCTTCATCAATTATCGTTTTGTGAAGTTTGAAGTACCTGAAAACGTAAGTAATGAAATAATACGATTTAGATGTGAATCTTTTAAGTTTCGATTGTATAACGTCGTCGTTGTCAACGTTTGTGTTATTTGACTGTTATCTCATATGTCATATATTGCATTTATATTGCATATATTGATAGATTATCGCAAATAGTTCTAATCTTCCATATATTCCACAGGTGGACGATTGGCATCTGGAAATCAAAGAAATCAGTCGCACAAAAAGCTCACCTCTCATCAAGACACCCAACGAGGACACGTTTCTATTTTCCGCCATCATACCCTACCACCAACCAGACAATGCTCCACGTATAGCTACTGTCACGCTATTTGATGACAGCTATTCTACCCTGTTATGCTGTGTGCTCGACCAAAACCAAAACCTCCATGTATCCGAATCAAAACTTATTCGCGAGTTCCAGTACAAAGGCTCTTTTTCAAAGGTTGTGTTACATTTTAGAGGAAATCGAGCTCCTTACCCTGCCCGACAGCTGGAATGCCAAGTTAATCCTTCTACTGACACGCATCTCTCAGTTGCTTCGACGTCATGCAGTAAAGACATACATCAGTATAAGGAAATAATAAGGCCGCTTCGAAACGAAGGTAAACTGGGCATTTGTGCGAAAATTGCCTACAGTAATGCCTTGAAACCAGATAGACTCGTGGAATGGTTAGAGTTTCAGAAGATGATGAGTGTCGACAGGGTGGTTGTTTACACCCTTGATATTTCTGAAAAAGCCTGGAAAGTGTTTAAACTCTACTCAGACTTCGTCACTACTGTGCCTTATGAGCTGCCAGGTGAATATTGACTCCTTTTTTTAAATATACAGACAGACAGAAGTTTATTCAATAACAGGCCTCCGGCCTAAAACACATGTACTTAAACTTTGTATAATGATAATAGCGGACGGAGCTACCCCACTATAAGTTGTTTCAGACAAATAGAAAATGACAATCAGACAGGAGAGATTCTATAAGAATCAAACTGTGGACACCTGTACATGTGTTGTCCTTATCACTACATTGTAAAATTTGGTTAGCTTCAAAACGTAATTATTGTGACAGCTAGCGTTTACGTTCTAAAACTTTAAAATTGTCTAACCTGGTCAAAGTTCCATCTCGCTGTTCATTAAAATGGCACGGATCCTCTATCATTGTAATAATAGTTTAGATTGTTTTAGTTTGGGAATTAGCGGGATTGTCCAGACCATCTTACTGTACAAATGATCCCCGCTCTCCCCTACATACAAAAATGCACATACAGGGTGTAACCCCAAAGTATGTCCTAAACTTAACCACATTGTTCATTATTATAACACTGAATTATCCATATCAACTGATATGTGCCACTACATTGTATATACAAAAGCCCATTCTTCTCAGATGTCAGGAGGTTACAGATAAGGTAATGATCAGAAGGTTGTTGCCTATTGTTCATATCATGTGATTATTCATATTAAAATCCTCCTTGGCATGCTATCAACCAGACTGTTAACATCTGCTCTAGCCACATTGACCCAATTGGTTCAGATTTGTAAAGGAGAGTCTATCTGTATCGGCTGCTTCTCAATTCTGCCTGACATATGCCCCATGGTGTTTATATCCGGGCCTTTGACTTGGCAGGTCATGGCAGACAGTTTACACTAACTTGCAGTAGAAAACCGTCGATTGCTCTTGCACTGTGGGATTTGGCATTGTCATCTTGCAACAGCATGGAGAGTCAACGTTGGATCCAAAACATGCTGATTGGTTCTGTGACTTACATTTCCTTTGAGTAATAACCTTCTCATTTTCCATTGAAATAAATGCCTCTTCAAACCATAACCGAACCACATCCACTTCAAACACCACCTACATAGTCATCTATGGACCTTTCTCCTTCAAATCTGCGAATAATCAGATGTCCATGAAGTCTATGAAGGAGGAAAGTTAAAATTGTGACGCCAATGAGACTCTTATGTCGCTGTGCTGTACAGCCCTCTGATGACGAAGGGGCCTGTGTCGATGTCTCAACATTGGTAGTCTTGGTAACCGCCTGTTAATAGTTTCCCTATAAAATCTCAGATTTGTCATAAGCCCCACATGTCACAAAGTGACCTGGCTGACAAACGTCGATGACGTTGGACTAAATGCCATAATTGGTGGTCATCTCTGGTTTGAGTCAGACGAGGATGTCCAGAAATGTTTAATGACCATATTACGATTGATTCTGTTTAATTGTTAAATGCGTTGCAAAATTCTTTTTCTTACAGCAACGTGTTTAGCAATAATCATTGTGACGCCCAGTCAACGCCATTCCGACTGATCTGATTTCGAATTGGGGTCGTATCGGGCATTTTTTGTTAGTTGCGAACACGTGTGCTTGTTGTGTGATAATGAATAATGTCACCTGCAGAGGTTTGCATAACCAATCTTCTGATAAAGATTCCTGTATGCTCAGTGATAACCCTTATAAAAAGCGTTACGCATCGGGACATAGACAACACTTAATGTGAATTAGGAAGCAAGATACCCTGGTTTCCAGAATGGTGCTCGAGGGATATCTTTATAAGTGTGGATCAGTCGCATCTCATTGGAAATCCAAGACTCTGAAGGATATAGTGGTAATCTTTGATTGTAGATTACTTACTATTATGTTAGGAGTTGTCAGGGGAGATAATCTAGGATATGAAATCCAGAATGAGAATCAGCCCAACACCCCAAGCCTCCATAACATATTTTTTTACGAAATTTAATACACCTCATTTTCCAGGGAAGATAATCCGAAGCATGAAAGCCGGAAACCGATCATTCCCACAATTCTCTCACGACGAGCAGGTGGCCATCTTTGATTGCAAAGAACGATTGTCGGGCTTTAGTCACGTGGCGAGCATCGACTTCGACGAGTTCCTCTATCCGAGGTCCAACCAAACACTGAAAGAATTTTTGCAGGTAACGCCATCTTTTCTCTGTGATTTGAGTTAAACTGATGTTTATAGCGGTAGGTTGCTAGACCGGAGTAAAGACAGATTAACAGGAAGAACGAATATACATGTGGGCTGTTATAGTCGTAACTGAAAATGACTGACTTTTTGGGAGGCCCCGTCATTGAGTCGGATTTTCCCCCAAGCCAATTTTCGCTCGGGAACAGGTCTATAGCCATATTTCTGCTTTAGAGTCTAATCTCCCCACTTATCGAAAAATGGTTTTTCAAAAAGATGTTTCGTAGAATATTTTTTTCTAATTTGGATGTAATTTCCTAAATTGTTAAATCATTGTGGATGTATAACTAATGAGAAATTGGCTCCCATGTACATATAGAAATAACCAGCATTAGCGATTCAATTTTGAAATATTCTCAACAGATGCAACATTTAAATCGTATTGCCCGATCGTCACGATATGATGTCACAAGAGAACGTCACGAAAATGGAGCTTCCCTTCATGAGTCTAAGCATGCTTTATGATAAGTCTGTCAATAATGTATAATGGTACATGTTTAAATAATGTTCATTTTGTTTGGGCTACTTCACGTTGTTCTCTGTGTACATATACACTGTTGTTATACCAATTCATTGTTAAACGTTAAGCCGGTTCCATCTTCAGACGACCATGACAGAGAAGCACCCCAATGCTGGAGCGTTCTACTTCCACCAACAATTCCACATCACGGACTGGCCGCCCTCCAACCCCGAACAGCCTCTTATCAGCCTCCAGTTCCAGGAAACTGTTCCCCCAAGATGGGAGTGTCAGAAGTTCGTCTTCATCCCCAAACGGAATCAGTTTGTTCAAACTCATTGGGTTCATGTCAAACCCGAATTTTCAACGTAAGCTTCATTTTTAGTTCTGTTTCATTGACAGTCAAAACAAACTATGATAAAGGTGGCATTAAGTTGATCTAATCGGTCAATTAATCTAGTGGATTTTTCAAGTCCAAAAGTTCTCTACTTTTGTTAATAAAACAATTCAGTAATGTTAGGAGATGTCCGTGTACAGTCAATGTGTTTGCATGTTCATGACTTATATGCCTACATGGAGACATAAGAGTCAAAACCTTTATTGTGCAAAAGTGTGTGTTTAGTATAGTGTCATTTGCCTGCATGTAGGTATCAGTAGGCATAATCTTTAGAAGGGGATATCAATACGAACACCTATTTGAGAGACCATAGGGCAGTGATAGTCCAGTATCTTGCTTTTCACCTCTGCATCATCATTTGTCGTGTTGAGGAGTGCAAAGTCTAAAAACAAAATACCGTTGCCGGAAATTGTCTGGTCATAAATAATTTCATTCATCAAGATATGATATTTTACATTTTATGTCAAAAAATGGTTAAAGTTAAACATTTCGAAATGTGGATAAAAAATGGACATATTATTTTGTCGACATAATGTACTCCTTGGAATTCAATTCGTTGGCAAATCATTGCTGAAAGATATCAACAAGCAAAACCAGAGTCATTGTCTCTGTAGGTCATCGGGTATTGCGTTATTCATTCACGTCACATCAAATAATTAGTCATCAATATTATGGTTCACACAGTCACCAATGTTACAATTTATGATACACATAGGTCAAGATACATATCTTCACCAATTTCATCATTCTAGACCACTGCATTATTGGCACGACGACTTGCACAATTTAATTAAACAAAAGCACTCTGCACTTTAAGTAGCATTAATAGCTCCTTAATTATATGCTGCTCCAACCACAACCTCCCGAGCCCATATTTCTTATTGCTCTATTTCGTTAATTGATGCTGCAAATATTGTTTCCCAAAGATATAACTTTAGTTCATTTGGCTTCTGGAGATTATGTTTAAGTCATATTTGTCACTGGTGGATCAACATATCTTACTTTTTGGGGTATTGATTCTTAGCAATTATACCGATATGAATCTTAGGCAATAAAGACAATAAACGTTAAGAAACTCACAGAGGTAACCATATTGTTTTTAGTCTCAAATATCCTTGCTAATTCAATAACCACGACGTTACCGTTTTTGTTTCAGTATAAAGGTTGACCCGAGCGATGCTGTCATACATCACTACCGTGCTTGTCCGGAATCCTGGAAAGACTGCCACACGCTGAAAAAGCTACTGGACACTGACATCACCCGTTATGAAACACCTCTTGTCGCAAGGGTCAAGGTCATGATGCAAAAACTTACAAAGAGAGGCCACTCTTAAACGTTATTTTACGCCTTATGGAGCATCTCTTGTTGTAAAGGTGAATGTCATTATGGTAACGCCTTACAAAGGGAGGTCACTCTTAAAAGTTATTTTACGCTTTATGAAACATCTCTAGTCGCAAGGGTCAAGGTCATGATAGAAACCTTACAATGAAGATAATTCTGAAACGTACTTTTACGCTTTTTGAAACATCTATTGTTGAAGGGGTCAAGGTCATCATGATTATATTACTAATGGGACACTGTTAAACGTGATTTTACGATTCATGAAACACCTCTTATCGCAAGCGTTAGTTAAGGTCATGATAGAAAAAATACAAAGGGTGGTCACTCTTAAATGCGATTTTGTAACCGAACAAAAAGTACTATTAGATGAATGGATCTGAGCTCATTCAAAACAGAACGTATTGCGCATGCAGTGTGAGCTGAGAAGGATTAACACAACACCGTAGTAAGCTATATTACATCGTTTAGCCATTGCCACGTCGAGGTGTACTGCTCAATTCTTTCATATCAGCTGCTTTCATATTTCTAACATGATGTGTATCACTATCTGATTACATTCTCATCATATGCTATTTGATCATGAAGAAATGTTGCTATTCCGTCCATATAACCTATCTTCGCATTATCCTACCATCATCTAACATGCTTCAGAATCTCAAAGCCTCTAGACAACGGTCGTCTTGCTTCTGTCATATTCTATCACATATATTGTTTACCTGTTGTATTGTACTGTCAATAATGATATGCTTAAGTCTGACTCTGCTGGGGTCAAACAAGGTTGATGTCTACCACCCACTTTATATTGGATGACTTGCATCAGATGTATTAAGTGAATTAAATGTGAAATAGATATTGGCTCTATAACATTCCTTGTGTATGCTGATCTCATCCCGCCCAATGACCAAATCAAAAGCTGCTAGATTGTCTACATCAATGGTCTATCAAGTGAGAGTTGACAGTAAACAGAGACAAAACCAGCATTGTGCATTATAGAAGACAAGGTGTGATTCAGATGTGGAAACGTTGACATTGATTAGTGTACATAATATAAATATCTTGGAATGCGGGTTACAGAGTATTGTATCCACGCGAAAACAGTTTTAAAATGTACATGTGCATGGCAGCAAAGAGAGCACGTGGTGTTATTTTCAGCTGATTCGGTTATTTGGGAGGATTCAGCCATACCGTGTTCAGAACAAAGCTATGTGTAACCAGCTCTTAATTATAGTGCAATTATTTGAGGTACTAATATGTTTGAAGAAATCAAGCTTCAAGATACTTTTGAGTGAGAAAAAAGCCTGGAGAATGTTGAAGAAGAGTTGGAATGGAGCTGTCAAGACTAGTCAAGTTTAAATTGAAAGTCTTCGAAGCTTCCATAAAATCGTCACCTTCATAATCCAGAACTGGTCGTTTAAAAGATACTAATCATGGTAAAATAGCGTGTGTGTGAAAATGTGAAAAAGAAAAACATCATATCAGTTGTCGCATTTAATGCAATAGTATATCAACCGTGACCTTTAATGCTTCTGAAAGATATTGCTTTTTTTGTATTTAATTATTGAATTTGTATGTCAAAATGCGTTTTGTCAAAGAATATAATCATTGGTTTACCGAGTGACAACACATGTGTCTTTCAACGTTTATAGTATTATTATTTTAGTATTATAGTATATTGTATTTTAGGAGAGTATTTAAGTGTGTATTTGACAAAAATTGAGCTTTCCGTCAGAGAAAGTTTGTATTAATCTCACCAGTCTATTTATGTGCATGTTTATGTGTAAAAACATTGATAACACCAGTGTGCGTGCTATGTCAAAATGCTTTGCAGGGTATAGTGGAATAAATGAATATTTTCAATTGAACTTTTTATTTATCCAAAAGAAAGATTCATTGAGCGAGAGACATATGTTAAGAACAGGTGTAACCATTGAGGATCCCTCTCTGTGATTGACCTCTCACATACATATACAATGTACATTTGTTCTTACTAAATATTACCCCTATTGCATAATTTGTGCAAATAATTCGCGTGTGATTCCTTGTCTTATATGTTTTCAAATGATATTTTACTGCCGCTTCACAAGACGAAACGGATGTTTGTTTGATAAGCATCTACATTAGTTATTAGGAGATCACAATAAATGTACATCGTCAATTTCAACAAGTATTCACGATCGAGATAACACGGTATAATTAAGTTTTGAAACAATTTGATAATTTGCTGTTCGTTTTCAATACTCGTTTTATACGCATTACTGTTTTACTTTTCATTGATGAAATAAATTAATATCTATACACAACAGTTGACGCATCAACGAGTCTGGTTGCCTAAAACCATTCACTATTTTAATATATTCAGTGTCAACTTTAAATAATTATCAAACATAACGAACTTAATTAAATCGCTTTAAAATGTAAATGTAAATACCTGACCTGTATTCGGTTTAGCTTGCAACTGCCAACTTTATATAAAACCCTTGCATTTCCTGCTATACTTAAATGTTGGTTTCATTAACATTCTGTCTAGTGCAGTTGTTTCAAATATTTAGGTCTTCAAGACTATGTCTGGAAGACCTATTGTTATTATCATGTTTTTTTTTAGGTCTTCAAGACGTATGTCTGGAAGACCTATTGTTATTATCCGGTTTCTTCTTTATTATTAGGTCTTCAAGACGAATGTCTGGAAGACCTATTGTTATTATCCGGTTTTTTAGGTCTTCAAGACGAATGTCTGGAAGACCTATTGTTATTATCCGGTTTTTTAGGTCTTCAAGACTACGTCTGGAAGACCTATTGTTATTATCCGAATTTTCCTTATTAGGTCTTCAAGACTACGTCTGGAAGACCTATTGTTATTATCCGAATTTTCCTTATTATTATTATTATTATTATTATTTGTACTATTTTGTTCCAAGTTTTCCCACGTAACGGCTGGTTCGATCTACATGAAATTTTCAGGGATGGTAGCCCGTGTCCTAACTTAGATTTGTACGTCGCCTGAATTTTGAATTTCGACCTGGTTCTTGAGTTATCTCCCCTTGAAGTTGAAACTTCAATCCTCAATATCTCGAAAACTTATCAAGATATTTTCATAAAACTTTCACCAAAATGTGGGCAACAACATTCCCCATCGATTAGGCCTATAGCGGTTTTCGGCCGTAATAATAGATTTTTTGCTATTTCGAAAAAACTGAAAATTTGGTGAACTTTCGCGATTTTGAGGGTACGCGTCTTCAAAAATCTTCTCCTAAATAACGGCAATACATACAGCTATGTGTGATAGCTCATTTTAAAGCTGAATAGCCACTGTGTAAACGATACCTAAAACCAAAACTGTATTGATAACGGTTATCAGAATACAGCGATTTGAAAAATGGACTTTTTTAAAATTGAATTTTTTGGACTCGCATTCAAAGGAACATAACTATGTTATAAATGAAGTTATGTTAAACTTACTGACTTCAATCTCTTCCTAATAACTAGATTAACAATTCCATAGCACGTCTTTATCATATAAAAGTTGATGGTTTCGGCGTAATTTGAGCATATTCCAAAAACAGTGGAATATTTTGGTTTTGAGACTGTTTGAGGTGTTTATCCTTTGGGGAATTATTGATCATGAACCATTGAAGATAGGAATACTTTAAATAGATTATGGTGATGTAGAAACGTCATTTATTCAGGACAATATTTTTCAAGCTCAAATCTGTCTTAGTTTTTTTGTGACAAGTCATAGAAGTTTGTCATTTTTAAAAAATCGCAATTTTAATCAAACTTCAAAGGATCATTACTGCTTGACTTCTTCTGCTATTGAAGTTTTACATACACCTACGTATGCACAATTTCAAGAAGAACAACTTTTATGTTGACCGCTTTCATCAAAAAGTTGATAGTTAAGCCTTAAAGATCGCAGGCGATGTCTAGGGGTCCAAATTTAAGCATTTTTGACTATTTTCTTGAATATTCAGAACAGCATAACGCATTTATTATGTATGCAATCTAACTGATGATTACATCTTCTTAAGTGGAAATTAAAGCACAACATTTTCTATGTTGCACCTTAGTATGGAAATATTAACCATTTTGTCTTAATCGTGAGAAATGTAATGTAGGGGTCCATTAATATGTGATTTTTCCGTTTTCAGAGGGGTACCTTCTTTGGAGAATTTTTGTAAAAAAACTACTGAACATAGAGACATGTTTGATAGCTCATTTTAAAGCGGAGAAACAGACGAATAACCCTAAGTCCAGCATAGAGTTCTAGGTCAAGCAGAAGTCTTGAAGACCTAAGTATTGACGCGTCAATCCTAGTTATTATTATTATTTGTACGATTTTGTTCCAAGTTTTCCCAAGTAACGGCTGGTCCGATCTGCATGAAATTTACAGGGATGGTAGCCCGTGTCCTAACTTAGATTTGTACGTCGCCCGAATTTTGAATTTCGACCTGGTTCTTGAGTTATCTCCCCTTGAAGTTGAAACTTCAATCCTCAATATCTCGAAAACTTATCAAGATATTTTCATAAAACTTTCACCAAAATGTGTGCAACAACATTCCCCATTGATTAGGCCTATAGCGGTTTTCGGCCGTAATAATAGATTTTTTGCTATTTCGAAAAAACTGAAAATTTGGTGAACTTTCGCGATTTTGAGGGTACGCGTCTTCAAAAATCTTCTCCTAAATAACGGCAATACATACAGCTATGTGTGATAGCTCATTTTAAAGCTGAATAGCCACTGTGTAAACGATACCTAAAACCAAAACTGTATTGATAACGGTTATCAGAATACAGCGATTTGAAAAATGGACTTTTTTAAAATTGAATTTTTTGGACTCGCATTCAAAGGAACATAACTATGTTATAAATGAAGTTATGTCAAACTTACTGACTTCAATCTCTTCCTAATAACTAGATTAACAATTCCATAACACGTCATTATCATATAAAAGTTGATGGTTTCGGCGTAATTTGAGCATATTCCCAAAACAGTGGAATATTTTGGTTTTGAGACTTTTTGAGGTGTTTATCCTTTGGGGAATTATTGATCATGAACCATTGAAGATAGGAAGACTTTAAATAGATTCTGGTGATGTAGAAACGTCATTTATTAAGGACAATATTTTTCAAGCTCGTATCTGTCTTAGTTTTTTTGTGACAAGTCATAGAAGTTTGTCATTTTTTAAAAATCGCCATTTTCAACAAAGTTGATAGGTTCATAACTGCTTAACGTTTCATGCTATTGAAAGTTTATAGACACCTACGTATGCACAATTTCAAGAAGAACAACCTTTATGTTGACCGCTTTCATCAAAAAGTTGATAGTTAAGCCTCAAACATCGCAAGCGATGTCTAGGGGTCCAAATTTAAGCATTTTTGAGTCTTTTCTTGAATATTCAGAACAGCATAACGCATTAATTATGCATGCAATCTAAATGATGATTACATCTTCTTAAGTGGAAATTAAAGCACAACATTTTCCATGTTACACCTTAGTATGGAAATATTAACCATTTTGTCTTAATCGTGAGAAATGTAATGTAGGGGTCCATTAATATGTGATTTTTTCGTTTTCAGAGGGGTACCTTCTTTGGAGAATTTTTGTAAAAAAACTACTGAAGATAGAGACATGTTTGATAGCTCATTTTAAAGCGGAGAAACAGACGAATAACCCTAAGTCCAACATGGAGTTCTAGGTCAAGCAGAAGTCTTGAAGACCTAAGTATTGCCTGTGGCAATCCTAGTTCTTCTTTATTATTATTTGTACGTTTTTTGTGATCGCGATTCTGAAGTAACGGCTGAA
Source organism: Gibbula magus (assembly GCA_936450465.1). Taxonomy (NCBI): domain Eukaryota; kingdom Metazoa; phylum Mollusca; class Gastropoda; order Trochida; family Trochidae; genus Gibbula; species Gibbula magus. The sequence continues at coordinate 37,594,106 of OW388294.1, read as the reverse complement.
CCGATTTGCACGAAATTGTCAGGGATAATAGCCTGTAACAAAAACTAGCCTTGTACGTCGGCCGAATTTTGATTTTCGACTTCTTTCTTTAGTTATCTCCCCTTGAAGTCAAAACTTTAAACCTTAATAGCTCGAAATCTAATCAAGATATTTTCATAAAACTTTCACCAAAATGTGGGCAACCACATTCCCCATCGATTAGGCCTATAGCGGTTTTCGGCCGTAATAATAGATTTTTTGCTATTTCGGAAAAACTGAAAATTTTGTTAACTTTCGCGGTTTTAAGGGTACGCGTCTTCAAAAATCTTCTCTTAAATCACGGCAATACATACAACTATGTGTGATAGCTCATCCGAAAGCTAAATGAATGTACAACAACTTGATCTTTTCCGAATTTTGAATTTTGTCCTCAAATTTCAGGAATATGCCCTTGAATATGGACCTTTTTTAAAAGAGCGTTTTTAGGCTATATGTTCAAAGGGGCATAACTCTGTTACAAATGAACTTATGTCAAAGTTACTTATTGCTATCCCTTCCATATAACTAGTTAAACAATTCCACAACATATCATTGTCATGTAAAAGTTGATAGTATCGACACAATTTGGACGTATTTCCAAAAATATAATTTTTTGGGATTTTGAGACTTTTCGAGGGGTACTTTCGTTGTAGAATTTTCCATTGTATACCACTGAAGATACAATTATGTTTAATATATCATCCTGAAGTAGAGATGTCCTTTATTAAGGTAAATAAATTTCAAACATTTTTCTGTCATAGTTTATGTGTGACAAGTCATAGAAGATTGCCATTTTTCAGAACTCGCCATTTTCAGCCATGTTTAAAGGATCATTGCTGCTTAACTTCTTACGCTATTGAAATTTTGCATACACCTACTTATGCACAATTTCAAGAAGAACAACTTTTATGTTGACCGCTTTCATCAAAAAGTTGATAGTTAAGCCTCGAACATCGCAAACGATGTCTAGGGGTCCAAATTTAAGCATTTTTGACTATTTTCTTGAATATTCAGAACAGCATAACGCATTAATTATGTATGCAATCTAAATGATGATTGCATCTTCTTAAGTGGAAATTAAAGCACAACATTTTCTATGTTGCACCTTAGTATGGAAATATTAACCATTTTGTCTTAATCGTGAGAAATGTAATGTAGGGGTCAATTAATATGTGATTTTTCCGTTTTCAGAGGGGTACCTTCTTTGGAGAATTTTTGTAAAAAAACTACTGAAGATAGAGACATGTTTGATAGCTCATTTTAAAGCAGAGAAACAGACGAATAACCCTAAGTCCAACATGGAGTTCTAGGTCAAGCAGAAGTCTTGAAGACCTAAGTATTGACGCGTCAATCCTAGTTCTTCTTTATTATTATTTGTACGTTTTTTGTGATCGCGATTCTGAAGTAACGGCTGAACCGATTTGCACGAAATTTTCAGGGATAATAGCCTGTAACAAAAACTAGCCTTGTACGTCGGCCGAATTTTGATTTTCGACTTCTTTCTTTAGTTATCTCCGCTTGAAGTCAAAACTTTAAACCTTAATAGCTCGAAATCTAATCAAGATATTTTCATAAAACTTTCACCAAAATGTGGGCAACAACATTCCCCATCGATTAGGCCTATAGCGGTTTTCGGCCGTAATAATAGATTTTTTGCTATTTCGGAAAAACTGAAAATTTTGTCAACTTTCGCGGTTTTAAGGGTACGCGTCTTCAAAAATCTTCTCTTAAATCACGGCAATACATACAACTATGTGTGATAGCTCATCCGAAAGCTAAATGAATGTACAACAACTTGATCTTTTCCGAATTTTGAATTTTGTCTTCAAATTTCAGGAATATGCCCTTGAATATGGACCTTTTTTTAAAAGATCGTTTTTAGGCTATATGTTCAAAGGGGCATAACTCTGTTACAAATGAACTTATGTCAAAGTTACTTATTGCTATCTCTTCCATATAACTAGTTAAACAATTCCACAATATATCATAATCATGTAAAAGTTGATAGTATCGACACAATTTGGACGTATTTCCAAAAATATAAATTTTTCGGATTTTGAGACTTTTCGAGGGGTACTTTCTTTGTAGAATTTTCCATTGTAAACCACTGAAGATACAATTATGTTTAACATATCACCGTGAAGTAGAGATGTCCTTTATTAAGGTAAATAAATTTCAAACATTTTTCTGTCATAGTTTATGTGTGACAAGTCATAGAATATTGCCATTTTTCAGAACTCGCCATTTTCAGCCATGTTTAAAGGATCATTACTGCTTAACTTCTAATGCTATTGAAATTTTGCATACACCTACTTATGCACAATTTCAAGAAGAACAACTTTTATGTTGACCGCTTTCATCAAAAAGTTGATAGTTAAGCCTCGAACATCGCAAACGATGTCTAGGGGTCCAAATTTAAGCATTTTTGAGTATTTTCTTGAATATTCAGAACAGCATAACGCATTAATTATGTATGCAATCTAAATGATGATTGCATCTTCTTAAGTGGAAATTAAAGCACAACATTTTCTATGTTTCACCTTAGTATGGAAATATTAACCATTTTGTCTTAATCGTGAGAAATGTAATGTAGGGGTCCATTAATATGTGATTTTTCCGTTTTCAGAGGGATACCTTCTTTGGAGAATTTTTGTAAAAAAACTACTGAAGATAGAGACATGTTTGATAGCTCATTTTAAAGCGGAGAAACAGACGAATAACCCTAAGTCCAACATGGAGTTCTAGGTCAAGCAGAAGTCTTGAAGACCTAAGTATTGACGTGTCAATCCTAGTTATTATTTGTACGTTTTTTGTGCGCGCGATTCTGAAGTAACGGCTGAACCGATTTGCACGAAATTTTCAGGGATAATAGCCTGTAACAAAAACTAGCCTTGTACGTCGGCCGAATTTTGATTTTCGACTTCTTTCTTGAGTTATCTCCCCTTGAAGTCAAAACTTTAAACCTCAATAGCTCGAAATCTAATCAAGATATTTTCATAAAACTTTCACCAAAATGTGGGCAACAACATTCCCCATCGATTAGGCCTATAGCGGTTTTCGGCCGTAATAATAGTTTTTTTGCTATTTCCAAAAAACTGAAAATTTTGTGAACTTTCGCGGTTTTCAGGGTACGCGTCTTTAAAAATCTTCTCCTAAATCACGGCAATACATACAGCTATGTGTGATAGCTCATCTTAAAGCTAATTGAATGTAGAAAAAAGTGATCATGAAAGAATTTAAAATTTCGTCCACGAATTTCAGTAATATGCCCTTGAATATGGACCTTTTTGAAAAAGGCTTTTTTTGGCTGCATGTTCAAAGGGGCATAACTCTGTTACAAATGAAGTTATGTCAAAGTTACTTATCACTATCTCTTTCATATAACTAGATAAACAATTCCACAATATATCATTATCATGTAAAAGTTGATAGTATCGCCACAATTTGGACGTATTTCCAAAAATATAAAATTTTGGGATTTTGAGACTTTTCGAGGGGTACTTTCTTTGTAGAATTTTCCATTGTAAACCACTGAAGATACACCTATGTTTAATATATCATCGTGAAGTAGAGATGTCCTTTATTAAGGTAAATAAATTTCAAACATTTTTCTGTCATAGTTTATGTGTGACAAGTCATAGAAGATTGCCATTTTTCAGAACTCGCCATTTTCAGCCATGTTTAAAGGATCATTACTGCTTAACTTCTTACGCTATTGAAATTTTGCATACACTTACCTATGCACAATTTCAAGAAGAACAACTTTTATGTTGACCGCTTTCATCAAAAAGTTGATAGTTAAGCCTCGAACATCGCAAACGATGTCTAGGGGTCCAAATTTAAGCATTTTTGAGTATTTTCTTGAATATTCAGAACAGCATAACGCATTAATTATGTATGCAATCTAAATGATGATTGCATCTTCTTAAGTTGAAATTACAGCACAACATTTTCTTTGTTACATCTTAGTATGGAAATATTAACCATTTTGTCTTAATCGTGAGAAATGTAATGTAGGGGTCCATTAATATGTGATTTTTCCGTTTTCAGAGGGGTACCTTCTTTGGAGAATTTTTGTAAAAAAACTACTGAAGATAGAGACATGTTTGATAGCTCATTTTAAAGCGGAGAAACAGACGAATAACCCTAAGTCCAACATGGAGTTCTAGGTCAAGCAGAAGTCTTGAAGACCTAAGTATTGACGCGTCAATCCTAGTTAGGTCTTCAAGACGAATGTCTGGAAGACCTATTGTTATTATCCGGTTTTTTAGGTCTTCAAGACGTATGTCTGGAAGACCTATTGTTCTTATCCGAATTTTTTAGGTCTTCAAGACGTATGTCTGGAAGACCTATTGTTCTTATCCGAATTTTTTAGGTCTTCAAGACGTATGTCTGGAAGACCTATTGTTCTTATCCGAATTTTTTTCCTTATTATTATTATTTGTACTTTTCTTGTGCGCGATGTACAGCAAAATTGACTGGACCAATATCTATGAAACTTGCAGAGGTGATGGGCCCAGGTGTAAACTCGCCCTGTACGTCGCCCGATTTTTCATTTTCGGCCTCTAAAAGGGGAGGTAACTCAAAACGTGAAAAAAATTCAAATTACAATATTTCAAAAACTAGTAAAGTTATTTGGAAAAAAATTGCACCAATACGTAGGCGACAACTTGTTGCATCGAATGATGTCATAGCGGATTTCGGCCGTAATAATAGATTTTTCGCTATATTGAAAAAACTGCATTTTTTTGGATTTTTTGCAGTTTTGAGGGTTCATGTCTTCAACAATCTTCTTCTCCAGATCGGTAATATATACAGACTCATACAATAGCTCATTTGGAAGCTGAAATACTGCTGTTTATATGAATCTATCAACCATAGCTCTAGATTAAACCGTTTCCGGGTTACAGCATTTTGAAAAATTGCCTTTTTGAAAATGCCGATTCTCGGCCTATGAATTTGCAGCGACCTAACTCTGTTTGTGTCTCGTTTACAACAAAGTTGACTACACCTATATCAATGAATTTGGTAGAAGTAATAGGCCTAGGTGTAAGCTTGTGGCGTATGGAATCCGATTTGTTATTTTTAGCCTCTTAAAGGGGCGGTAACTCAAAACGTGAAAAAAATTCAAATTGCAATATTTCAAAAACTAGTAAAGTTATTTGGGAAAAAATTGCACCAATACGTAGGCGACAACTTGTTGCATCGAATGATGTCATAACGGATTTCGGCCGTAATAATAGATTTTTCGCTATTTTGAAAAAACTGCATTTTTTTGGAATTTTTGCAGTTTTGAGGGTTCATGTCTTCAACAATCTTCTTCTCCAGATCGGCAATACATAGAGACTCATACAATAGCTCATTTGGAAGCTGAAATAGTGTTGTTTATATGAATCTATCAACCTAAGCTCTACATCAAACCGTTTCCGGGTTACAGCATTTTGAAAAATGAACTTTTTGAAAAGGCAGATTTTCGTGCAATGAATTTACAGATACCTAACTCTGTTTGTGTCTCGTTTACAACAAAATTTACTTCACCTATATCAATGAAATTGGTAGAAGTAATGGGCCTAGATGTAAGCTCGTGGTGTACGGAATCCGATTGTTTATGTTCTGCCTCTAAAAGGGGAGGTAACTCAAAACGTGAAAAAACTTTAAATTGCAATATCTCGAAAAATTATCAAGATAATTGCACAAAACTTTCACCAATATGTAGGCGACTTATTGTTTCGTCGAATGATGTCATAGCGAATTTCGGCCGTAATAATAGATTTTTCGCTATTTTGGAAAAACTGTAATTTTTTCGACTTTTCGGGTTTTGAGGGTACACGTGTTCAACAATCTTCTTCTCGAGATTGGCAATACATAGAGACTCATAAAATAGCTTATTTGGCAGCTGACAGAATGTTCTTTATATGAATCTATCAACCTCAGCTCTAGATCAAAACCGTTCAACAATCTTCTTCTCGAGATTGGCAATACATAGAGACTCATAAAATAGCTTATTTGGCAGCTGACAGAATGTTCTTTATATGAATCTATCAACCTCAGCTCTAGATCAAAACCTGTTCATGTAAGGGCTTTTTAAAAAGGTAACTTTTAGATCATGTGGGGGTCCATTAATAGGCGAGATTTTCAGAGGGTCATTGTCTTTGGATTATTTTTGTAAATTAACTATTGACGATAGAGACAAGTTTGATAGCTCATTTTAAAGCAGAGAAAGTGGTGAATAACCAAGAGTCAAACATGGAGTTCAAGGTCAAGCAGAAGTCTTGAAGACCTAAGTATTGACGCGTCAATCCTAGTTAGGTCTTCATTAGGTCTTCAAGACGAATGTCTGGAAGACCTATTGTTATTTGTATGGCCTTTTTAGGTCTTCAGACGAAAGTCTGGAAGACCTACTGTTATTATCCTGATTATTAGGTCTTCAGACTTTAGTCTGAAAGACCTATTGTTATTACCCGAGTTTTCCTTATTATTAGGTCTTCAGACGAAAGTCTGGAAGACCTACTGTTATTATCCTGATTATTATTATTATTATTATTTCCGAGATTTTTGTGACAGCTGTACTGAAAAAAAGGGCGACCCGATTTTCATGAAATTAACAGGGATGTTAGCCTCTGGGCTGAAATTGATACAGATGAAAAAAAATCCCGACTTCCGGTTCCGGTTTCTGAGTTACGGCCCTTCGAAAATTCGAATTTTAACATGGGAATTTTTTTCAAAATGCATCTAGAGACTTGAAACTTTTTCTAAAAGATGCGCAATAAGATTGTGAACAAAAAAGTAAATCATGACGAAGTCGTGGGTCAAATGACTTAGACGTCATTTCGTTTTTAGTGAATTTTCAGCGTTTTTGACCCCACCCATCTTCAAAAATCTTCTCCTCTGAACATTCTGGCACTACAGATCTGAAACTTTCACACAAAGTAGCTGATGCATTGTACTCAAAACGATACGAATCAGAATTTGCGAAATCTTTATACTTTTTCCACAGTGAGCTTTCAAATTTGTCTGAAATCGGAAAAAAGTGAAAAATGGCCAACTTCAAGGGCATATAACTAAAAGACCTAGGACGGGAACGTTATGATTTTTTCAGGGAAGTAAGATACATATGTCGTGTACAAGAATCAATAATAAAATGGCGTGCGAACAGTCATTTCCGGTCTGTAGGAATTTTGAAAAAAATGACATTTTTCAAAATTTAAAATTTTAACATGGGCAAAAATTTCAAAATAGACCTAGAGACTTGCAACTCCATTTAAACGATAGGTTATATCGTTGTGACCAAAATTGTAAATCATGACGACTTCGTAGCTCACATGGTTTAGCCGCCATTTACATTTTCTGTATTATAATGTTTTTTCATCGGTTAACTTGGAAGCCCTGCCTTTGGATGCTCCTTGGCAAGAGGTTGCGGGAAACTGGCATCTCATCTCATGAGTGTTATTGTCATTGTATTATTTCTAAATATCTACTTTCAGACTTGCAACTTGTTTTAAAGGAATCAAAATGAAGTTCATTGCAAATAAATAAAGCTGATATGTTCGTTGTAGTTCACAAATAATTAAAATTCAATATTTCCTTCATTTTTACGCCTGGTTTGCTTATGGCAGCATGCACCTTGGCAGGAGCTTGTGGAAGAGTCTTCTCTTCAACCGAATTTCAATTTTCAAAAAAGAACAAGAGACTTGTAATTTAATTTAAAGATAGCTAATATCGCTGTGATCAAAATTGTAAATCAGAGCGAATTCGTTGCTCATATGGTTCAGCCACTATTTATAATTTCTTTATTTTAATGTATTATCATCATTTCACTTCGAGGCCATGCCTTTGGCAGCATGCTCATTGGCAAGAGGTTGCGGGAACCTGGCATCTTATCTATTTAGTGTAATTGTCATCGTATTGTTTCTAAATATCTACTTAAAGACATGCAACTTGTTTTAAAAGAATCACAATAGTATTTCATGCCAATAAATAATGCTGATGTATTCGTAGTAGTTTACAAATATTTAAAATTCAACATTTCCTTCCTTTTGACGCTTGGTCTGCTTATGGCTGCATGCACCTTGGCAGGAGCTTGCGGAAATTGTAATTTCTTCTTAGGACACTGCAGGCATCGGTGAAAGATTTTAAAACATTTTTTTTATTTTAAACAAGGGTAAAATTTCCAAATGGAACTAGAGACTGTCTTATTGTATAGTATTATTTTTTTAAATCCACTTACAGATTACCAACTTGTTGTAAAAGATTGACAGTATACCGGTTCTATAAAAACATAAAGCTGATAAATTCGTTGGAAAGGGCAAATTTTAAATATCAACCTAGAGACTTATTTTTTTTTAAGATGCACAGTACAAATAAAAACAAAAAGTAAATCATGGCAAATATGAAGGTCACGTGGTTTTCTTGATATTTTGATTAATATATAAGTTGGGAATTTTCAAAGTTTTGCTGGTATGAGGGGGGATACATGTAACATTAGTAGTTTTGACAGAATAGTATAAGTGACATTCTTCCATCAAACATGGAGGTGAAGGTCAAGCAGAAGTCTGAAGACCTAAGTACTGCCGCGGCAGTCCTAGTTATACTTATTATTATTTGTACCGATTTTGTGGCAGCTGCACAGCCTAAACTACTTGCGCCAATTCGATGACACTTTAAGAGATCATAGGCTCTGGGCTGAAATTGATACAGAAGAAAACAAATCCTGACTTCCGGCTTTTGTTTGTGTGCTACAGCCCCTTTAAATTTAGATTTTTAACATGGGAATTTTTTTCAAAATGCACTTAGAGACTTTAAACTTTTTGCAAAAGATGCGCATTGATCTGTTTAGCAAAAAAGTAAATCATGAAAAAGTCGTATGTCACGTGACTGAGACGCCATTTTGAATTTAGAGCATTTTTATGCATTTTCAGCCTTTCCGACCATACCAATCTTCAAAAATCTTCTCCTCTGAACATACTGGTACTACAGAGCTGAAACTTTCACAGATTGTAGTTGATGCATTGTACTAAAAACCATACGAGACAGAATTCGCAAAATCGATCTAATTATTTCACAGTGCCCATTCAAATATGTCTGAAAATGAAAAAAATTGAAAACATGCAAACTTCAAGGGCAGATTACTCAGACATCTAGGACGGGAACGTTATGATTCTTTCAGGGAACGAAGATACATATGTCGTGTACAAGAATCAATAATAATATAGCATGCGTACAGTCATTTCCAGTCTGTAGAAATGTCGAAAAATCGTCATTTTTCACAAAAATGATTTTTAACATGGGCAAAATTTTCAAAATAAGACTAGAGACTTGCAACTTTATTTAAACGATAGCTAATGTCCTTGTGACAAAAAAAGTAAATCATGACGAAATCGTAGGTCACGTGGTTTCTATAGTATAATGCATTTCCTTTGTTTCCCTTCGAAGGTCTGCTTTTGGCGGCATGCTCCTTAGCAAGAGGTTGCGGGAACCTTGCATCTTTTCACTATTTTCATTGTATCTTTTTTAAATATCCACTTAGAGACGTGTAACTTGTTTTAAAAGATACACAATGACCTTGTCTGCAAATAAGTAAAGTTTTTAATATTCCTAACAGGGGTAAACTTTTTATAATTCAACTTTTCCATCGTTCTACAGCCTGGTCTGCTTTTGGTGACATGCACCTTGTCAGGAGTACAACGTGGACAAGAAGCAAATATTGCTCTGGCTACAATGCAGCAGTCTGAAGACCGTCAGTACTGCCCTGGCAGTCCTAGTTATTATTATTATTATTTCCGAGATTTTTGTGACAGCTGTACTGAAAAAACGGGCGACCCGATTTTCATGAAATTAACAGGGATGTTAGCCTCTGGGCTGAAATTGATACAGATGAAAAAAAATCCCGACTTCCGGTTCCGGTTTCTGAGTTACGGCCCTTTGAAAATTCGAATTTTAACATGGGAAATTTTTTCAAAATGCATCTAGAGACTTGAAACTTTTTCTAAAAGATGCGCAATAAGATTGTGAACAAAAAAGTAAATCATGACGAAGTCGTGGGTCAAATGACTTAGACGTCATTTCGTTTTTAGTGAATTTTCAGCGTTTTTGACCCCACCCATCTTCAAAAATCTTCTCCTCTGAACATTCTGGCACTACAGATCTGAAACTTTCACACAAAGTAGCTGATGCATTGTACTCAAAACGATACGAATCAGAATTTGCGAAATCTTTATACTTTTTCCACAGTGAGCTTTCAAATTTGTCTGAAATCGGAAAAAAGTGAAAAATGGCCAACTTCAAGGGCATATAACTAAAAGACCTAGGACGGGAACGTTATGATTTTTTCAGGGAAGTAAGATACATATGTCGTGTACAAGAATCAATAATAAAATGGCGTGCGAACAGTCATTTCCGGTCTGTAGGAATTTTGAAAAAAATGACATTTTTCAAAATTTAAATTTTAACATGGGCAAAAATTTCAAAATAGACCTAGAGACTTGCAACTCCATTTAAACGATAGGTTATATCGTTGTGACCAAAATTGTAAATCATGACGACTTCGTAGCTCACATGGTTTAGCCGCCATTTACATTTTCTGTATTATAATGTTTTTTCATCGGTTAACTTGGAAGCCCTGCCTTTGGATGCTCCTTGGCAAGAGGTTGCGGGAAACTAGCATCTCATCTCATGAGTGTTATTGTCATTGTATTATTTCTAAATATCTACTTTCAGACTTGCAACTTGTTTTAAAGGAATCAAAATGAAGTTCATTGCAAATAAATAAAGCTGATATGTTCGTTGTAGTTCACAAATAATTAAAATTCAATATTTCCTTCATTTTTACGCCTGGTTTGCTTATGGCAGCATGCACCTTGGCAGGAGCTTGTGGAAGAGTCTTCTCTTCAACCGAATTTCAATTTTCAAAAAAGAACAAGAGACTTGTAATTTAATTTAAAGATAGCTAATATCGCTGTGATCAAAATTGTAAATCAGAGCGAATTCGTTGCTCATATGGTTCAGCCACTATTTATAATTTCTTTATTTTAATGTATTATCATCATTTCACTTCGAGGCCATGCCTTTGGCAGCATGCTCATTGGCAAGAGGTTGCGGGAACCTGTCATCTTATCTATTTAGTGTAATTGTCATCGTATTGTTTCTAAATATCTACTTAAAGACATGCAACTTGTTTTAAAAGAATCACAATAGTATTTCATGCAAATAAATAATGCTGATGTATTCGTAGTAGTTTACAAATATTTAAAATTCAACATTTCCTTCCTTTTGACGCTTGGTCTGCTTATGGCTGCATGCACCTTGGCAGGAGCTTGCGGAAATTGTAATTTCTTCTTAGGACACTGCAGGCATCGGTGAAAGATTTTAAAACAAATTTTTTATTTTAAACAAGGGTAAAATTTCCAAATGGAATTAGAGAGTCTTATTGTATAGTATTATTTTTTTAAATCCACTTACAGATTACCAACTTGTTGTAAAAGATTGACAGTATACCGGTTCTATAAAAACATAAAGCTGATAAATTCGTTGGAAAGGGCAAATTTTAAATATCAACCTAGAGACTTAATTTTTTTTAAGATGCACAGTACAAATAAAAACAAAAAGTAAATCATGGCAAATATGAAGGTCACATGGTTTTCTTGATATTTTGATTAATATATAAGTTGGGAATTTTCAAAGTTTTGCTGGTATGAGGGGGGATACATGTAACATTAGTAGTTTTGACAGAATAGTATAAGTGACATTCTTCGATCAAACATGGAGGTGAAGGTCAAGCAGAAGTCTGAAGACCTAAGTACTGCCGCGGCAGTCCTAGTTTCTTAATATTATTATTTGTACGATTTGGTGCGCCTCACTGTGACGTAACGACTGAACCGATTTGCACGAAATTTTCAGGGATTATAGCTTGCTACAAAAACTAGCCCTGTACGTTCGCCGATTTTGGATTTTCGACTTCTTTCTTGAGTTATCTCCCCTTGAAGTTGAAATTACAAACCTCAATAGCTCGAATACTAAGTAAGATATTTTCATAAAACTTTCACCAAAATGTGGGCATCAACATTCCCCATCGATTTGGCCTATAGTGGTTTTCGGCCGTAATAATAGATTTTTTGCTATTTCGAAAAAAATGAAAATTTTGTGAACTTTCGCGGTTTTCAGGGTACGCGTCTTTAAAAATCTTCTCCTAAATCACGGCAATACATACAGCTATGTGTGATAGCTCATCTTAAAGCTAATTGAAAGTAGAAAAAAGTGATCATGAAAGAATTTGAAATTTCGTCAACGAATTTCAGGAATATGCCCTTGAATATGGACCTTTTTTTAAAAGAGCGTTTCTAGGCTATATGTTCAAAGGGGCATAACTCTGTTACAAATGAACTTATGTCAAAGTTAATTATTGCTATCTCTTCCATGTAACTTGTTAAACAATTCCACAACATATCATTGTCATGTAAAAGTTGATAGTATCACACAATTTGTACGTATTTCCAAAAATATAAATTTTGGGGATTTTGAGACTTTTCGAGGGGTACTTTCTTTGTAGAATTTTCCATTGTAAACCACTGAAGATACAATTATGTTTAATATATCATCGTGAAGTAGAGATGTCCTTTATTTAGGTAAATAAATTTCAAACAGTTTTCTGTCATAGTTTATGTGTGACAAGTCATAGAAGATTGCCATTTTTCAGAACTCGCCATTTTCAGCCATGTTTAAAGGATCATTACTGCTTAACTTCTTACGCTATTGAAATTTTGCATACACCTACTTATGCACAATTTCAAGAAGAGCAACTTTTATGTTGACCGCTTTCATCAAAAAGTTGATAGTTAAGCCTCGAACATCGCAAACGATGTCTAGGGGTCCAAATTTAAGCATTTTTGAGTATTTTCTTGAATATTCAGAACAGCATAACGCATTAATTATGTATGCAATCTAAATGATGATTGCATCTTCTTAAGTGGAAATTAAAGCACAACATTTTCTATGTTACACCTTAGTATGGAAATATTAACCATTTTGTCTTAATCGTGAGAAATGTAATGTAGGGGTCCATTAATATGTGATTTTTCCGTTTTCAGAGGGGTACCTTCTTTGGAGAATTTTTGTAAAAAAACTACTGAAGATAGAGACATGTTTGATAGCTCATTTTAAAGCGGAGAAACAGACGAATAACCCTAAGTCCAACATGGAGTTCTAGGTCAAGCAGAAGTCTTGGAGACCTAAGTATTGACGCGTCAATCCTAGTTATTATTATTATTTGTACTTTTCTTGTGCGCGGTGTACAGCCAAAACGGCTGAACCGATCTTCTTGAAATTTTCAGGGATTATAGCCTGTGACCTAAACTCGGGCTGTACGAGACCGATTTTTGATTTTCGACTTCTATCGCGAGTTATCTCCCCTTGAAGTCAAAACTTCAAACCTCAATAGCTCGAAAACTAATTAAGATATTTTCATAAAACTTTCACCAAAATGTGGGCAACAATATTCCTCATCGATTAGTTCCATAGCGGTTTTCGGCCGTAATAATAAATTTTTCGCTATATTGAAAAAACTGAAAATTTCGTGCACTTTCGCGGGTTTGAGGGTACGCGTCTTCAAAAATCTTCTTCTAAATCACGGCAATACATACAGATATGTGTGATAGCTCATTCGAAAGCCAAGACAACGTAGAATATAATTTGCAAAAAGAATTTTGAATTTCGGCCTAGAATTCGAGTAATCTGCCCTTGAATATGGTCCATTTTAAAAAGGGCGTTTTTCGGTTGCAATTTCAAAGGGCCATAACTCTGTAACTAATTGACTTATGTCAAAGTTATTGATAGCCATCTCTTTCTAATAAAGAGCTAAACATGTCCATAATACATCAATATCATATAAAAGTTGATAGTTTCGGCACAATTTGGACATATTCCAAAAAAAGTAAAATTTTGTGATTTTGAGCATTTTCGAAGGGTATATCCTTTGGATAATTATTGATTATGAACCAATGAAGACAGGAAGACTTTAAATAGATCATGGTGATGTAGAAACGTCATTTATTAAGGACAATATTTTTCAAGCTCGTATCTGTCTTAGTTTTTTTGTGACAAGTCATAGAAGTTTGTCATTTTTAAAAAATCGCCATTTTCAACAAAGTTGAAAGATTCATAACTGCTTAACTTCTTATGCTATTGAAATTTTACATAAACCTACGTATGCACAATTTCAAGAAGAACAACTTTTATGTTGACCGCATTCATCAAAAAGTTGATAGTTAAGCCTCGAACATCGCAAGTGATGTCTAGGGGTACAAATTTAAGCATTTTTGACTATTTTCTTGAATATTCAGAACAGCATAACGCATTTATTATGTATGCAATCTAAATGATGATTACATCTTCTTAAGTGGAAATTAAAGCACAACATTTTCTATGTTGCACCTTAATATGGAAATATTAACCATTTTGTCTTAATCGTGAGAAATGTAATGTAGGGGTCCATTAATATGTGATTTTTCCGCTTTCAGAGGGGTACCTTCTTTGGAGATTTTTTGTAAAAAAACTACTGAAGATAGAGACATGTTTGATAGCTCATTTTAAAGCGGAGAAACAGACGAATAACCCTAAGTCCAACATGGAGTTCTAGGTCAAGCAGAAGTCTTGAAGACCTAAGTATTGACGCGTCAATCCTAGTTCTTCTTTATTATTATTTGTACGTTTTTTGTGATCGCGATTCTGAAGTAACGGCTGAACCGATTTGCACGAAATTTTCAGGGATAATAGCCTGTAACAAAAACTAGCCTTGTACGTCGGCCGAATTTTGATTTTCGACTTCTTTCTTTAGTTATCTCCCCTTGAAGTCAAAACTTTAAACCTTAATAGCTCGAAATCTAATCAAGATATTTTCATAAAACTTTCACCAAAATGTGGGCAACAACATTCCCCATCGATTAGGCCTATAGCGGTTTTCGGCCGTAATAATAGTTTTTTTGCTATTTCGGAAAAACTGAAAATTTTGTCAACTTTCGCGGTTTTAAGGGTACGCGTCTTCAAAAATCTTCTCTTAAATCACGGCAATACATACAACTATGTGTGATAGCTCATCCGAAAGCTAAATGAATGTACAACAACTTGATCTTTTCCGAATTTTGAATTTTGTCTTCAAATTTCAGGAATATGCCCTTGAATATGGACCTTTTTTTAAAAGATCGTTTTTAGGCTATATGTTCAAAGGGGCATAACTCTGTTACAAATGAACTTATGTCAAAGTTACTTATTGCTATCTCTTCCATATAACTAGTTAAACAATTCCACAATATATCATAATCATGTAAAATTGATAGTATCGACACAATTTGGACGTATTTCCAAAAATATAAATTTTTCGGATTTTGAGACTTTTCGAGGGGTACTTTCTTTGTAGAATTTTCCATTGTAAACCACTGAAGATACAATTATGTTTAACATATCACCGTGAAGTAGAGATGTCCTTTATTAAGGTAAATAAATTTCAAACATTTTTCTGTCATAGTTTATGTGTGACAAGTCATAGAATATTGCCATTTTTCAGAACTCGCCATTTTCAGCCATGTTTAAAGGATCATTACTGCTTAACTTCTAATGCTATTGAAATTTTGCATACACCTACTTATGCACAATTTCAAGAAGAACAACTTTTATGTTGACCGCTTTCATCAAAAAGTTGATAGTTAAGCCTCGAACATCGCAAACGATGTCTAGGGGTCCAAATTTAAGCATTTTTGAGTATTTTCTTGAATATTCAGAACAGCATAACGCATTAATTATGTATGCAATCTAAATGATGATTGCATCTTCTTAAGTGGAAATTAAAGCACAACATTTTCTATGTTTCACCTTAGTATGGAAATATTAACCATTTTGTCTTAATCGTGAGAAATGTAATGTAGGGGTCCATTAATATGTGATTTTTCCGTTTTCAGAGGGGTACCTTCTTTGGAGAATTTTTGTAAAAAAACTACTGAAGATAGAGACATGTTTGATAGCTCATTTTAAAGCGGAGAAACAGACGAATAACCCTAAGTCCAACATGGAGTTCTAGGTCAAGCAGAAGTCTTGAAGACCTAAGTATTGACGTGTCAATCCTAGTTATTATTATTATTTGTACGTTTTTTGTGCGCGCGATTCTGAAGTAACGGCTGAATCGATTTGCAAGAAATTTTCAGGGATAATAGCCTGTAACAAAAACTAGCCTTGTACGTCGGCCGAATTTTCATTTTCGACTTCTTTCTTGAGTTATCTCCCCTTGAAGTCAAAACTTTAAACCTCAATAGCTCGAAATCTAATCAAGATATTTTAATAAAATTTTCACCAAAATGTGGGCGACAACATTCCCCATCGATTAGGCCTATAGCAGTTTTCGGCCGTAATAATAGTTTTTTTGCTATTTCGAAAAAACTGAAAATTTTGTCAACTTTCGCGGTTTTAAGGGTACGCGTCTTCAAAAATCTTCTCCTAAATCACGGCAATACATACAGCTATGTGTGATAGCTCATCTGAAAGCTAAATGAATGTACAAGAACATGATGTTTTCCGAATTTTGAATTTCGTCCTCGAATTTCAGGAATATGCCCTTGAATATGGACCTTTTTTTAAAAGAGCGTGTTTAGGCTATATGTTCAAAGGGGCATAACTCTGTTACAAATGAACATATGTCAAAGTTACTTATTGCTATCTCTTCCATATAACTGGTTAAACAATTCAACAATATATCATTATCATGTAAAAGTTGATAGTATCGACACAATTTGGACGTATTTCCAAAAATGTAAAAATTTGGGATTTTGAGACTTTTCGAGGGGTACTTTCTTTGTAGAATTTTCCATTGTAAACCACTTAAGATACAATTATGTTTAATATATAATCCTGAAGTAGAGATGTCCTTTATTAAGGTGAATAAATTTCAAACATTTTTCTGTCATAGTTTATGTGTGACAAGTCATAGAAGATTGCCATTTCTCAGAACTCGCCATTTTCAGCCATGTTTAAAGGATCATTACTGCTTAACTTCTTACGCTATTGATATTTTGCATACACCAACGTATGCACAATTTCAAGAAGAACAACTTTTATGTTGACCGCTTTCATCAAAAAGTTGATAGTTAAGCTGCGAACATTGCAAGCGATGCCTAGGGGTCATAATTTAAGCATTTTTGAGTATTTTCTTGAATATTCAGAACAGCATTACGCATTAATTATGTATGCAATCTAAATGCTGATAACATCTTCTTAAATGGAAATTAAAGCACAACATTTTCTATGTTAGACCTTAGTATGGACATATTAACCATTTTGTCTTAAGCGTGAGAAATGTAATGTAGGGGTCCATTAATATGTGATTTTTCCGTTTTAAGAGGGGTACCTTCTTTGGGGAATTTTTGTAAAAAAACTACTGAAGATAGAGACATGTTTGATAGCTCATTTTAAAGCGGAGAAACAGACGAATAACCCTAAGTCCAACATGGAGTTCTAGGTCAAGCAGAAGTCTTGAAGACCTAAGTATTGACGCGTCAATCCTAGTTAGGTCTTCAAGACGTATGTCTGGAAGACCTATTGTTCTTATCCGAATTTTTTTCCTTATTATTATTATTTGTACTTTTCTTGTGCGCGATGTACAGCAAAATTGACTGGACCAATATCTATGAAACTTGCAGAGGTGATGGGCCCAGGTGTAAACTCGCCCTGTACGTCGCCCGATTTTTCATTTTCGGCCTCTAAAAGGGGAGGTAACTCAAAACGTGAAAAAAATTCAAATTACAATATTTCAAAAACTAGTAAAGTTATTTGGAAAAAAATTGCACCAATACGTAGGCGACAACTTGTTGCATCGAATGATGTCATAGCGGATTTCGGCCGTAATAATAGATTTTTCGCTATATTGAAAAAACTGCATTTTTTTGGATTTTTTGCAGTTTTGAGGGTTCATGTCTTCAACAATCTTCTTCTCCAGATCGGTAATATATACAGACTCATACTATAGCTCATTTGGAAGCTGAAATACTGCTGTTTATATGAATCTATCAACCATAGCTCTAGATTAAACCGTTTCCGGGTTACAGCATTTTGAAAAATTGCCTTTTTGAAAATGCCGATTCTCGGCCTATGAATTTGCAGCCACCTAACTCTGTTTGTGTCTCGTTTACAACAAAATTGACCACACCTACATCAATGAAATTGGTAGAAGTAATGGGCATAGGTGTAAGCTGGTGGCGTATGAAATCCGATTTTTAATTTTCGGTCTTTAAAAGGGGAGGTAACTCAAAACGTGAAAAAACTTTAAATTGCAATATCTCGAAAACTTATCAAGATAATTGCACAAAACTACCACCAAAATGTAGGCGACAACTTGTTTCATCGAATGATGTCATAGCGTATTTCGGCCGTAATAATAGATTTTTCGCTATTTTAGAAAAACTGTAAATTTCTCGACTTTTCGGGTTTTGAGGGTACACTTCTTCAAAAATCTTCTTCTCGAGATTGGCAATACATAGAGACTCATACATTAGCTCATTTGGTAGCTGAAAGAATGTTCTTTATATGAATCTATCAACCTCATCTCTAGATCAAAACTTGTCAATGTTACAGAATTTTAAAAATGTAACTTTTACATCATGTAGGGGTCCATTAATGGGTGAGGGTTTCAAAGGGTTATTGTCTTTGGAGATTTTTTGTAAAATAACTATTGAAGATAGAGACATGTTTGATAGCTCATTTTAAAGCAGAGAAACTGGTGACTAACCGAGAGTCAAACATGGAGTTCAAGGTCAAGCAGAAGTCTTGAAGACCTAAGTATTGCCTGTGGCAATCCTAGTTAGGTCTTCAAGACGAATGTCTGGAAGACCTATTGTTATTATCCGGTTTTTTCTTTATTAGGTCTTCAAGACGAATGTCTGGAAGACCTATTGTTATTTGTATGGCCTTTTTTTAGGTCTTCAAGACGAATGTCTGGAAGACCTATTGTTATTTGTATGGCCTTTTTTCTTATTATTATTATTTGTACGATTTGGTGCGCCTCACTGTGACGTAACGACTGAACTGATGTGCACGAAATTATCAGGGATTATAGCTTGCTACAAAAACTAGCCCTGTACGTTCGCCGATTTTGGATTTTCGACTTCTTTCTTGAGTTATCTCCCCTTGAAGTTGAAATTACAAACCTCAATAGCTCGAATACTAAGTAAGATATTTTCATAAAACTTTCACCAAAATGTGGGCATCAACATTCCCCATCGATTTGGCCTATAGTGGTTTTCGGCCGTAATAATAGATTTTTTGCTATTTCGAAAAAAATGAAAATTTTGTGATCTTTCGCGGTTTTCAGGGTACGCGTCTTTAAAAATCTTCTCCTAAATCACGGCAATACATACAGCTATGTGTGATAGCTCATCTTAAAGCTAATTGAAAGTAGAAAAAAGTGATCATGAAAGAATTTGAAATTTCGTCCACGAATTTCAGGAATATGCCCTTGAATATGGACCTTTTTTTAAAAGAGCGTTTCTAGGCTATATGTTCAAAGGGGCATAACTCTGTTACAAATGAACTTATGTCAAAGTTAATTATTGCTATCTCTTCCATGTAACTAGTTAAACAATTCCACAACATATCATTGTCATGTAAAAGTTGATAGTATCGACACAATTTGTACGTATTTCCAAAAATATAAATTTTTGGGATTTTGAGACTTTTCGAGGGGTACTTTCTTTGTAGAATTTTCCATTGTAAACCACTGAAGATACAATTATGTTTAATATATCATCGTGAAGTAGAGATGTCCTTTATTTAGGTAAATAAATTTCAAACAGTTTTCTGTCATAGTTTATGTGTGACAAGTCATAGAAGATTGCCATTTTTCAGAACTCGCCATTTTCAGCCATGTTTAAAGGATCATTACTGCTTAACTTCTCACGCTATTGAAATTTTGCATACACCTACTTATGCACAATTTCAAGAAGAGCAACTTTTATGTTGACCGCTTTCATCAAAAAGTTGATAGTTAAGCCTCGAACATCGCAAACGATGTCTAGGGGTCCAAATTTAAGCATTTTTGAGTATTTTCTTGAATATTCAGAACAGCATAACGCATTAATTATGTATGCAATCTAAATGATGATTGCATCTTCTTAAGTGGAAATTAAAGCACAACATTTTCTATGTTACACCTTAGTATGGAAATATTAACCATTTTGTCTTAATCGTGAGAAATGTAATGTAGGGGCCTCACTGTGACGTAACGACTGAACTGATGTGCACGAAATTATCAGGGATTATAGCTTGCTACAAAAACTAGCCCTGTACGTTCGCCGATTTTGGATTTTCGACTTCTTTCTTGAGTTATCTCCCCTTGAAGTTGAAATTACAAACCTCAATAGCTCGAATACTAAGTAAGATATTTTCATAAAACTTTCACCAAAATGTGGGCATCAACATTCCCCATCGATTTGGCCTATAGTGGTTTTCGGCCGTAATAATAGATTTTTTGCTATTTCGAAAAAAATGAAAATTTTGTGATCTTTCGCGGTTTTCAGGGTACGCGTCTTTAAAAATCTTCTCCTAAATCACGGCAATACATACAGCTATGTGTGATAGCTCATCTTAAAGCTAATTGAAAGTAGAAAAAAGTGATCATGAAAGAATTTGAAATTTCGTCCACGAATTTCAGGAATATGCCCTTGAATATGGACCTTTTTTTAAAAGAGCGTTTCTAGGCTATATGTTCAAAGGGGCATAACTCTGTTACAAATGAACTTATGTCAAAGTTAATTATTGCTATCTCTTCCATGTAACTAGTTAAACAATTCCACAACATATCATTGTCATGTAAAAGTTGATAGTATCGACACAATTTGTACGTATTTCCAAAAATATAAATTTTTGGGATTTTGAGACTTTTCGAGGGGTACTTTCTTTGTAGAATTTTCCATTGTAAACCACTGAAGATACAATTATGTTTAATATATCATCGTGAAGTAGAGATGTCCTTTATTTAGGTAAATAAATTTCAAACAGTTTTCTGTCATAGTTTATGTGTGACAAGTCATAGAAGATTGCCATTTTTCAGAACTCGCCATTTTCAGCCATGTTTAAAGGATCATTACTGCTTAACTTCTCACGCTATTGAAATTTTGCATACACCTACTTATGCACAATTTCAAGAAGAGCAACTTTTATGTTGACCGCTTTCATCAAAAAGTTGATAGTTAAGCCTCGAACATCGCAAACGATGTCTAGGGGTCCAAATTTAAGCATTTTTGAGTATTTTCTTGAATATTCAGAACAGCATAACGCATTAATTATGTATGCAATCTAAATGATGATTGCATCTTCTTAAGTGGAAATTAAAGCACAACATTTTCTATGTTACACCTTAGTATGGAAATATTAACCATTTTGTCTTAATCGTGAGAAATGTAATGTAGGGGTCCATTAATATGTGATTTTTCCGTTTTCAGAGGGGTACCTTCTTTGGAGAATTTTTGTAAAAAAACTACTGAAGATAGAGACATGTTTGATAGCTCATTTTAAAGCGGAGAAACAGACAAATAACCCTAAGTCCAACATGGAGTTCTAGGTCAAGCAGAAGTCTTGAAGACCTAAGTATTGACGCGTCAATCCTAGTCTTATTATTATTATTTGTACGATTTGGTGCGCCTCACTGTGACGTAACGACTGAACCGATTTGCACGAAATTTTCAGGGATTATAGCTTGCTACAAAAACTAGCCCAGTACGTTCGCCGATTTTGGATTTTCGACTTCTTTTTTGAGTTATCTCCCCTTGAAGTTGAAATTACAAACCTCAATAGCTCGAATACTAAGTAAGATATTTTCATAAAACTTTCACCAAAATGTGGGCATCAACATTCCCCATCGATTTGGCCTATAGTGGTTTTCGGCCGTAATAATAGATTTTTTGCTATTTCGAAAAAAATGAAAATTTTGTGAACTTTCGCGGTTTTCAGGGTACGCGTCTTTAAAAATCTTCTCCTAAATCACGGCAATACATACAGCTATGAATGATAGCTCATCTTAAAGCTAATTGAAAGTAGAAAAAAGTGATCATGAAAGAATTTTAAATTTCGTCCACGAATTTCAGGAATATGCCCTTGAATATGGACCTTTTTTTAAAAGAGCGTTTCTAGGCTATATGTTCAAAGGGGCATAACTCTGTTACAAATGAACTTATGTCAAAGTTGATTATTGCTATCTCTTCCATGTAACTAGTTAAACAATTCCACAACATATCATTGTCATGTAAAAGTTGATAGTATCGACACAATTTGTACGTATTTCCAAAAATATAAATTTTGGGGATTTTGAGACTTTTCGAGGGGTACTTTCTTTGTAGAATTTTCCATTGTAAACCACTGAAGATACAATTATGTTTAATATATCATCGTGAAGTAGAGATGTCCTTTATTTAGGTAAATAAATTTCAAACAGTTTTCTGTCATAGTTTATGTGTGACAAGTCATAGAAGATTGCCATTTTTCAGAACTCGCCATTTTCAGCCATGTTTAAAGGATCATTACTGCTTAACTTCTTACGCTATTGAAATTTTGCATACACCTGCGTATGCACAATTTCAAGAAGAGCAACTTTTATGTTGACCGCTTTCATCAAAAAGTTGATAGTTAAGCCTCGAACATCGCAAACGATGTCTAGGGGTCCAAATTTAAGCATTTTTGAGTATTTTCTTGAATATTCAGAACAGCATAACGCATTAAGTATGTATGCAATCTAAATGATGATTGCATCTTCTTAAGTGGAAATTAAAGCACAACATTTTCTATGTTACACCTTAGTATGGAAATATTAACCATTTTGTCTTAATCGTGAGAAATGTAATGTAGGGGTCCATTAATATGTGATTTTTCCGTTTTCAGAGGGGTACCTTCTTTGGAGAATTTTTGTAAAAAAACTACTGAAGATAGAGACATGTTTGATAGCTCATTTTAAAGCGGAGAAACAGACGAATAACCCTAAGTCCAACATGGAGTTCTAGGTCAAGCAGAAGTCTTGAAGACCTAAGTATTGACGCGTCAATCCTAGTTATTATTATTATTTGTACGTTTTTTGTGCGCGCGATTCTGAAGTAACGGCTGAATCGATTTGCAAGAAATTTTCAGGGATAATAGCCTGTAACAAAAACTAGCCTTGTACGTCGGCCGAATTTTCATTTTCGACTTCTTTCTTGAGTTATCTCCCCTTGAAGTCAAAACTTTAAACCTCAATAGCTCGAAATCTAATCAAGATATTTTAATAAAATTTTCACCAAAATGTGGGCGACAACATTCCCCATCGATTAGGCCTATAGCAGTTTTCGGCCGTAATAATAGTTTTTTTGCTATTTCGAAAAAACTGAAAATTTTGTCAACTTTCGCGGTTTTAAGGGTACGCGTCTTCAAAAATCTTCTCCTAAATCACGGCAATACATACAGCTATGTGTGATAGCTCATCTGAAAGCTAAATGAATGTACAAGAACATGATGTTTTCCGAATTTTGAATTTCGTCCTCGAATTTCAGGAATATGCCCTTGAATATGGACCTTTTTTTAAAAGAGCGTGTTTAGGCTATATGTTCAAAGGGGCATAACTCTGTTACAAATGAACATATGTCAAAGTTACTTATTGCTATCTCTTCCATATAACTGGTTAAACAATTCAACAATATATCATTATCATGTAAAAGTTGATAGTATCGACACAATTTGGACGTATTTCCAAAAATGTAAAAATTTGGGATTTTGAGACTTTTCGAGGGGTACTTTCTTTGTAGAATTTTCCATTGTAAACCACTTAAGATACAATTATGTTTAATATATAATCCTGAAGTAGAGATGTCCTTTATTAAGGTGAATAAATTTCAAACATTTTTCTGTCATAGTTTATGTGTGACAAGTCATAGAAGATTGCCATTTCTCAGAACTCGCCATTTTCAGCCATGTTTAAAGGATCATTACTGCTTAACTTCTTACGCTATTGATATTTTGCATACACCAACGTATGCACAATTTCAAGAAGAACAACTTTTATGTTGACCGCTTTCATCAAAAAGTTGATAGTTAAGCTGCGAACATTGCAAGCGATGCCTAGGGGTCATAATTTAAGCATTTTTGAGTATTTTCTTGAATATTCAGAACAGCATTACGCATTAATTATGTATGCAATCTAAATGCTGATAACATCTTCTTAAGTGGAAATTAAAGCACAACATTTTCTATGTTAGACCTTAGTATGGACATATTAACC
The DNA here is from genome assembly GCA_936450465.1 of Gibbula magus. Lineage (NCBI taxonomy): Eukaryota > Metazoa > Mollusca > Gastropoda > Trochida > Trochidae > Gibbula > Gibbula magus. Next base: position 37,569,820 of record OW388294.1, on the reverse strand, counting down.
ATTTTGTCTTAAGCGTGAGAAATGTAATGTAGGGGTCCATTAATATGTGATTTTTCCGTTTTAAGCGGGGTACCTTCTTTGGGGAATTTTTGTAAAAAAACTACTGAAGATAGAGACATGTTTGATAGCTCATTTTAAAGCGGAGAAACAGACGAATAACCCTAAGTCCAACATGGAGTTCTAGGTCAAGCAGAAGTCTTGAAGACCTAAGTATTGACGCGTCAATCCTAGTTCTTTATTATTATTATTTGTACGTTTTTTGTCCGCGCGATTCTGAAGTAACGGCTGAACCGATTTGCATGAAATTTACAGGAAAGGTAGCCTGTAACCAAACTTAGAGGACACTTTTTTACTTTTGTGATTTTCGACTTCTTTCTTGAGTTATCTCCCCTTGAAGTTGAAACTTCAAACATCAATATCTCGAAAACTAATTAAGATATTTTCATAAAACTTTCACCAAAATGTGCGCAACAACATTCCCCATCGATTAGGTCTATAGCGGTTTTCGGCCGTAATAATAGATTTTTTGCTATTTTGAAAAAACTGAAAATTTTGTGCAATTTCGCGATTTTTAGGGTACGCGTCTTTGAAAATCTTCTCCTAAATCACGGCAATACATACAGCTATGTGTGATAGCTCATCTTAAAGCTAATTGATTGTAGAAAAAAGTGATCATGAAAGAATTTTAAATTTCGTCCACGAATTTCAGTAATATGCCCTTGAATATGGACCTTTTTGAAAAAGGCTTTTTTTGGCTGCATGTTCAAAGGGGCATTACTCTGTTACAAATTAATGTATGTCATAGTTACTTATTTCAATCTCTTTATAATAACTTGTATAACAATTCCATAACACATCATTATCATATAAAAGTTATTAGTTTGGGCATAATTTGAGCATATTCCCAAAACAGTGAAATATTTGGATTTTGAGACTTTTTGAGGTGTTTATCCTTTGGGGAATTATTGATAATGAACCATATCAGATAGGAAGACTTTAAATAGATCATGGTGATGTAGAAACGTCATTTATTAAGGATAATATTTTTCAAGCTCGAATCTGTCTTAGTTTTTTTGTGACAAGTCATAGAAGTTTGTCATTTTAAAAAAATCGCCATTTTCAACAAAGTTGAAAGGTTCATAACTGCTTCACTGTTTATGCTAGTGAAATTTTACATTCATCTACGTATGCACAATTTCAAGAAGAACAACTTTTATGTTGACCGCTTTCATCAAAAAGTTGATAGTTAAGCCTCGAACATCGTAAGCGATGTCTAGGGGTCAAAATTTAAGCATTTTTGACTATTTTCTTGAATATTCAGAACAGCATAACGCATTTATTATGTATGCAATCTAAATGATGATTACATCTTCTTAAGTGGAAATTAAAGCACAGCATTTTCTATGTTGCACCTTAATATGGAAATATTAATCATTTTGTCTTAATCGTGAGAAATGTAATGTAGGGGTCCATTAATATGTGATTTTTCCGTTTTCAGAGGGGTACCTTCTTTGGAGAATTTTTGTAAAAAAACTACTGAAGATAGAGACATGTTTGATAGCTCATTTTAAAGCGGAGAAACAGACGAATAACCCTGAGTCCAACATGGAGTTCAAGGTCAAGCAGAAGTCTTGAAGACCTAAGTATTGACGTGTCAATCCTAGTTAGGTCTTCAAGACGAATGTCTGGAAGACCTATTGTTATTATCCGGTTTTTTCTTTATTAGGTCTTCAAGACGAATGTCTGGAAGACCTATTGTTATTATCCGGTTTTTTAGGTCTTCAAGACTACGTCTGGAAGACCTATTGTTATTATCCGAATTTTCCTTATTATTAGGTCTTCAAGACGAATGTCTGGAAGACCTATTGTTATTATCCGGTTTTTTAGGTCTTCAAGACTACGTCTGGGAGACCTATTGTTATTATCCGTGTTCTTCATTATTATGATTTGTACTTTTTTTGTCCAGAGCTTTTTGAAGTAACCACTGGGCCGATTCGCATGAAATTTTCAGGGATGATAGCCCGTGACTCAACTTAGAAAATAACGAGTCACTTTTTGGATTTTCGACTTCTTTCTCGAGTTATCTACCTTTGAAGTCAAAACTTTAAACCTTCATAGCTCGAATACTAATCAATATATTTTCTTAAAACTTTCACCAAAATGTGCGCAACAACATTCCCCACAAAAAAAGTTAGTGACATTTTTTCGGCCGTATATATAGATTTTTTGCTATTTCGAAAAAACTGAATTTTGTGGGAACTTTCGCGGTTTTTAGGGTACGCGTCTAAGAAAACCTTCTCGTCCTTCAATTTTATGAGTACATATACATATGATGGCTTATTTTAAAGATAAATGAATTCTTCAGAGGGTTGTAGTTGTCGATTTTTTAATTTCATCCTAGAATTGTAATAATCCATCATTGAACATGGTCAATGTTAAAAAGACCGATTTTCGGCCTCATTTTTAAAGGGGCAGAACTCTGTAAGAAATGAAGATATGTCAAAGATAATTATTGTCATCTGACCCAAATACGTTACTTAGCATTTCCATAACAGATCGATATCATGTAAAAGTCGATAGTTAGGCCACAATTATCGCATTTGTCAAAATGTATGAATTTTCGTGATTTTGAGGACTTTTGAGGGGCATATTTTTCGAAGAATTTTAGATCTTAAACCACTGAAGATAAAAACATCTTTAATAGCTTATGTTAAAGGATGGATATCATTTTACTAAGGTCAACAATTTTCCAGCCTTTGTTTGTCATACCTTACGTGTGACAAGTCATAGAACTTTGTCATTTGTCGAAAATCGCCATTTTCAGCAAAGTTCAAAGGATCATAACTGCTTAACTAATCTAGATAATTAAATTATAGTTACATACGCGGATGCACAAATTCAAGAACAATAACTTGTTTGCTGAACTCTTTCATCAAAAAGTTGATAGTTAAGCTATGAACATCGTAATCGTTGTCTAGGGGTCAAAATTTAAGCAATTAAGAGTATTTTCTTGAATATTCAGAAAAAGATAACGCATTAATTATGTATGCAATCTAAATGATGATTACATCTTCTTAAGTGGAAATTAAACCACAATATTTTGTATGTTGTAACTTAGTATGAAATATTAACCATTTTGTCTTAATCGTGAGAAAGGTCATGTAGGGGTCCATTAATAAGCTATTGTTCCATTTTCAAAGGGTCATTGTCTTTGGGGAATTTTTGTAAAATAACTACTGAAGATAGAGACACGTTTGATAGCTCATTTTAAAGCAGAATAACTGGCGGATAACCGAGAGTCCAACATGGAGTTCAAGGTCAAGCAGAAGTCTTGAAGACCTAAGTATTGCCTTGGCAATCCTAGTTCTTCTTTATTATTATTTGTACGTTTTTTGTGATCGCGATTCTGAAGTAACGGCTGAACCGATTTGCACGAAGTTATCAGGGACAATAGCCTGTAACAAAAACTAGCCTTGTACGTCGGCCGAATTTTGATTTTCGACTTCTTTCTTTAGTTATCTCCCCTTGAAGTCAAAACTTCAAACCTTATTAGCTCGAAATCTAATCAAGATATTTTCATAAAACTTTCACCAAAATGTGGGCAACAACATTCCCCATCGATTAGGCCTATAGCGGTTTTCGGCCGTAATAATAGATTTTTTGCTATTTCGGAAAAACTGAAAATTTTGTCAACTTTCGCGGTTTTAAGGGTACGCGTCTTCAAAAATCTTCTCTTAAATCACGGCAATACATACAACTATGTGTGATAGCTCATCCGAAAGCTAAATGAATGTACAACAACTTGATCTTTTCCGAATTTTGAATTTCATCCTCGAATTTCAGGAATATGCCCTTGAATATGGACCTTTTTTTAAAAGAGCGTTTTTAGGCTATATGTTCAAAGGGGCATAACTCTGTTACAAATGAACTTATGTCAAAGTTACTTATTGCTATCTCTTCCATATAACTAGTTAAACAATTCCACAACATATCATTATCATGTAAAAGTTGATAGTATCGACACAATTTGGACGTATTTCCAAAAATATATTTTTTTTGGATTTTGAGACTTTTCGAGGGGTACTTTCTTTGTAGAATTTTCCATTGTAAACCACTGAAGATACAATTATGTTTAATATATCACCGTGAAGTAGAGATGTCCTTTATTAAGGTAAATAAATTTCAAACATTTTTCTGTCATAGTTTATGTATGACAAGTCATAGAAGATTGCCATTTTTCAGAACTCGCCATTTTCAGCCATGTTTAAAGGATCATTACTGCTTAACTTCTTACGCTATTGAAATTTTGCATACACCTACTTATGCAAAATTTCAAGAAGAACAACTTTTATGTTGACTGCTTTTATCAAAAAGTTGATAGTTAAGCCTCGAACATCGCAAACGATGTCTAGGGGTCATAATTTAAGCATTTTTGAGTATTTTCTTGAATATTCAGAACAGCATAACGCATTAATTATGTATGCAATCTAAATTATGAATACATCTTCTTAAGTGGAAATTAAAGCACATTTTCTATGTTACACCTTAGTATGGAAATATTAACCATTTTGTCTTAATTGTGAGAAATGTAATGTAGGGGTCCATTAATATGTGATTTTTCCGTTTTCAGAGGGGTACCTTCTTTGGAGAATTTTTGTAAAAAAACTACTGAAGATAGAGACATGTTTGATAGCTCATTTTAAAGCGGAGAAACAGACGAATAACCCTAAGTCCAACATGGAGTTCTAGGTCAAGCAGAAGTCTTGAAGACCTAAGTATTGACGCGTCAATCCTAGTTATTATTATTTGTACTATTTTGTTCCAAGTTTTCCCACGTAACGGCTGGTTCGATCTACATGAAATTTTCAGGGATGGTAGCCCGTGTCCTAACTTAGATTTGTACGTCGCCCGAATTTTGAATTTCGACCTGGTTCTTGAGTTATCTCCCCTTGAAGTTGAAACTTCAATCCTCAATATCTCGAAAATTTATCAAGATATTTTCATAAAACTTTCACCAAAATGTGGGCAACAACATTCCCCATCGATTTAGCCTATAGCGGTTTTCGGCCGTAATAATAGATTTTTTGCTATTTCGAAAAAACTGAAAATTTGGTGAACTTTCGCGATTTTGAGGGTACGCGTCTTCAAAAATCTTCTCCTAAATAACGGCAATACATACAGCTATGTGTGATAGCTCATTTTAAAGCTGAATAGCCACTGTGTAAACGATACCTAAAACCAAAACTGTATTGATAACGGTTATCAGAATACAGCGATTTGAAAAATGGACTTTTTTAAAATTTAATTTTTTGGACTCGCATTCAAAGGAACATAACTATGTTATAAATGAAGTTATGTCAAACTTACTGACTTCAATCTCTTCCTAATAACTAGATTAACAATTCCATAACACGTCATTATCATATAAAAGTTGATGGTTTCGGCGTAATTTGAGCATATTCCCAAAACAGTGGAATATTTTGGTTTTGAGACTTTTTGAGGTGTTTATCCTTTGGGGAATTATTGATCATGAACCATTGAAGATAGGAAGACTTTAAATAGATTATGGTGATGTAGAAACGTCATTTATTAAGGACAATATTTTTCAAGCTCAATTCTGTCTTAGTTTTTTTGTGACAAGTCATAGAAGTTTGTCATTTTTAAAAAATCGCAATTTTAATCAAACTTCAAAGGATCATAACTGCTTTACTTCTTCTGCTATTGAAGTTTTACATACACCTACGTATGCACAATTTCAAGAAGAACAACTTTTATGTTGACCGGTTTCATCAAAAAGTTGATAGTTAAGCCTCAAAGATCGCAGGCGATGTCTAGGGGTCCAAATTTAAGCATTTTTGACTATTTTCTTGAATATTCAGAACAGCATAACGCATTTATTATGTATGCAATCTAACTGATGATTACATCTTCTTAAGTGGAAATTAAAGCACAACATTTTCTGTGTTGCACCTTAGTATGGAAATATTAACCATTTTGTCTTAATCGTGAGAAATGTAATGTAGGGGTTCATTAATATGTGATTTTTCCGTTTTCAGAGGGGTACCTTCTTTGGAGAATTTTTGTAAAAAAACTACTGAAGATAGAGACATGTTTGATAGCTCATTTTAAAGCGGAGAAACAGACGAATAACCCTGAGTCCAACATGGAGTTCTAGGTCAAGCAGAAGTCTTGAAGACCTAAGTATTGCCTGTGGCAATCCTAGTTAGGTCTTCAAGACGAAAGTCTGAAGACCTATTGTTATTATCGTGTTTTTTCTTATTATTAGGTCTTCAAGACGAATGTCTGAAGACCTATTGTTATTATCGTGTTTTTTATTATTATTATTCTTTGGACGTTTTTTGTCCGGGCGATTCTGAAGTAACCGCTGAATATTTTTCCACGAAATTTACAGGGATGACAGCTTGTGACCTGAACTCGTTCACTACGTCGGCCGAATTTTGAATTTCGACCTGGTTGTTGAGTTATCTCCCCTTGAAGTTGAAACTTCAAACCTTAATAGCTCAAAAACTATTCAAGATAATTTCATAAAACTTTCACCAAAATGTGGGCAACAACATTCCCCATCGATAAGGCCTATGGCGGTTTTCGGCCGTAACAATAGATTTTTTGCTATTTCACAAAAACTGAAAATTTGGTGAACTTTCGCGAGTTTGAGGGTACGCGTTTTCAAAAATCTTCTCCTAAATAACGGCAATACATACAGCATCATGCAATAGCTCATTTGAAAGCTGAATGAATGTAGTTTAAAGGAACCCCCCAAACCAATTGACTATTTTCAGCGGTTAACGAACTACAGCCATTTGAAAAATGAACTTTTTAAAAATACATTTTTTAGGGCTCGCATTCAAAGTGACATAATTCTGTTGGGAATCAACTTATGTCAAAGTTACTTAGTTCAATCTCTTTCTTATGAATAGTTTTGAAATTCCATAACATATCATTATCATATAAAAGTTATTAGTTTGGGCATAATTTGAGCATATGCCCTAGACAGTGAAATATTTTGATTTTGAGACTTTTTGAGGTGTTTATCCTTTGGGGAATTATTGATCATAAACCACTGAAGATAGGAAGACTTTAAATAGATCATGATGATGTAGAAACGTCATTTATTAAGGACAATATTTTTCAAGCTCGTATCTGTCATAGTTTTTTTGTTACAAGTCATAGAAGTTTGCCATTTTTCAGAAATCGCCATTTTCAACAAACTTGAAAGGTTCATAACTGTTTTACTTCTTCTGCTATTGAAGTTTTACATACACCTACGTATGCACAATTTCAAGAAGAACAACTTTTATGTTGACAGCTTTCATCAAAAAGTTGATAGTTAAGCCTCGAACATCGCAAGCGATGTCTAGGGTCCAAATTTAAGCATTTTTGACTATTTTCTTGAATATTCAGAACAGCATAACGCATTTATTATGTATGCAATCTAAATGATGATTACATCTTCTTAAGTGGAAATTAAAGCACAACATTTTCTATGTTGCACCTTAATATGGAAATATTAACCATTTTGTCTTAATCATGAGAAATGTAATGTAGGGGTCCATTAATATGTGATTTTTCCGTTTTCAGAGGGGTACCTTCTTTGGAGATTTTTTGTAAAAAAAACTACTGAAGATAGAGACATGTTTGATAGCTCATTTTAAAGCGGAGAAACAGACGAATAACCCTGAGTCCAACATGGAGTTCAAGGTCAAGCAGAAGTCTTGAAGACCTAAGTATTGACGCGTCAATCCTAGTTCTTATTATTATTATTCCGTCGTATCTTGTTAACACGATTCAGGAAAAACGGCTCAATCAATCTGCTTGAAATTTTCAGGGATGATAGACATCGTCGAGATCTCGCTCTGTATGAAGCCCGAATTTTGAAATTCGACCTTGTTCTTGAGTTATCTCCCCTTAAAGTTGAAACTTCAAACCTCAATATCTCGAAAACTATTCAAGATAATTTCATGAAACCTTCACCAAAATGTGGGCACAAACATTCCTCATCGATTAGGCCTATAGCGGTTTTCGGCCGGCTGGATAAATTTTTTGCTATTTCGCAAAAACTGAAAATTTTGTGAACTTTTGCGAGTTTGAGGGTACGCGTCTTCAAAAATCTTCTCCTACATAACGGCAATACATACAGCATCATGCTATAGCTCATTTGAAAGCTGAGTAAATGTACTTTAAACGTATCCCCCAAACCATTGCTCTATTTTTAACGGTTGGTGAGCTACAGCAATTTGAAAATTGAACTTTTTGAAAAACTTACGCCCTGAAAGGGACATAACTCTGTTACAAATGAAGTTATGTCAAAGTTACTGACTGGAATCTCTTTCTAATAACTAGATGAACAATTCCATAACACATCATTATCATATAAAAGTTATTAGTTTGGGCATAATTTGAGCATATTCCCAAAACAGTGAAATATTTTGATTTGGAGACTTTTTGAGGTGTATATCCTTTGGGGAATTATTGATAATGAACCACTCAAGATAGAAAGACTTGAAATAGATCATGGTGATGTAGAAACGGCATTTATTAAGGACAATATTTTCAAGCTCAAATCTGTCTTAGTTTTTTCGTGACAAGTCATATAAGTTTGTCATTTTTTAAAAATCGCTGTTTTCAACAAAGTTGAAAGGTTCATAACTGCTTAACTTCTTACGCTATTGAACTTTTACATATACCTACGTATGCACAATTTCAAGAAGAACAACTTTTATGTTGACCGCTTTCATCAAAAAGTTGATAGTTAAGCCTCGAACATCGCAAGCGATGTCTAGGGGTCCAAATTTAAGCATTTTTGAATATTTTCTTGAATATTCAGAACAGCATAACGCATTTATTATGTATGCAATCTAAATGATGATTACATCTTTTTAAGTGGAAATTAAAGCACAACATTTTCAATGTTGCACCTTAATATGGAAATATTAACCATTTTGTCTTAATCGTGAGAAATGTAATGTAGGGGTCCATTAATATGTGATTTTTCCGTTTTCAGAGGGGTACCTTCTTTGGAGATTTTTTGTAAAAAAACTACTGAAGATAGAGACATGTTTGATAGCTCATTTTAAAGCGGAGAAACAGACGAATAACCCTAAGTCCAACATGGAGTTCTAGGTCAAGCAGAAGTCTTGAAGACCTAAGTATTGACGTGTCAATCCTAGTTCTTCTTTATTATTATTTGTACGTTTTTTGTGATCGCGATTCTGAAGTAACGGCTGAACCGATTTGCACGAAATTATCAGGGACAATAGCCTGTAACAAAAACTAGCCTTGTACGTCGGCCGAATTTTGATTTTCGACTTCTTTCTTTAGTTATCTCCCCTTGAAGTCAAAATTTCAAACCTTAATAGCTCGAAATCTAATCAAGATATTTTCATAAAACTTTCACCAAAATGTGGGCAACAACATTCCCCATTGATTAGGCCTATAGCGGTTTTCGGCCGTAATAATAGATTTTTTGCTATTTCGGAAAAACTGAAAAATTTGTCAACTTTCGCGGTTTTAAGGGTACGCGTCTTCAAAAATCTTCTCTTAAATCACGGCAATACATACAACTATGTGTGATAGCTCATCCGAAAGCTAAATGAATGTACAACAACTTGATCTTTTCCAAATTTTGAATTTCATCCTCGAATTTCAGGAATATGCCCTTGAATATGGACCTTTTTTTAAAAGAGCGTTTTTAGGCTATATGTTCAAAGGGGCATAACTCTGTTACAAATGAACTTATGTCAAAGTTACTTATTGCTATCTCTTCCATATAACTAGTTAAACAATTCCACAACATATCATTATCATGTAAAAGTTGATAGTATCGACACAATTTGGACGTATTTCCAAAAATATAATTTTTTTGGATTTTGAGACTTTTCGAGGGGTACTTTCTTTGTAGAATTTTCCATTGTAAACCACTGAAGATACAATTATGTTTAATATATCACCGTGAAGTAGAGATGTCCTTTATTAAGGTAAATAAATTTCAAACATTTTTCTGTCATAGATTATGTATGACAAGTCATAGAAGATTGCCATTTTTCAGAACTCGCCATTTTCAGCCATGTTTAAAGGATCATTACTGCTTAACTTCTTACGCTATTGAAATTTTGCATACACCTACTTATGCAAAATTTCAAGAAGAACAACTTTTATGTTGACTGCTTTTATCAAAAAGTTGATAGTTAAGCCTCGAACATCGCAAGCGATGTCTAGGGGTCATAATTTAAGCATTTTTGAGTATTTTCTTGAATATTCAGAACAGCATAACGCATTAATTATGTATGCAATCTAAATTATGAATACATCTTCTTAAGTGGAAATTAAAGCACATTTTCTATGTTACACCTTAGTATGGAAATATTAACCATTTTGTCTTAATTGTGAGAAATGTAATGTAGGGGTCCATTAATATGTGATTTTTCCGTTTTCAGAGGGGTGCCTTCTTTGGAGAATTTTTGTAAAAAAACTACTGAAGATAGAGACATGTTTGATAGCTCGTTTTAAAGCGGAGAAACAGACGAATAACCCTAAGTCCAACATGGAGTTCTAGGTCAAGCAGAAGTCTTGAAGACCTAAGTATTGACGCGTCAATCCTAGTTAGGTCTTCAAGACGTATGTCTCGAAGACGTATTGTTATTATCCTGATTATTTTTTATTATTATTATTCTTTGTACTTTTTGTGTTCAGGCAGATTTCTCAGTAACGTATGTCTCGAAGACGTATTGTTATTATCCTGATTATTAGGTCTTCAAGACGTATGTCTCGAAGACGTATTGTTATTATCCTGATTATTAGGTCTTCAAGACGTATGTCTCGAAGACGTATTGTTATTATCCGGATTATTTTTTATTATTATTATTCTTTGTACTTTTTGTGTTCAGGCAGATTTCTCAGTAACGGCTGGGCCGATTTGCATGAAATTTTCAGGGAAGGTAGCCTGTAATCAAATCTAGAAGTAATTTTTTTACTTTTTTGATTTTCGACTTCTTTCTAGAGTTATCTCCCCTTGAAGTTGAAACTTCAAACCTCAATAGCTCGAAAACTTACCAAGATATTTTCATAAAACTTTCACCAAAATGTGGGCAACAACATTCCCCATCGATTGGACCTAGTGCGAATTTCGGCCGTAACAATAGATTTTTTGCTATTTTGAAAAAACTGAAAATTTGGTGCACTTTCGCGGGTTTGAGGGTACGCGTCTTCAAAAATCTTCTTCTAAATCACGGCAATACATACAGATATGTGTGATAGCTCATTCGAAAGCCAAGACAACGTAGAATATAATTTGCTAACAGAATTTTGAATTTCGGCCTAGAATTCGAGTAATCTGCCCTTGAATATGGTCCTTTTTAAAACGGGCGTTTTTCGGTTGCAATTTCAAAGGGGCATAACTCTGTAACTAATTGACTTATGTCAAAGTTATTGATAGCCATCTCTTGCTAATAAAGAGCTAAACAAGTCCATAATACATCAATATCATATAAAAGTTAATAGTTTCGGCATAAATTTGAGATAATCCAAAAAAAGTAAAATTTTGTGATTTTGAGCGTTTTCGAGGGGTATATCCTTTGGAGAATTATTGATCATGAACCAATGGAGATAGGAACAATTTGTAAATGACATTTTGATGTGGAAACGTCATTTGTAAAGGACAATATTTTTCAAACACGTATCTGTCATAGTTTATATGTGACAAGACATAGAACATTGTCATTTTTGAAAATCCCCATTTTTAACCATAGTTGAAAGGATCATAACTGCTTAACTAATAAAGATATCAAAATTGTATTTACACCGTCGGATGCACAGTTTCAAGAACAACAACGTTTCTGTTGAACCCTTTCATCAAAAAGTTGATAGTTAAGCTCCGAACATCGCAAAGGTTGTCTAAGGGTCCAAATTGTAGCATTTTTGAGTATTTTCTTTAACATTCAGAATAACATAACGCATTACTTATGTATACAATCAAAATGATGATAACATCTCCTGAAGTGGAAATTAAAGCACAACATTTTCTATGTATCACCTTAGTATGAAAATATTAACCAGTTTGTCTTAATCGTGAGAAAGATCATGTAGGGGTCCATTACTATGTGATTTTTCAATTTTCAGAGGGGTAACTTCTTTGGAGAATTTTTGTAAAATAACTATTGAAGATAGAGACTTGTTTGATAGCTCGTTTTAAAGCAGAAAAACTGGTGAATAACCGAGAGTCAAGCATGGAGTTCAAGGTCAAGCAGAAGTCTTGAAGACCTAAGTATTGACGCGTCAATCCTAGTTTTTTATTATTATTATTCTTTGTACTTTTTGTGTTCAGGCAGATTTCTCAGTAACGGCTGGGCCGATTTGCATGAAATTTTCAGGGAAGGTAGCCTGTAATCAAATCTAGAAGTAATTTTTTTACTTTTTTGATTTTCGACTTCTTTCTAGAGTTATCTCCCCTTGAAGTTGAAACTTCAAACCTCAATAGCTCGAAAACTTACCAAGATATTTTCAAAAAACTTTCACCAAAATGTGGGCAACAACATTCCCCATCGATTAGACCTAGTGCGAATTTCGGCCGTAACAATAGATTTTTTGCTATTTTGAAAAAACTGAAAATTTGGTGCACTTTCGCGGATTTGAGGGTACGCGTCTTCAAAAATCTTCTTCTAAATCACGGCAATACATACAGATATGTGTGATAGCTCATTCGAAAGCCAAGACAACGTAGAATATAATTTGCTAACAGAATTTAGAATTTCGGCCTAGAATTCGAGTAATCTACCCTTGAAGATGGTCCTTTTTAAAAAGGGCGTTTTTCGGCTGCAATTTCAAAGGGGCATAACTCTATAACTAATTGACCTATGTCAAAGTTATTGATAGTCATCTCTTGCTAATAAAGAGCTAAACAAATCAATAATACATCGATGTCATATAAAAGTTGATAGTTTCGACACAATTTGGACATATTCTCAAAAAAGTTAAATTTTGTGATTTTGAGCATTTTCAAGGGGTATATTCTTTGGAGAATTATTGATTATGAACCAATGGAGATAGGAAGACTTTAAATAGATCATGGTGATGTAGAAACGTCATTTATTAAGGACAATATTTTTCAAGCTCAAATCTGTCTTGGTTTTTTTGTGACAAGTCATAGAAGTTTGTCATTTTTAAAAAAACGCCATTTTCAACAAAGTTGAAAGATTCATAACTGCTTAACTTCTTATGCTATTGAAATTATACATAAACCTACGTATGCACAATTTCAAGAAGAACAACTTTTATGTTGACCGCTTTCATCAAAAAGTTGATAGTTAAGCCTCGAACATCGCAAGTGATGTCTAGGGGTCCAAATTTAAGCATTTTTGACTATTTTCTTGAATATTCAAAACAACATAACGCATTTATTATGTATGCAATCTAAATGATGATTACATCTTCTTAAGTGGAAATTAAAGCACAACATTTTCTATGTTGCACCTTAATATGGAAATATTAACCATTTTGTCTTAATCGTGAGAAATGTAATGTAGGGGTCCATTAATATGTGATTTTTCCGTTTTCAGAGGGGTACCTTCTTTTGGAGAATTTTTGTAAAAAAACTACTGAAGATAGAGACATGTTTGATAGCTCATTTTAAAGCGGAGAAACAGATGAATAACCCTGAGTCCAGCATGGAGTTCAAGGTCAAGCAGAAGTCTTGAAGACCTAAGTATTGACGTGTCAATCCTAGTTTTTTATTATTATTATTCTTTGTACTTTTTGTGTTCAGGCAGATTTCTCAGTAACGGCTGGGCCGATTTGCATGAAATTTTCATGGAAGGTAGCCTGTAATCAAATCTAGAAGTACTTTTCTTACTTTTTTGATTTTCGACTTCTTTCTAGAGTTATCTCCCCTTGAAGTTGAAACTTCAAACCTCAATAGCTCGAAAACTTACCAAGATATTTTCATAAAACTTTCACCAAAATGTGGGCAACAACATTCCCCATCGATTAGACCTAGTGCGAATTTCGGCCGTAATAATAGATTTTTTGCTATTTTGAAAAAACTGAAAATTTGGTGCACTTTCGCGGATTTGAGGGTACGCGTCTTCAAAAATCTTCTTCTAAATCACGGCAATACATACAGATATGTGTGATAGCTCATTCGAAAGCCAAGACAACGTAGAATGTAATTTGCTAACAGAATTTTGAATTTCGGTCTAGAATTCGAGTAATCTGCCCTTGAATATGGTCCTTTTTAAAAAGGGCGTTTTTCGGCTGCAATTTCAAAGGGGCATAACTCTGTAACTAATTGACTTATGTCAAAGTTATTGATAGCCATCTCTTGCTAATAAAGAGCTTAACAAGTCCATAATACATCGATGTCATATAAAAGTTGATAGTTTCGGCACAATTTGGACATATTCTCAAAAAAGTAAAATTTTGTGATTTTGAGCATTTTCGACGGGTATAACCTATGGTCAATTATTGATGATGAATCACTGAAGATAGGAAGATTTAAAATAGGTCATGTTGAAGTAGAAACATCATTTATTAAGGACAATATTTTTCAAGCTCGTATCTGTCTTAGTTTTTTTGTGAAAAATCATAGAAATTTGTAATTTTTACAAAAACGCCATTTTAAGCACAGTTCAAAGGATCATAACTGCTTAACTAATTAAAATATTGAAATTGTATTTATACCTACGGATGGACAATTTCAAGAACAACAACGTTTCTGTTGAACCCTTTCATAAAAAAATTGATAGTCAAGCTCCGAACATCGCAAATGTTGTCTAGGGCTCCAAATTAACGCATGTTTTAGTATTTTCTTGAATATTCAAAACAACATAACGCATTACTTATACATGCAAACTTAATGATGATAACATCTACTTAGGTGGAAATTAAAGCACAATATGTTCTATGTTGCACCTTAGTATGAAAATATTAACCATTTTGTCGTTATCGTGAGAAAGGTCATGTAGGGGTCAATTAATAAGCGATTTTCCATTTTCAGAGGGTCATTGTCTTTGGAGAATTTTTGTAAAAAAACTACTGAAGATAGAGACATGTTTGATAGCTCATTTTAAAGCAGAGAAACTGGCGAATAACCGAGAGTCCAACATGGAGTTCAAGGTCAAGCAGAAGTCTTGAAGACCTAAGTATTGACGCGTCAATCCTAGTTCTTCTTTATTATTATTTGTACGTTTTTTGTGATCGCGATTCTGAAGTAACGGCTGAACCGATTTGCACGAAATTTTCAGGGATAATAGCCTGTAACAAAAACTAGCCTTGTACGTCGGCCGAATTTTGATTTTCGACTTCTTTCTTTAGTTATCTCCCCTTGAAGTCAAAACTTCAAACCTTAATAGCTCGAAATCTAATCAAGATATTTTCATAAAACTTTCACCAAAATGTGCGCAACAACATTCCCCATCGATTAGGCCTATAGCGGTTTTCGGCCGTAATAATAGATTTTTTGCTATTTCGGAAAAACTGAAAATTTTGTCAACTTTCGCGGTTTTAAGGGTACGCGTCTTCAAAAATCTTCTCTTAAATCACGGCAATACATACAACTATGTGTGATAGCTCATCCGAAAGCTAAATGAATGTACAACAACTTGATCTTTTCCGAATTTTGAATTTCATCCTCGAATTTCAGGAATATGCCCTTGAATATGGACCTTTTTTTAAAAGAGCGTTTTTAGGCTATATGTTCAAAGGGGCATAACTCTGTTACAAATGAACTTATGTCAAAGTTACTTATTGCTATCTCTTCCATATAACTAGTTAAACAATTCCACAACATATCATTATCATGTAAAAGTTGATAGTATCGACACAATTTGGACGTATTTCCAAAAATATAATTTTTTTGGATTTTGAGACTTTTCGAGGGGTACTTTCTTTGTAGAATTTTCCATTGTAAACCACTGAAGATACAATTATGTTTAATATATCACCGTGAAGTAGAGATGTCCTTTATTAAGGTAAATAAATTTCAAACATTTTTCTGTCATAGTTTATGTATGACAAGTCATAGAAGATTGCCATTTTTCAGAACTCGCCATTTTCAGCCATGTTTAAAGGATCATTACTGCTTAACTTCTTACGCTATTGAAATTTTGCATACACCTACTTATGCAAAATTTCAAGAAGAACAACTTTTATGTTGACTGCTTTTATCAAAAAGTTGATAGTTAAGCCTCGAACATCGCAAGCGATGTCTAGGGGTCATAATTTAAGCATTTTTGAGTATTTTCTTGAATATTCAGAACAGCATAACGCATTAATTATGTATGCAATCTAAATTATGAATACATCTTCTTAAGTGGAAATTAAAGCACATTTTCTATGTTACACCTTAGTATGGAAATATTAACCATTTTGTCTTAATTGTGAGAAATGTAATGTAGGGGTCCATTAATATGTGATTTTTCCGTTTTCAGAGGGGTACCTTCTTTGGAGAATTTTTGTAAAAAAACTACTGAAGATAGAGACATGTTTGATAGCTCATTTTAAAGCGGAGAAACAGACGAATAACCCTAAGTCCAACATGGAGTTCTAGGTCAAGCAGAAGTCTTGAAGACCTAAGTATTGACGCGTCAATCCTAGTTAGGTCTTCAAGACGAATGTCTGGAAGACCTATTGTTATTATCCGGTTTTTTCTTTATTATTATTATTTGTACGTTTTTTGTCCGCGCGATTCTGAAGTAACGGCTGAACCGATTTGCATGAAATTTACAGGAAAGGTAGCCTGTAACCAAACTTAGAGGACACTTTTTTACTTTTGTGATTTTCGACTTCTTTCTTGAGTTATCTCCCCTTGAAGTTGAAACTTCAAACATCAATATCTCGAAAACTAATTAAGATATTTTCATAAAACTTTCACCAAAATGTGCGCAACAACATTCCCCATCGATTAGGTCTATAGCGGTTTTCGGCCGTAATAATAGATTTTTTGCTATTTTGAAAAAACTGAAAATTTTGTGCAATTTCGCGATTTTTAGGGTACGCGTCTTTGAAAATCTTCTCCTAAATCACGGCAATACATACAGCTATGTGTGATAGCTCATCTTAAAGCTAATTGATTGTAGAAAAAAGTGATCATGAAAGAATTTTAAATTTCGTCCACGAATTTCAGTAATATGCCCTTGAATATGGACCTTTTTGAAAAAGGCTTTTTTTGGCTGCATGTTCAAAGGGGCATTACTCTGTTACAAATTAATTTATGTCATAGTTACTTATTTCAATCTCTTTATAATAACTTGTATAACAATTCCATAACACATCATTATCATATAAAAGTTATTAGTTTGGGCATAATTTGAGCATATTCCCAAAACAGTGAAATATTTGGATTTTGAGACTTTTTGAGGTGTTTATCCTTTGGGGAATTATTGATAATGAACCATATCAGATAGGAAGACTTTAAATAGATCATGGTGATGTAGAAACGTCATTTATTAAGGATAATATTTTTCAAGCTCGAATCTGTCTTAGTTTTTTTGTGACAAGTCATAGAAGTTTGTCATTTTAAAAAAATCGCCATTTTCAACAAAGTTGAAAGGTTCATAACTGCTTCACTGTTTATGCTAGTGAAATTTTACATACATCTACGTATGCACAATTTCAAGAAGAACAACTTTTATGTTGACCGCTTTCATCAAAAAGTTGATAGTTAAGCCTCGAACATCGTAAGCGATGTCTAGGGGTCAAAATTTAAGCATTTTTGACTATTTTCTTGAATATTCAGAACAGCATAACGCATTTATTATGTATGCAATCTAAATGATGATTACATCTTCTTAAGTGGAAATTAAAGCACAGCATTTTCTATGTTGCACCTTAATATGGAAATATTAATCATTTTGTCTTAATCGTGAGAAATGTAATGTAGGGGTCCATTAATATGTGATTTTTCCGTTTTCAGAGGGGTACCTTCTTTGGAGATTTTTTGTAAAAAAACTACTGAAGATAGAGACATGTTTGATAGCTCATTTTAAAGCGGAGAAACAGACGAATAACCCTGAGTCCAACATGGAGTTCAAGGTCAAGCAGAAGTCTTGAAGACCTAAGTATTGACGTGTCAATCCTAGTTTTTTATTATTATTATTTGACCCTTTTTTTGTCCAGAAGATTCCCGCTTAACCCTTTGACCGATTTTCATGAAATTTTCAGTGACGATAGTCTGTAACCTGAATTGGTGCACTACGAAGCCCGATTTTGGATTTTCGACTTCTTTCGCGAGTTATCTCCCCTTGAAGTCAAAACTTTATACCTTAATATCTCGAAAACTAATCAATATATTTGCTCAAAACTTGCACCACTATGTGGGCATTAACATTCCTCATCGATTAAGCCTACAGCGGTTTTCGGCCGTAACAATAGATTTTTTTCTATTTCACAAAAACTGAAAATTTTGTGAACTTTCGCGGTTTTGAGGGTACACGTCTTTGAAAATCTTCTCCTAATTCACGGCAATACATACAGCTATGTGTGATAGCTCATTTTGAAGATAAATGAACTCCTGAGAGGACTGTTTTGGCCGAATTTTTAATTTCTTCCTAAAATTTTAAAAATATGTCCTTGAACATGGTCATTTTTTAAAAGTGTGTTCTTCTACTGTATGTTCAAAGGGAGAGTTGGTTACATCTAATTAAGTGGAAATTAAAGCACAAGTTTTTCTATGTGACACCTTAGTATGAAAATATTAACCATTTTTTCTTAATCGTGAGAAAGATCATGTAGGGGTCCATTAATAATCAATTGTTACATTTTAAGAGGGTCATTGTCTTTGGAGAATTTTTGTAAAATAATTACTGAAGATAGAGACATATTTGATAGCTCATTTTAAAGCATACTAACTGGCGAATAACCGGGAGTCCAGCATGGAGTTCAAGGTCAAGCAGAAGTCTTGAAGACCTAAGTATTGCCTTGGCAATCCTAGTTTATATTTTAGATTTAGATTATCGATAAATGTAGCACTGAATTTAATTTTCTAATGTCATTGGCTAAGTCAAGCAAACATGTTTAGCTAAATTTGTATGGATCTCTCGGTGGTTGATAATATGTAATTAGCCTTGCTTAAAGTAGACTTTTCTAAAATGTCCGTGTATCAGATATCAGTACCTTTTGGACGAAAGAGTCCTGATATCGATAATGTATATAGGAGTCCATAACGAATTGTTGCCACGGCATATTTTAATCATTAATCATTACACGAGTGTCCGAACCATGGTTACAGCTGTCCGAAACAAGGCCATTTTGACGTAATAACTCTTAAAGGTGCATCCATTGTGTTTCACAAAATTTTATTTGGCTTTAATACATTCCAACGCACCATATTACTGTTTACAATACAAACACATTAACTCAGTTTGCATATTCATCCCCAATCGCCAAATATATCATAATTATTAGTTTCCAATTAAAATCGAGTAACATCATCATGCATGTGTAGAAACCGAAAGTGCACGTCCTATTTACATGCATAGTTTTATATGACATATTAAACATTATCAACCCATATTTGTTATTTTAACTGGTTTAAATAAGATTCCAAAATTACGTTTGACTCTTTGGCACGCGCCACACGCGGTACATTGTCCTGTTTTCGATCAGAAATCTATACTTTTACCCTCATATCATCAATATACTAAGTTGAGTATCATCAAAATGGTAGTTTTAGGTAACAGTTGGTACTTCTCGATATATTCAAAATAAGTTGAATATATAATCTATCTTATTATACATGCATACAATTTGAGATATGTTCCCAAATTTTCATCAGAAACTTGCAAAAGTTCCAAAATGCTAAATTTATTTAGTATTTTATGTTTATTCAAATAAATGACTAATGTACATATTGAACAAGAACATTTGAAACAATCGGATTGCAGTAATTACAGTTATCATTGTGCCCGCTCCTAGTCTAAAATGTCCGAGCGACATCGGGCGGTGCCCGTGCCTCGGTCAGTTTGCATGATATGCTACATCTTAATGCAAATTTCATATTTAATGTTGTTTTATTTCGAGTACAGAAATTCATATTAGATACAAACCTAAATCAAACGTAAAATTGCACATATGATTGCATCAAAACCTATGAAATCGATATTTCAATTACACTGAATAACATGTTTAAAACGCAATATACTTATTTGGATAAGTAAACACACATCGACAATGTCGAGAGAGATCCAACTTTGCTACCCGGACCCGCAGGCAAAGTTGTAATTGTTTTTGGTTGTCAGGATTTGTTCTCATACAGAAAATGTAGGGTGAAAGAGTCGACTTGACACAGAAACCTTGGATAAACTTGCCCGAGGAAAGACTGGCGTGACCGACCGTTGGTCAACGCGATTGTTTGACACCAAATTCTCCAAGTCAAGATATTTTTTTAGAAATTAGTCACAACCGTATATTGTTGCCTTCTATTGGTTTCTGGAAACATTCTATATTATCATCTGGGCCATGTTCAAGAGAGGTTTAAAAGTAATCGCTCAATCTCCTGAACGGGATTGCTCAATGTAGCGCTACGTAGCAAAGCGAGCAAGCCTTGCTCCGTGTCGTTCAGGAGGGAATGAGGGCTCAATTGAGCGAATTAATCGCTCAATGTTATGGAACAGACGGCAGATGTAATTTTATGAAAATTACATATCACATACGGTAGGTAATTTCGAGAATATGTTCCCTAGCCTACACGGGAAAGTATAAGAAGGTAGTGTTCCTTTAAGTGCTGGATTCACTTTTCTTTGATTCCAAAGTTGCACAGAAATCACATGTATGGATCTTGTAGATTAAACGGACGATGTCCCGCCTCATACTGTGTTCTTGCATAAAGTACTGGACAGCTTGACCAACGGTTACTCCATTGTGATTTAATTCTCTGATGACGTTGTGTACCGGAGTTTCGTGAGTCTTGCAGCTTTCTGATTCCCTGAAAATATTAAAACATGGATTTGCCATCATATTGACACCAATCCACCCACAAACGCACACGTCTTTTATCTGTTCCATGTAAAGGTTGATATATTCCACATATTCTTTCTTTAAAGCAACGCCATATATGCTATCTTTTATTTATCTTTTATGTGTGTGTGTGTGTGGGGGGGGGGGGGGGGGGGGGGGTGTAAGACTTAAGCGGTGAGACTTAAACTATATGTCTTTTAAATGCGGTGAGTTCTTTAGCATACATGATAAAACAATAAACAATTAAGACTTAAGCGGTGAGACTTAAACTATATGTCTTTTAAATGCGGTTAGTTCTTTAGCATACATGATAAAACAATGATTTGGTGTATTAAATACACATTCGATATAATCATTCGATCGATATAATTCCCACATTTTGATAACGTAATAAAACGAAAATCAGGAACTTACTGAATAGGTAAACCAACCTCTGGTCCATGCAACATACATTGTATGTACTACAAAACTTTGTGTATCTACGCGATACAACAGTTTTTATCCATTAAATCTTGTTTTCTGAAATATGTTCCACGGTTTACATTTCTGTTGGATGAACACAACGCAACGATCCTTGTGTGTATTATATTACATTCTATACCTTATGTTTTAAATAAATATACTAAGACTATAGAAATAACTTACAATAACTTGTCGCGCTTCCATTGATCCATTTCTGGACAACAACAATGAAGTAGGCCATATATTGTTTTCATACGATCATGTGATTTCTGTGGACCCAGTTCATACAGGATTTGCTGCCAATAGAAAAATAAAGAATTTAAAGCATTACGACTGTCATTTATAAAATATAAAACATTTGATAACCATATTGGTAGAACAATTACATATAATGGCTTGGATAAAGGTACTAAAAATAATTTAATCTATAATGTTACTCAAAGGGTTTGGACATCGGGAAGATAAATAGGGTTGCTTTGAAATGTTAAGTTACAACTTCAACAGTGTATAAACATTTATATTGGGAAATAAGTAAAGAACATTTCCTAAAGAAGTTACTTAAAGGAATGGTTCTATCAAATTGTTTTTTTGTATATATATATATATATTTCGATGGCACATTCTTGTCGGTACATATATGTTAATATTACATAAACATGTTATTGAGATTAATATCTTGAGAACGTTAGCTTTTATGATTTAACAAAGAAAAGCGCACATCCATTCATTAATTAAAATAATTAGCAGTGGAGCCGTTCATTTGCGCTACGAGTGTAGAAAGTTTTGCAGGATAAGACATTGTTGATCAGTATAATGTTAAATTATTGATTAGTGGACATTTTAGTAAATGAATATGTTTCCAAGTTGTAAAATCAGATAACTTAGTTTTCCTCATCTAACGTAAAGCGCAATAACATTACATACAGTTAGAGATACTTTAACAGACAATTATAGAACCCTCTCTTTAAAAACAAGTGAAAAACGCACTTCCTTGTGACCTATGACCTCTGGATCATCGCCAGTGTGACGGAGTAGTATACCGATGTCAGCAGTACAGCCACCTAAAACACAAAATACACCAACTTATTTTTACCGAAATTTCATATTAATTTTGAAAAATAAACAAGCGTCCAAAAAAAGTCCAAAACAAAACACTGCTGAAGGATAAAGTCGATATCGAATGTATTTGATAAACTTACTTTTCGTAAAAACGTATCCATGGTTTTATCTGCGACATAAACAATCATTTTGTAATTTTAGTTTTCTATGTCCGTTCTAAAACACATTAGGTAATGAAATCGCTACTTCAAAATGGTTTGAAACAGAATGTTTCAAATTGGCATTTTATTGAAATGTATTAAAAATGTTGATATTATAATGTAGCTTCTTTGATTTTAATTCATAGATGCATCACTGCTATAAGATGTTATAAAATATGAGTGGAAAGTCCTATTTCACCCTCCTATTCGCTTAGTTATGGGATTTCAAAACGACAATTTTTAAGGCGTGTTTTAAAAAATAAATATGAACGGGCAATGCTTCATAAATCTATAATCAATTTAAGTTGGCTTCTGGAGACAAGAGGTAACCTGGGCTCCGTTCCATAACAGCGAGCGCTTATAATCACTCATTGTTTGCTCAATGTAGTGCTCATTCTCTCTTGAACGACACGGTGCAAATTCCACGAAGTTTGCTCGCCTTGCTACGTAACGCTACAGTGAACAATCGCGTTCAAGAGAGGTTTAAAAGTAATCGCTCATTGAGCGATTGCTTTGAAACCTCTCTTGAACATGGCCCAGTTGTGTTTATTGCTCATTGGATTAATCTACCTTGCATTTGTTGTCGATAGCATGTCTTGTGGAAGCTGGTCTACATGTATATATTATCAATAATCGATTTGTATCTGAATTTCATAAATGTGGCCTTTTTACGATTTAACATTGACATCGTGAGTGTTCTTTAACAAGAGCTAATTGTCTTAGGGACTTAGATGTAGGCTGTGAAGAATAATTTATTAATCCAACTCGCATATAACCGTGCATTTCAGACAATCTTCTCCAGATCGATTTTGCTGTAGAATTTTTGTTAGTGCTTTTCACATGAAATATATAGATGTTTGATTGCATATATGTATATATTTTCTAATGTCTGCCTTTGTACTTACGGTTACAACCGTTACATTACCTAATTCCCGGGGTTTGACTTGTGAATTCCCGGACTGACGTTTTCACAATTAAATATCTGTAAACATCTATTCCAACACTTCTTTAACTGAAATGTGAAGTTAAGGTGTGACGAGACTATTAATTTTGAAACATATCTATAAACCTGAAACTCACTCTGCAAATGTTTTAGCGAATCGAAGGGTCGTCTGGAACCCTCATCCACCTCCCTCCAGAGTTTCTAAAGCTTGTTACCTTTAGTCGATTGTGAAGATGAGGCTCACAATAAAGGTGTGATATGATGGCAGAGGTTTGAGATTTTATGAACGCCTCCATACCCTGGAGGGTATAGCCCTGTTTATACGGCGAGCGTAAAGCGTAAAGCATTACACATATGCAAATTTGCTCATATGAGCAATATTCGCCGTATGGACGCATTTACACAATGTATATTTTCCTAACCTAAGCAAATTTGCACCTAGTCAGGGGCAGGTGCAAATGTTTACTACCGTGAGTAAATATAGTATTTTCACTTTTCTAGTAAAATATCGTCGTATACAGACATACACACACAGGTTGAGAAAATATATAAGAGAACTTTAGAAACTCTTAATACTGTTTTTCAAATTCTCTATATTGGATAATCTTCTTCTTTGCACGCGATGACCTTCAAAATCCACCTGACTATCCGATTTTCATTATATAATTAGGGCGATATAGTCAAAACAATGTTGACAAATATAAACTAATGTCATTTATTTAGTTAACATCTAATAAATATTAATTGGCATGTTTTAGGAATTCTCTATTCATATATAAAAAGAGTTGGAAGCCCATTTGCTTAGGCAGAATTTAAACGCATATGAACGCATAGTAAATTTACTTTTACTCACGTGTGTATATTACTACCATAAGCAATATTGCATATGTGCAAAGTTCGCTGTATAAACAGGGCTTATGATACCGGTATAGTACACATTTTAAAGGACATATATTAAGCTTTAAAGGGTAATCAATAGAGATTATTACCCGAGGAAGTGTGTTATATGACTTTCACGACACGAGTGTGTTTTTTTATTGCCCGAGCGAGAGCGAGGATTATACACACATTGCACGATTTTCGTCATGTATAACACTGTCGAGGGTAAAACTTTCTTTATTACTCATTATATTCCATTTAATTTTGCGTAAAAATAGTCGGGATATGGCCAACTCTCTTGCGACGGTAAGCTACATTGAAATCACAAACATCGTATTATGACGTCACAGACGACGAATCGCAATGAAACAATGGTTGCTTGGCAAGCCCCATATGCTTGTTTCGAAAATATTAACTGGGTTATTTTCAACTTTATCGGTAATAAGTTGGAGACTTCGCTCATATTCGCACTTACCTTAGATTGTAAACCCTGACAGTGGGGAACATCTCCCTTGCCCATCGGGTCCTCGGGATACTCCCTCCTCTGAGGGTTTACAATCTCTGGTAAATCCTCGTCATTGTGTTTTCTCTATAACATGTGCCTGCTTCTAAGAGAGCTATTATCATATAATGATCGAATAAGTCTTGAATATTAGATGAATTTTTATGGCTGCCAATGATTAGATAAATCTGTGTTTATATTATTCTAAAATTTACATAAAAGTTTACTCTAACTATTTTTTCGAGTATATGTATCTGGTGCTGTGTGAATTATGTTCACATTTTCCTCATGTGTCCGCTATATAACCCCAGATATACTATATAAAAAACAGCAACATATGATCTAATGCAAAACCACAAGTTAGAGAAGATATATATCAAGAAATGTAATTGGTACCAAGATATTTTGAAAAGGACTATAATTCTCACTGCACCAACAAACATAGAGGGAAATAAAACAAGACAAATATTTATGGATGATCAACTTCTTTATTAACAATAGCGACGTTTCGGTATAGATCCTTATACCGTTATCAAGCTGTATAAGGATCTATACCGAAACGTCGCTATTGTTAATAAAGAAGTTGACCACCCATCAATATTTGTCTTCTTCATCACACTTCTAGAATGCCTCTCAAACAGTTTGGAAATAAAACAGTTGGTACCTTGTGTGCGAATGGTTGTTGATTCTTCAGAAGGTACAGCCTCAAGTTTCGTCGGAGAAGGGTCCTCCTCTGAAGTTGTCAAACTCATTGGTTCTTGTGATGCGTCGGTTCCACGTTGTTCTGGTGGGGGTGATACGCTTGTTTCTGATGAAGAACCATGTATTGGAGAATCATCTGAGCCAGATGGCTGATCGGTTCTTTCACTCGCCTGTGGTGACTGTACACATGTTAGAGTAGCATCAGAAGTGGTAGGATGTTGTGTTCCACTTCGATCTGATGGTGTTATGACAGGTGGTGAAGCATCTGAACCCGTGGATTCCTCCTGTGATGTTCTTCTAGCTTCTGGTAGTTGTCTGTGCCTTGAAGAAACATCACAACTAGAAGACTGTTCTGACCCTAATGCTCCTGATAAGGGAATGTCGACACGTTGTTCTGGCTTTGTTCCACTGGCCTCGGATAGTTCTGTTATCATTGGCGAAGCATCTGAATTCGTTTGGCTTTGGGGGCCAGCTCGACTTACATCTGGTGGTTGTATGTGTGAATGAGGCGTTGGCTGATGTCCACTTGTAACTGCAATGGTATCAAGTAATTTTGGTATGGTATTCGCCGTTTGTTGAGACGACGTGATTGGTGTTTTGTGTTCTGAATAGGGATCAGCCTGGGAGGTTGACATAGGATATATTTGTCCTGAACTCAGTGCTGAAAGTGGTAATGATGTCGATAATGGATTTGACCTGGTGACTTGGCTACGTTCAGCTTCATTTCCTTCAAGTGGACATTGCGTTGTTGAATCTGAACTGGGTCGGTCTGGTGAACGAGTACATCTCTTGGTGTTGTCGTAACCTTGTAACATCCGAGTGACATCATTATCTGATGATTGGAGTTGTATTGGTGGATGACCGGCTTGTAAACTTACTTCTCGAGTTGCTTCTTCTTGTAATCCATCTCTGTTACTTGCATTCCATGGTGTTTCTAACTTCATAGCAAGCGGACCGCTTTCTTCACTGAGGGAAGTCAAGTTATCGGGAAGGACCTCTTCGTGTCCTCTTGAGTGTTCTGTAAACAATATTAAAACGTGTTTTAAAAAGTACTAATTACATTCAGGAATGACAAATATAAGCTAAAAAAAGCACTTCAAGCATAATATGATTTGTATATAAGAATAAAGAGAGTAAGGGTTGTCACCCAGTTGTTCTAACTCTCCCACTACATTATTTCAAAGTTTCATAAATTGTTACCATGGTTATCATCGTTTCCACCTTGGTATACAGTTTGTGTCTCTCTCGTCCTCCTCGTCTCTTCTCTCCGGCTTGGCTCTTTTGGCTCCATCTACCGTCTCAACTACTCACCATTACGAAATTCTGTGTCTAAAATGAAATATATACAGGTGAAATATATATGTAATAATCAGGAACTCCTTTCACACCAAAACATTTAACCATTTGTCCTTAGATAAGACTAAGGTTACCTTTGTCTTCAATACCTTCGCCTTAACCTTGGATGCCAAGTGAGGGCGGGATAGCGCAGTGGTTAGCGCGTTCGGCTTCGGATCAAGAGGTCCGTGGTTCGAATCCCGGCTGGGGCACGGCAACTTTGTCTGCAGTAGAGAACTGTTCTACACGCAGTCAGGTTTGGGTGCAATGCTACACTGAATTTCAGTGCAGTACCACCCATGGTTCGCTAGTTCCAGTCGCAGCTCGCAGGTTTCGCCGTAATGCATAGCCACATAGCTTTGCGGGCTTTCTCCCTGCCATAATACTAGCAGCCGCGATATAAGCGAAATACTCTTGAAAGCGGCGTTAAACCCCAACTCACCTCACCTCTTTACGGACGGACGGATGGACGGACGCCGGACGCCATGCCATGCCATAAGCCCATCGGGCCTTTCAGGCCTGATGAGCTAAAAATGCAAGTCGTGCATCTGCATGTGCAACCTAGCATGTTTCAGAACAAATGAATGTTGCAGGACATTTCACCAGCAGAAATTCTGTAAAATGTTGGATTTTCACCCTGGGAAATATAGAATTCGTACACATTTATGAATAACCCTCACTTTCGCTAGGCCAATACAACAAAAAAATCGTTTCGTTTCGTGTGGTGAAGTGAATTTGGGTTTAAGTCTAATAGTATTTCACTTATATCACGGCTGTTAGTGTCATTACAGGCAGAAAGACCGCAACGCCAAGGTGACTTTGAATTGCGATGAAACCTGCGAGCATCGGCTTGAACTAGCGAAACATGGGCGGCAATGCAGCATTGCAGATAAACCTTACTGCATGTAGAACTGTTCTCTACAGCAGACAAAGTTGCCGAGCCCCTATCATCGTCGTGTATAACGACCTGTTTTGAATTACTGTAACCAATTAATTAATTCATTTACTTCTCTATAGGATACTTATTTGATACGATTACAAAACACTCATTTAATTAAGTAACGTTACTTTATTAAAATAATTAAACATATCATTGACGACAAATTAATACATCAGCATCATAAACAAAATACATGTCATTATTATTTATCATTCAAACATGTTTTACAGTATGTAACTATACCCAGCGTACGTTAATAAATCAATCAATCATGATTCATTTTTTCATGACCAAATGAATAAGGTTCTTATAATGCGTGATATAATAACACAAATTTCTGTACTTCTTTTAATATATGAATGTTTATTAATCTTGGGTGCAAATGTCTTAAGATACTGAAATGTTTCTGTTTTCTCTAAACTTTGGCCATATTGACATTAGCAATGCAGTTTACACCGTTAGCTGCTCATTTCCGCGAGATGCACGTGCGTCTAGATCTGCGTTGACAATACCGTCAAGGGGCCATATCAATTAGCTTTCTAGCCCCGAACATGGGTAACCATACAACGCAGCACGGGCTGAACGTACCCGGGAGTTGTCCCAGATGAGGCCAAATTTGGGTTGTGCGTTTCATACACAAGCTTGTTTACAGCTGTATTTGTTTATTATAATATGAAATAGTAATATTATAGAAATATTATGAAATATTATCCGTTTACACTCGACCGTAAGTGTGGTATAAGACAGATATACCCATACTTTCCCTCGTGTATCAAATGATAAGCTGCAGTTTTCGTCTCGTAAGGGCCCCACGGGGAAAACTGTAGAGTATTTTCGTTACACTCGGAAAAGTATGTGTATATCTCTCACGAACACAGCGTAAAGAAGTCACAGTATCACAGTCTCAACACGCCGGCAGCACAAATCTATACAGTATGAACAACCAGCTGGCTTCTCGGAATTCGTGTTTCCCACGAAGCGCTTTGTTATCTTCGGCTTTTTCCGGTATGATCCGTAAAATCGAAGTAAAATTTAATTGAACAGCAATATAAACCTATTGTGAAATAAATAGCAGTGGTGCAGTGATTATGTTGAAGTTTGTGTATTATGGTCCTAACAATCTAGCTGCATTTTCATTGATACATGTCACGATTTGCGAAATATAATACGACAAGGAGAGTGCATAGGTCGGCGAATATTTTTACAAATATGCATTCGATCGTTCTGTGGGGTGTCTATACACTTATGTGGATCTCGACAAACATGAATTAAGTCATACAATGTCACAAGGGGATGTTAACTTGTCATTAGAGAACACCTGAACAAAGAAAATTTGAAAAATATGGTAAATGTTTACCGACATATGGAAGGCGGATGTTGTTTCGTCTAAAGCGAAAGTAAGAAAAGGGCGATAATGTAAAGCGGGTGGTGGCCAAACAAAGGGAAAGAAGACAAATCAACTGTGATGGGAAAACGTGGAGAGTTTAATCTGCAGTTATGGGCAGGTTATGACAAGTTAAATGGACATAGTCCCTTGCTTAAAAATATACTACTAGAAAAGATTGCCTTTCTTTTTCCTTTGCAAACTAAATGGTGAATTTTATGATCTACAGCGCGCTGCGAGGAATAAGAATTTAATAAAATAATTTACTTAAAGTTTATTTTACTTCCTTGTGCGATAATAATTTACGCGATACTTAAGTTTTGTATCATCGACACAATGGTACTAGAGAAGCGGAAATAATACGGAAAGCAATTAATTTTCAGCATAGGACCTCTCCTGATTAATAATAAAATTAGTAATAAGGGAATATTAAACCTCATTATATACAATAAATGATTTTTCGCTCGTATAATACCAAATCATTAATTCCTTTGATAACATGGTATTGCATGTAAAGTAAGGCATTCTCTTAAAATAGACTCTAAATAGGGATGAGTATAAAACCATTAGCTATAAATAGTCATCACTGACTGTACAACGCTGGTTTTATTAAACCAAATATGGATCATGTTTTGATGCATACGAAATTTTCTTTATCAAGTGTGTCAATTTATCAAAAAGGAAATACACGCGCCTGCCTTTTCATTCTATCTGTCATCAGATTCTATTCATCCGGGCAACTTACTTATTATCTTTTCCCAATTTACAAATGAGGTTGACAATTACATTAAAAGGTTCTTACAGCTTGAAAAGGACGCCAGCTAAATATGTTGGAGCAGTCGATCTCTATAAATCTTATCTTATAAATACGGTTATCTATTGAATTTCACTTGTCAATATGTGTATATGTATTCATATGTTACGGATAAATGATTAAATGATATTAAGTGTAATACGTATAAATGCTGATAACAAAATGAAGGAGTTTTGTGTGTACAATATGTAATGGCAAGAATGTATGCATTTACTATGGATCTTTAGCGTTTTCAAGTAAGTAATTACAACTTGATTCATAAGTTTCCACTTGTTTTTGATTCATTGACTTAATTATATTTTGTTACAAACAAAAGACTGTTTAAATGGTTTAATGTAATGTATGAACGTCTCAGTGAAATGAATATATCAATTCACGATGTTAATATATATAGTTCTGCCATGATCAGAATAGTATTTACTAGTAGACATTAACTTCATGAATATATCCTTACTTCCTGATTTTGGAAACATATTTTTGGAAACATAACTAAAGTAAAAGCAAACGACATCTTCGCGTACGTTGTTGTTTAAATTAATTTAATAAAAATAATAAAATTATTTCCAATTTAACGTAAACTATATAAACTCACGTGCAAAAGAAACGTCCCCACATTTTGAAAACAGTATAAAATGAAATATTGATGTCGGAGAAAGTAGATTTTGAATGTATTTGGTAGCCACATGTTTTGTAAAGAAGTATTCACAATTTCATACATCAGAGTATGCAATTTTTACATCTGTTCAAATAGACATGGGGTGCTAAAATCGTTTTTTAAAGATGTTTTTGGCCCACAATATTTGGTATTTAAGTTTAAAACATGAAGTAGAAATTTAATTAATTAAAGAGTTCTCGACATAATTAACCTTCTTTGATTTAAATTTGTTGACGCGTCATTACTGTAGGACGTCACAAAACAAGCCAAAACTGGCTTTTTGAGGCTTCTACCTCGTCTAGTTAAGGAGATTCCAAAACGACCATTTCTTAAAACTTGTATTTCTCAGAGTTATGAATAGATAATGTTTTGAAAATTCATATTTAGTATTGTTGGTTCTGAAGACATGATGTAACGCTGTTTCAGTCGCATTTATCGCCCGTCGATTGAAATATCTTGTATTTTGTATGGGGACGTTTCTTTTGCACGTGAGTTTATTATATTTAAAAAGTTATTTCAAGCGTTTCACGTTATATTAGCGTCAAGTCAAGTTTTATTTTTTATGACATCATCGGTCGAAAGAGGTGGTCTGGTATCAAGAGGTAATTTTCAAAGGATAGCAAATCTTTGAATAATTTATAATAACAGCCCTTTGTTAATATCACCCCTCCATTGCTGTATAAAGTGGTCTTAAAGAGTTGATTCTACCATAGAGACTAGCCACTGTTTACAGACACAACCAGGATTATCAAATACATAGGTCAAACCACAAGTGTGTAAAA
This sequence comes from Gibbula magus, assembly GCA_936450465.1. Lineage (NCBI taxonomy): Eukaryota > Metazoa > Mollusca > Gastropoda > Trochida > Trochidae > Gibbula > Gibbula magus. The sequence continues at coordinate 37,538,199 of OW388294.1, read as the reverse complement.
TACTTTTTATGTGAGATAACCATACGTTTGCTTTGCTGTTGCTTAAATTAAGGTTATTGTCTAATTTGAACAGCTGAAGTACGCGTGATGATAGCTTAACGATGTCCGCTCCTTCCGGTTGAACTTCAAAAATGAAAAATGATTATAATAAGTAAAGATTTTTTCTTATCTTTATTTACTTCATGATTTTCTACATCATCTACATATTTTTTAAAACATATTAAATAAAGAAAATGTGACTTTAGAACCTCTAAAAAGTATTTAAACAGCATAAATGGCCTAAATTTTACTAAAAAAGGGGGTTTTCAGGTACGTTTTGTGTCAAAGTTTTAAACAACCCAGACTACCATATATATATTTTCATCGATTTCGTTAGGGTAAAATGAACTTTGTAACATATCAAAAAAGGAAAAAAAGTTTAATACTAGAAATGTAGTATTTTAAAGTTTTTAGCAGTTTTTTTTCGCATTTTCCCATAGACTCCCATGTTAAAATTGGTCTTCACCCCACTATCTTTCAGGCGTCATATCTCGAAAAAACCAAACTACCCCCTATTTTTTAATGCTGATTTTTCAATCATATACTTTGATCTGTTAAAAAATATAAGTTAGAAAAAAAGTTTAATTCTATAAATTTGAGGAGCGAACATCCTTAAGTGGGAATGATGAAGTTTCTAAGTTATACCAGAATGCGATCATCCTTTTAGCTATTGTAATGTTCACAGGAAAACGACCCAGTTCGCCATAAACAAAGAAATTAGGAGTTAACCAGCAGCAAACTTAAGAAATTTAAGATGAAATTTTTCAATATTTTGAGAAGTTTAATATGCCCATATTTCGCTCCCAGGGCAATTGATAGTATCAATATATCATAAAGTTTCATCACAGTACCAAGTGCCAAATTTATGTTTCTTGATTTCATTAGGAGTGCGAACATGCCTTTCTTAGAGCTAGCCAGTAAATCATTAATTGCGAAATTAAATCTCCTTTTGCGGTGAAAGTTGATGCCTAGATATGTATAGTTATCTACATTTTATATTGGTTTAGAGTCAAATTGAAAAGATAGTTTAGATTTGTGAGCTAAACCCCCTCAAAAGATTACAATCTTTGTTTTGGTTATATTAACTTAAGTTTCCAAGTATCACAGTATGTTTTGAAGGTATCAAGAGAATTTTGAAGTTCTTTTCGAGATTCGCCCAGAAGTATCTCATCATCCGCATATAACAAAATAAGGACTTTTATACACATGTACACAAAATCGCCATGAACACAATTGACGTCAACGCCCTTTCAGCCTTTGGTTTCAAGGTAAATATCTAAATCATTGAGAAAAATCGACAATAGCAATGGAGATAGGTATTCCCTTGCCGAGCACCAGAATAACTCAAAACGAAATCGGAAGTCTGATTGTCAACCATAACACAGGATTTTATTATTTACTATACATATTTTTCACCAACGTAAACAATCTTCCCTCTATGTTGTATGATAACATTTTATGCCAAAGATCAACTCTCCATACACTATCGGACGCTTTCGTAAAATCGATAAAGCACAAAAAAGCTTTCGTTTGCAGGATTTAAAATATTGATTGAGCATGTTTAAAATGAATAAATTATCTAAAGTTGACATGTTTCCAGCCTGTGATTGACTAAGGATTTCATTTGATTCAAGATAGTTATTTAATCTTGAGTTTAAAATACAGTGAATATCTTCCCTAAACAGACAGACAGACAGACAGACAGATTTTATTCAGTAATGTGGGCCATATGGCCTATGTTACAATGTAATTGACAGTATCAATTGAGTCACGTGTTTCCATTTTTAAAAAACTTAAACAAATATACAGAAGTTAATTTTAGAACATTTTCATTTTGACAGTTAAGAATAGTCGGTAGAGAAATATTGCCAGTATACACATTCTGCAATTGTTTCATATAATGCTCTCGTAAAATACGATAATGCTCACAAGTAATGAAAACATGTTGTTCATTTTCAATGCACCCTTGATTACAATATTTACATACACTATGTTGAACATCTAATAGATTTTTACGTAAAAACTATACATTGAAATTGTGAAAACTAACCCTAAATTTACAAAATGCTCTTCTAAGAGATTTATCATGTAAAGAAACAACATATTTTTCGACATTTAGCAAATATTTAACATTAGAATAGTGAGATAAGTATTTAGAAGCACATATTTTTGCATACCAATTTTGTGAAGCAATGTCTTTTAGTCTTTCCTGAAATCGATACTTAAATAGATTAACATTGCCAACATTTTGCCAGTCCCAAACACATTTTGACATCAGACACCCAACTATGTTTACCTTGCTCATCCAATCTTTTAAGAACATTATAACATTGTAAGGGATATCTATGTGCTTCCATGCGCAATAATTTTAACCACTACCTTATAGCTTCCCTAAACAACTAAGTAAGGTAATGGGCTGGTACGAATTCGGGTCAGTTGAATCACCCTTTTTCTTATATAATGGTCGGATCATTCCAGTTAACCATGAATCAGGGATAACACCACATTATAAAATAAGATTGATAGCCTTCTATTGATTCAGATTAAATTTGAGTAGCATTCTTGATTTTTTAAATAATTTGTGTATTCCACACTTAACGTTGATGTTCATTACGATTCATATCGTTAATTTCAAACTTCAATTTGACTTATAAATGGTACTTAAGCAAAATTCAAAAGCATTAATTATGTTCCTCTTAAAGGAGAAGTTTGATATTGTGGGGAAAATAGGAAATTCAAAGTACTGCTTCTATGATTCATCGTATAACTTGTTATCATGTTCTCTCTGTTTCATTGTTTCAAATATTTAATGTTCTTATGACTACCTTTTTGTGATTGATATCATTTACAAGTTCCAACACTCTTAAAAATTAATGCTCATTATAGACCCTGTGTATAATCTAATCTGTAATAACAATAATGACACTATATTGAATTTATTAATGCATTTCTTCAAAAAAAAGAAATGACCTAGATTTTGTGTAATGTTTATGTGGCATTTTGAATGATTATCACTCTGTACGTAATTGTTTAAATGAGTTGGTATGGTTACAAACATAAGTTTAATATCTTTTCATGTAGTAATGGGATATATATATATATATATATATATATATATATATATATATATATATATATATATATATATATATATATAGACAAACAGTTTAAAACATCTTCCAACTCCCAGAATTCATATAGAAAAAATAAAATGTTCGAAGAAATTACGATGATTTAATCAGATTCACAAGCATGCTTTCGACCATTACGGGTCTCATCAGGTGAATGACGTTGAGTCGGTTGATGCGTCATAAAGTGTAATTATGACGTCACAATACATTGCATAGATACATTCATAGATACAATGCATAGAAATAGATGTACATTGAAAATGACATTACATTTTAGAATTGAGTCTTGGCTTATATTTATTAATAAACAATAATTCTTTTTCTGCCAAGCAATCAGATTCTGTTGAATCAACTTTGTATGTCGGAAAAACAGAATATTTATTTTTTCCACATAGTTCAAGATGCGCACTAAGAGGGATAGTAAGATTATGTTTTTGTTTAATTTGAGTGTATTTTAAAGAAATCAAGTCCCTTTTGCATGTTGAATTTTATGTTAATTTTATCAATCTTAGAGCAGTTAGAAGAAATATTTGTCTTTTAAGATTAAATTCTCTCCCTTTACGTACTTGTATAAGAGGTGTGAATGTAGATATGTGTTGTAAAATGTGTGAAAGTGGTGTGAATGAATCTATAATTCATTTTTTGTTTGAATGTAATGCTTATGATGTATTTAGAGACAGATATATTCATGTAAATCGTCAGTTAAATATACTTTCTCAATTTAATAATATATTAACCAGTAAATGTAAACATACTCTTGTAAGTTTGTCAAATTTTATAAGAGAAGCGCTTGCTCATCGAAAAAGGTTAGCTCATTAGCGATGTAATACATTAACTTTGTACAAATGTGTCTACTCTTAAAACAATGGAATGTTTTTTACATATTGTACATGGGCCTATGGCCTACAAACCGAAATAAAAGAATTGAATTGAATATATATATATATATATATATATATATATATATATATATATATAAAAATAAGAAAGTTGGGAAGAATTAAGTTTGGCAAACGTTTTCAGCAGGTACACCCTGTACCTGCTTCATCAGGCCGTTTAATGACGTAACTGACACACAGTACATAGCACTATTGTTTCTGATGATGATGATGTTAAAATCAATCGTCTTGCTGAACTCAAAAGCTTTCTACTTAAACAAAATTATCCTGACAAATTAATAAGTGATAGCATACAGAAGGCGTTAGAGATGGGACAACAACAACTGAGATCTAAGGTGGATAATAACAAGGACACTCACAATAATCTTACTCTTGTATCTACCTTTAATCCTAATCATGACAATACCATGTCTATTGTAAAACGCTATCTTTCTATCCTAAGTCCCAGTCAAAAATTGAAAAAGATTGTCCATAAGTACAATTTCATTAACAGCCGTAAGCAACCAAAAAACCTCCGCAAATTATTAACTGCATCCAGATTTGACTCAGTTGATATTGTTCCAAAAGTTTCAAAATGTGGAGATTCTCGTTGTCACACTTTTGAAAACATTATTGAAGGATGTTCTATACAAATTACATCCAAAGATACATTTGTTGTAAAACAAAACATGAATTGTGATACTAAAAATGTCATTTATGTAATCACATGTTCTGGATGTAATGAGAAGTATATCGGGAAAACAGAGCAAAAATTAAAAAGAAGAATGAACCTTCACCGATCCCACATTAACCAGCCCCGAAATCGCACAATCCCTCTTAGTGAACATTTAGATACATGCGGTAACGGCAAATTCAAGATTTTCCCGATGTATAAACTCAATTACAGCAATGATAATGATTTACTTTTGAAAGAATCATATTTCATTCATAAATCTGCGCCAAAATTAAATGGCAAAACATAATTTTTGTTTTCATAACAAACTATTGTTGTCAAGTACATCATGACGTCATAGGTTCCTGTGTGACGTCATAGTGCTATGTACTGTGTGTCAGTTACGTCATTAAACGGCCTGATGAAGCTGAAAACGTTTGCCAACTTAATTCTTCCCAACTTTCTTATTTTTATGTATATTGCCATAGAGTTTGAACATTTCTTGTGATATTTATATATATATATATATATATATATATATATATATATATATATAGAAATATCACAAGAAATGTTCTTCTAACGCTATTTCTGAGTGATACATGTACACGCACCTGTGATTGTTTTTTGTTTTGTTTTTTTTGTTTTATCTCCATATTTTTAATACAGGCATGACATCAATACAATCTGCTGATAGCACATAACTAAGAGGAAATATACACTTCATATATATTGTACAGCACATGTCTAATGATAAACACAAATATACATGTACATGCTAACTAGGTAGAAACCATTACAAAAAGAAGACAGACAAATTATGATTGACACGACCCACTTATGAAAGTGTTGGAAATCATAGAAGTTTTAAATGTACAAGTTTGGAATATACACTGGAATTATTCAGTCGAGTTTATACATGATTAAAGATATTATAGATCACGTTTTCGGAAAAGTAGATGAAGTGTTGATCAAAATTTTATAAATTTCTCTTCATTTTGGTCGGAGAAGTAAATACATTTTGCGATATTGTAGTATTTAATGGTTTCTTTTTTGATATAAGTAATGGATGGAGTAAAACCTTTTTTGTTGCTTCGGTAGATTATTTGTTTAGTCAGTAAGATTATGGCATTTAAAGGGTTATTGTTTTTACCTTTGATGCCAAGTATAACTTTTTCAATAGTAAGATTGATAGGAATCTGTACAGAATGTAGCCATGCTTCTAAATCTTTCCATAAGTTTAAAATAATATCTCATTTCCAAAACAGATGATCCAACGTTTCAACTTCACTTTTTCAAAAGTAACAAACTGGCGATTCCATATAGCTCAACTTATGTATAAATTGTTTCGTAGGCAGAATGTTATGAATAATCTTATATTGGAACCATTTAAGAGCTGTGCAAGGAGTGCATTTATTACTAATAATGTTAAATATTTTCCATTCCGATTCAGTGAATTGACAATTTAAAATTCTTTCCCATTTTGAGTAGCAGGGTAGGTGAACAAACGTGGAATTCAGTAATGTAGAATATATCGTTTTGTTTACGAGATAATTGTTTATGAGCCTTATATTGAAGGGGTAGATTGGTCGAAGATTTATTTTTGTTAAGTTTGTAATATCAAGTCGACATGTGTATGACTTAATAGCTCTCCGTATACCTTCATAAGTCAAAAAAATTATATTAAGTGGATATTTCCTGTTAAATTCGTCAAGGCTGAGTATATTACCGTCTTCATCAATAAAATCATTTATGAAATGTATCCCTTTTTGGTACCAAGAGCTATAAAATACAGTTTTATTTGCAATTTTTAGATTCTCATTGTTCCAAACAGACTGAGATCGGAAATCCTCTTCGGTTTTGAAAAGTGTTTTTGTTTTTGACAAATAAATTTACCAGGCATTGAGAACATCTTTCCAAAATAAGTTAGTTAGCGTTGGTATTATTCTCTTCTTGACATAACCTGAATCAGAAAGCCAAAGCATATTCTTATCTTTTATCCGGTTAAAAAAAAATAACCCCATTTATGTGATTGTAATCAGTATAATGAATTTGTCATTACTTGTATTATTGTTGGTTTTTTAAAATGTATTATGTATTGTAAATTGCCATTTTTTCCTTCTGTATTCTGGAGCGATTTCAGGTAAGCTATTACGGCTTCTTTACCAATCAACTTTTTATGAAATAAAATTTCACACTATTTCAATATTTTGAAGCCATTACTATTGTGAACATGATGAGAGATCAAACTTGACATTAAAGACGTTCACATATTATGTTTACAATACAACTTTCTTTATCTTTAGATGAACGTCTAACAATGATGGGATTTTACAAGACCTTTGCATGGAGTATTACAATTCTTCACATCGCCTTCTTCAAAACCAGCGAGTCACAAACATGCCCTGTGACTTGTGATTGTACAAACCCTGGCATAGTCACATGTATCCGGAAACTGACGTCATTTCCGGTTGGCTTCCCACCAACCACAACGGGCCTCACTATTGAAGGCTCTCCCACGGATCAAAATTCAATAACCAACTTGGGAAGTTTGCAATTGTCCAATTTGCAAAGTCTAGAAAATCTGTACATAACATATTCTAAATTGACTACTCTTGAGGACGATGTCTTTCTGAAGACACGAAGCATTAAACGACTTTCTTTGAAAAATAATAAGATTTCTTCTTTAAATTCGAAGCATTTTCAGAATGTTCCCGGTTTATTGGTGTTAGATTTGACAGGGAATTCAAAATGCAGGATTTCTTTGGATTCTTTTCAAACTTTAACCAATCTCCAATCACTTTTCCTTGGTGACCTTCAACTTGGACAGGTGACACCATCCATGTTCAAAGGGTTAAACAGGATAATCGAGTTGGATCTCCATGGCAACGATCTGAGTGAACTACCTGAAGGGGTGTTCAAGAACATGACAAGTTTAAGAACCCTTGATATATCTGATAACAACTTCGTTACCTTACATGAACCAATCCACCCTTTTTTAGTAAAACTAACCAATCTAGACCTCAGCGGAAATCCCTGGACATGTATTTGCGATATTTCCTGGATGAGACAACTCAACGTTTCTAAAATGTTCTCAGCAATAAATGGAAATGTGCCAGTTTGTTTTTTACCATACCCACTACGTTATAAGTCCATCTTCCATATCAGTGACACTGATTTTAAATGTCTTCCGCCAAAAATATTTGATTGCGGCCCTCATGATGTCAAACTGGGCGATCCTTTGCATATCACGTGCAGAGTTCAAGGTCACGTGTTCCCTGACGTCACCGTGGTCAGCCCAACAGGAATAGAGCATCTGGCAAACGCTAAGTCTATAGCTGATCCAGGGTATGAAAGAATACAAGATGCCAGTCTCCCTGCACGGCCAGCTGAAGCTTCTGATACTGGTCAGTGGAAGGTCAAGGCCATCAATAACAAGGGCAAGGACGAAGCTACGTTCAATGTCAATGTCGAATTGCCAAGAACGACAACTCATAAAGTGATAACAGCTGCAACAACCAATGAAGTTGTATCAGTTCCAACAACCAATGAAGTTATATCAGCTCCTGATTCCAATATTGGATTTCTTATTGCAGTGGGTGGTTTGAGTGGCACAGTTCTCATTGGATTAATAATATTTGTGTCGGTGCTGTGCTGTTACAAGAACAAGAAGAAACGCGTGAAGCCGGGGGAATGGGATGGCAAACAAGTGGACGAAATGACATTTGTTGTGGCCCCAGTAAGCGGGTAACGACAAACTTAGTTGAAACTATTTTGTTTATCTGCTTTTAGTTATATCTTCTCCTGTGATCGCACTTTATATGTACGCGTTTTGTTGGCACGTCGCGTGATTGAGTTACAAATATTAACTTGCTACAACCATTATACGTGTATGACCATGTTTCGGCGAAAGTGGGACGCAATTTATCACATACAGTCTACCATTTCTAACATCAACGAGGCAAAGGAGATAAGAGGACAATATACGAGTTACGTCCCTTACCAGCTGCTAATATACAGCTAATGAAATCACGGTTTACATTCGGTACTGCAGTACTGTAATGTAACAATGATGGTGTCACTTTCACAAATTAATTCTTATTTCACCAATAACATGCCTGATCCGATGAATTAGAAAATATATATGTAATTTGACATTGGAAATGTGTAAAACTTGCAAATGATTAACCGTTTTATGAGAATAAATAGAGATTATTAACCAAGCGTCGTTCCGCATTATTAATATCAATGACATATTTTTGGTAATGATACGGAAACACACGAGGTTAATAATTTCTTTATCATTTAATGTCATTATTAGAATAGGCGTTTTCTTGTGTTAAAACAAGGGAAGTAACTCTAGTTTCAACGTTTTGGAAGCTGCGTTGCAGGGTTGATTTGGATTGCTGCATACATGTAACAGTTTCTTTCACACTTAAACGGTAATTCATTGTGAGGTGGGGTTGTTGCCTTTGTTTATGACAATAAGTACCTATTAATGTACATAATACCGTATGCGCGTCGGTAGGCCACACACCACATCAAATTCATTTTGTACACAGGAAACTGAAGCTACTTCCTGATGCTGTTGGTCAATAGCGCACTGACGTTTTGAATGATTTTAAAAATAAATCTACAATTATCTTGAACTTGTTAAAACTATAAATGCACTGTTTCATATCAGATGATTTCGTGTTTTCGAATATCCATTCGTTCAAGCGGAAATACTCGGGTAAACTCCCTGTTACGCTTTTCAAAGATTCCTAAACAGTTTAAGGATTCGCATGAAAAGAGTGGAATTTTTCGAAAGTAGTTCGTGTATTTGACCTTTGACCTATTTTGCATATTTATCAGATTTTAATACCAAGTTTTCGGATTGCTTTATTGCATCGATAATACCCTCTATTATATGATAAAAGTTGCAATCAAACATACCGATAGTCGATGCTGAAAATCGAAGTCGAATTTTGTCAAATAGCCATTGAATATGTTGATAGTTGACGCACATGAAAATTACCAAAAGTGTATATCATTGAAATATATATATATGTATACACTTTATTTTTCGCAGAATTGTTTGTGCGAAACTAAGTGGAGAAATCGCACTAATAACTAAAGGTATTTTCCAGTCTAACAATTGTTGTTTTCAAGCGTAAAGCATTGTGGTCTACTCGGACAATGGCATTACGATGGGAATTGTAGCACAGCACTTGAGAAAGTTGGATAAATATTTGAACAGATTTCGAAACAGATCTGTCTGTGTTTTGTAAGCCGCAACGTATCGCTGCAAACGCGACATTTCACTGCCGCTATCTTTGTTGTTGACATCGGAAGTTAATCTTGTAAAATGTTTCTGGTCTTTACAGGCTGAGGAAAATGATGCGATAAAGAGAATTTTTTTTGTACGGATTTTTGTTTTTTAATGAAGAGTTAAACAAACAATATTTATACAATTATTTATATAAATAAAGCACAAACCCTCTCAAATAATTGTTACTATTCCAAATAGTCAATAATCTCACCCCTACATCTACTCTCAACAGAAACGGGTGACATTTTCTATGTCCAATGTTTTCTGAGGCTAAAAAATACAGTTATCTGCCCCCTACTTTTGAAAACCTAGAAAAAAGACCTGAGGCGTGGGTTTGAAACTGATGCGGGCGGAAACCAGAAACAAATTATTTGGGGGGGGGGGGGGGGGGGGGGCTTATACTAGCCTTCAGTACGCCCGGGGGAGGGGGGGGGGGGGGGGGGACGGCTCATTCTAGCCTTCAGTACGCCCAATTTTTAGGATAGAAAATATGAGCCGTGATGTCAAGGGCAGAGCGAGCTGGAAATCTTTTTTTACGGTCGTGGCGTTGTGAGGATGGCCGGTTTCTGTAAGAATTATGTTCATGTACATCTTGTCATGTCGGTGTCATGAGGAATTAGTTTGATGTTGTGTGTTTTTGAAAATTCAATTCTTTGATACAACACGCATATTCATGTGTGCCCTTGTGTGCACCAGTTCACCTTTTGCATAGGTCTAGTATTTAGATATTTACCATATATGTTAGGTGATACTGCATGCAAATTCTTACTTTTCAAATTAACAAAACACAATTATAACAACAATGTGTTTATTGAAATATTTATTTGTATATGCACATATGTGGCTCAACGTCTTTGAACAAATACTGTCTATGTTGAACTGGTTGTCATGCATGCCTGTTTATAGAAGACAAAATACCATGCATGGAGTTCTTACAAAGATCGATGACGGGTGATTGATTTCATCAATAGCTCTACATCACTACGACAGTCATGTCTATATCGATCTTTGGAGAGTATAAAGCATTACACTAACACAATGCGCGTGCATCGGTGCACATCCAATGCACTTAATGGATCTAGGCACATCGACAGTGTCCCTACACTACAAAGTGCGCGCTGCTACGCCAGCAACTAAATGTAACGTAATGCAGCAAGACCTAAATTAGTGAGTGACGGAGACAGGTGCGTGTTATGACTCTTGGGGGAAGTTGACATATGTGATGTTGTTAGGGGGCGGACAGACATACTAATTCCAATTTTTCCAATGATCGTGTTGCAAAAGGATACTGCTCTCTACTATATCTACAACTACATTAGGGCAGGCGAATTACAATGAAATATAGTATTTATTTTTATCCAATGGGCGGTTAAATTCCCTTTGATGTTTTTGAGACGATATATCATGTATCAAGAAAAGTGTGGTTGTATCTATGACGTCACTTATTTATCAGCCACTGTTATTTTAAAACTCTCTGATAGGACGACCGTGTAGAAGCAGGGCGGTCGAAGGGCGGAGCTACAGACACCTGGCTGGCGACCTTGAGTAATTACAACATTGTTGCAAAACCAGATGAGATCAAAGGGATGTATGTCGCTCAATAGAAAAACAAACCAAATGTCACTCAGTACTCTTTTAATGATAAAAACAAATGATCAGCCACAGGAAGAGGTTTTTGTGGTGGATTTTCACGTTTGAAGAGTTATTAAACTTATCGTAGGGGTGACATATGGTGGAAATCAGCCGGGATTTGCGGAGAAATGTATAGGTGATAGGTACGTACGTTCATTTGGGAATGTCACAAGTTTTTAGCGTAACTTTTGACCTAATGTTGAATGGACCCTTAGATCGGCAACATGGCCGCCCTTGCTCCTTTACTCTATATTGTATAGGGAGTAGGTTTGTTTTACCTACGTTTTACTTATGTTTTACTTACGATATCGAGTTCCTGTGTGATCAGCTGATAAGAAACTATAAACAAATATCTAAAAAAAAACACAATTGTTTTAAAATCGTCACTAATTAACACGAAGGCAATCAATCCAGCGGAAAATAATGAACAGTCATTTGGGGGTGATAATTAATGTTCACTTGACAATTCTGTATGTTGATGTACATGAATGTAAGAAGAAATTTCACAGGACTCGAAAACACCAGCCGGAAAAGGGACCTGCAGGACTGGTTCAAAAGCCCGACTGACTTCCTGAAGTGAAACGGGTAAACAATCTCTAGCAGCGGATTACCCCAGACTGATTATTAAACGCGAATGTCATGTCACGTGACAGGCGCATATTTGTCGAACGTTGCCCATTGGATAAAACAGATACATGATTGACACAAGTGGGTGTATACAAACTATCATCTCGCTATATATATGATAGCTCGATGATATTTTGTATACACCACTTGTGTCATCATGTATCTATTACGTAGTGTAAACATATCATACTACTTATAAAAAAATTGAATATTTTATATCTCATTTAAACTTAAATTACATTATTAACCCCTTTACTACCATTCCAAATTTACAATATGTGACCCCCCGCTCCCCATCCCCTTCAAATCCCCCATACCCTGACAATCCCTTTGGAAAACTCCATGGAAAACTCCAAACGCCTATGGCGCTTGTAACTTCGCCTCTTTTACTACACCGACATTGCTAAACAGCATTATATAGGTCAACATTATTTGCATTAAAATGAAACAAATAAAAACACATGGATGACGGTGACATGCAAAATAAACAATAAAGATGACATAAACAATAACATAATACGGTTCAATAATGTACACATAAAATAAAAGCTTACAAAGTGAATAACTATACATATTATCAAGTATAATAAAGTTTGATAGAATTAGTACAATAAATGGAAGGTCTACCTATATTCGAGTATATAAACGGCTTATTAAAAATATTCATTTACGAATTGGTTGAAAGCCCATTTTAAAGATTCGAAACATTCATTCTTCACAACGTTCAAACTCTTTATGTTTAGTGGTCAGCTGAAACTAAACTAGGATAACTATTCTATCGGTTTCATTAAGAAACATCATGTAGCAAATTATGATAATGAATGTATGACTGAGAAAATGCAGTATTTTATTTTAATACTTTATAATATTATGGAAACGAACATGGTTATACATACAACTTAACCAGGAAAAGAACCTAGGCTACATTTAATTAATTAGTACTTTAAAATGTTCATCTCAAATGAAAAGAACCGAATCGGCAAACAGGCAAAGCTTTGGAGAATATTGCTCCTGACCATTGAAGTAGGTTTTGAAGTAACTTACCATCACAATGTTTGATCTTTACAAATTCATTCATCCAAACATTGTTTTGCAACTACATGAAACAGTGACAAAGCACATATTTGAATTAAAAAACATTTTTTAATCTAATTGTCAAAAGCAGCTGTATTTGTTTCGATGTTGATGCATATGACTAAACCCGGATATTAGTTATAGATTTTGTCAAATAAAATCCTTAATGAATGTTTTTAACCCCACATGCATGTATCTCGTAGCAAAACAGCCCACACAATACAGTACAGTATGTTTGATTATCTAAAAATATTTCATACTGTCATATTGTCATAAAAATATCATATTGTCATATTTTCATATTTTCATAATTAAAACATTACCCTTTGTCGCATAAACCATGTGTTAATATCACTTTAAAAAGCATTAGTTTGTTTAATATGTAAATTCCAAATTTCTGGAACGACTGATACAAATTTGGAGACTAATATCTCATTTTCTCGATAAAATTAGAAATATCAACAAACAACTTTGAAGCCGAAGAAGAGGAAACACTTGAGTTAAATGTAGAAGAAAATTATTTCATCGACGAACATGTGCATGCCTCTCTTGTCAGAGCTACTGCAGTAGTTCAAACTAAGGCCCAACTCAAGTCATTATCATCGCCATTCTCAATCACTGGCTAATTTAAGTATTGCTTCGTTAACTTTTCTCACTCAGCCCTCACTATGAAGTTCAATCGCTGCTACGATACCGCAGAATATTAAACGAAATGTAGCAAGACTTAAAGGGAAAGTTCTATCGACGATCTATCGGCAGCATCCGCCATCTTGGATCCTTGACATTTCGTGAAATGAAAACACGCTATATTTAACCCAATTTTAAATTTTTGTTATAATAAAACATATTCACTGATATAATATTCACATAGAAACACATAATGTGTCATAAAAGTAATAAACAATATGCTGTTAGGCCGTAGCGAAGTTTTCCCCAATCGCAGCGCCGATGAATGGCATCAATTCTCATTGTTTTTATTTTTCAATAAATGTGAGCTTATCTTTATCAATTTGTGAAATGTAAAGTCATCAAAGTATTAACTTCATTAATATCTTTCAATTTTACTTTGTTTTAATCATGTATAATAGCATATTTGTGTAAACGGGAATATCCTCTTGAATTTCGTTTCCACCAAAAAAATACCCCGATAAAACCCTCCTTTTAAATAAGCTAGTGGAGTTATGAGTTGAGAGAGTATTCGGCTAAATTTATGAACGTTGAAGCTGGCTGACTAATCATCTTCATCCTCACTTTCTCTTGCAGCAGCAGTACTGACAACAGGTAAAGAGAATCAACACACCCATCGCGATGTAGTTGACCGTCACGCTCCAGAAGGCGAATAAGTAGAAATCATTGTTACAGTAGTTTGACGCTTCGACATCCTCAGGTTCGTACTTGCCTTTCAGACGGTAGATGAAGACGTTACCTGTAGAGAGAAATACAGTCTGTCACCCCGATCCCCATTCTCTTCCAAAAGAGTTTATTCCGTTCAAATTTAGGATCTGAAGTGATAAAACTCTGTCGAAAGAGATCTAGAATGCCCGACTTCTTAAAGGTCCATCCATTGTGTTGTTGGGGGTCACATATTCCAAACGTTATAAATGGTATTACTTTATCGGGAAGTGCCGACTGTTACCGAAAACTACCATCTTGATCTAAGTCAACTTAGTTTATTGACGATATGAAGGTAAATGTAGTGATTTCTGATCGAAAACCGGACAATGTACCGCGTGTGGCGCGCGCCAATGAGTCAAACGTAATTTTGGAATCTTATTTATAACAGACAGAATGACAAATTTGATTTGATCATGTTTAATGGGTCATATAACTGCTGTGCATGTAAACGGGACGTGTAGTTTCGGTTTCTGCACATGCATAATGATGTTACTTGATTTTAATTGGAAACTAGCAAGTATGATATATTTGGCGATTGGGGATGAATATACAAGCTGAGATAATTTATTTGCACTGTAAACAGCACATATATTGAGTTGGAACGTATTAAAGACAAATAACATTTTATTAAACTCAATGGATGCACCTTTAACTTTCAAAAGCCGAGGCAGGTCTGCAACAAAATTAAATATTGGAAACGCAAACTACAAAGTTGTTTCGAAGTCACTAACGAAACAGTTAGACTGTTGATGTTACTAAATAAATGTAAATTATCTTATAAGAACAGTCCTTTTCATTGCCCAAACCAAATACCAGAATTACAGAACGATTCATTGACTATTCACAATACCTGTCAAAAGCCGATGGGGTGTACTGACAGCAATGTGATATCGACAGTTGTGAACCCTTCCTGATCTACCAGTGTATTTGTATCCGCTACTTCAATAACGCGATTGCGATATCGTATGGCTTATAAACAACCAGCCAATTAAAGAACAATTTGAGACATATTGGCAGCACCCGGATGTAAGGATCAAAACACAACATTTCATTGGCTGAAACATTACATTATATATGTAGCGATGAATAAACAGTCTAAAACAAACTGTGAGTTATATGGCTCAGGGAATCAGTGAATTGTAGAAGAATAGCGGATAGACCGATTTAGTAGTATATTTTGAACCATGTTGAACGAATGATCTGACCGCGAGGGTTACATATACTGGACAAAAGAAGTTAGGGGTATTGGATGTTTTATGAATAAATTTCATTAATATGTCAAGAAATACATATATCAAAATCAAATCAAATCAAATCCCCCATACCCTGACAATCCCTTTGGAAAACTCCATGGAAAACTCCAAACGTCTATGGCGCTTGTAACTTCGCCTCTTTTACTACACCGACATTGCTAAACAGCATTATATAGGTCAACATTATTTGCATTAAAATGAAACAAATAAAAACACATGGATGACGGTGACATGCAAAATAAACAATAAAGATGACATAAACAATAACATAATACGGTTCAATAATGTTCACATAAAATAAAAGCTTACAAAGTGAATAACTATACATATTATCAAGTATAATAAAGTTTCATAGAATTAGTACAATAAATGGAAGGTCTACCTATATTCGAGTATATAAACGGCTTATTAAAAATATTCATTTACGAATTGGTTGAAAGCCCATTTTAAAGATTCGAAACATTCATTCTTCACAACGTTCAAACTCTTTATGTTTAGTGGTCAGCTGAAACTAAACTAGGATAACTATTCTATCGGTTTCATTAAGAAACATCATGTAGCAAATTATGATAATGAATGTATGACTGAGAAAATGCAGTATTTTATTTTAATACTTTATAATATTATGGAAACGAACATGGTTATACATACAACTTAACCAGAAAAAGAACCTAGGCTACATTTAATTAATTAGTACTTTAAAATGTTCATCTCAAATGAAAAGAACCTAATCGACACAGGCAAAGCTTTGGAGAATATTGCTCCTGACCATTGAAGTAGGTTTTGAAGTAACTTACCATCACAATGTTTGATCTTTACAAATTCATTCATCCAAACATTGTTTTGCAACTACATGAAACAGTGACAAAGCACATATTTGAATTAAAAAACATATTTTAATCTAATTGTCAAAAGCAGCTGTATTTGTTTCGATGTTGATGCATATGACTAAACCGCGTGTGGCGCGCGCCAATGAGTCAAACGTAATTTTGGAATCTTATTTATAACAGACAGAATGACAAATTTTATTTGATCATGTTTAATGGGTCATATAACTGCTGTGCATGTAAACGGGACGTGTAGTTTCGGTTTCTGCACATGCATAATGATGTTACTTGATTTTAATTGGAAACTAGCAAGTATGATATATTTGGCGATTGGGGATGAATATACAAGCTGAGATAATTTATTTGCACTGTAAACAGTACATATATTGAGTTGGAACGTATTAAAGACAAATAATATTTTATTAAACTCAATGGATGCACCTTTAACTTTCAAAAGCCGAGGCAGGTCTGCAACAAAATTAAATATCGGAAACGCAAACTACAAAGTTGTTTCGAAGTCACTAACGAAACAGTTAGACTGTTGATGTTACTAAATAAATGTAAATTATCTTATAAGAACAGTCCTTTTCATTGCCCAAACCAAATACCAGAATTACAGAACGATTCATTGACTATTCACAATACCTGTCAAAAGCCGATGGGGTGTACTGACAGCAATGTGATATCGACAGTTGTGAACCCTTCCTGATCTACCAGTGTATTTGTATCCGCTACTTCAATAACGCGATTGCGATATCGTATGGCTTATAAACAATATTTACCATATATGTTAGGTGATACTGCATGCAAATTCTTACTTTTCAAATTAACAAAACACAATTATAACAACAATGTGTTTATTGAAATATTTATTTGTATATGCACATATGTGGCTCAACGTCTTTGAACAAATACTGTCTATGTTGAACTGGTTGTCATGCATGCCTGTTTATAGAAGACAAAATACCATGCATGGAGTTCTTACAAAGATCGATGACGGGTGATTGATTTCATCAATAGCTCTACATCACTACGACAGTCATGTCTATATCGATCTTTGGAGAGTATAAAGCATTACACTAACACAATGCGCGTGCATCGGTGCACATCCAATGCACTTAATGGATCTAGGCACATCGACAGTGTCCCTACACTACAAAGTGCGCGCTGCTACGCCAGCAACTAAATGTAACGTAATGCAGCAAGACCTAAATTAGTTAGTGACGGAGACAAGTGCGTGTTATGACTCTTGGGGGAAGTTGACATATGTGATGTTGTTAGGGGGCGGACAGACATACTAATTCCAATTTTTCCAATGATCGTGTTGCAAAAGGATACTGCTCTCTACTATATCTACAACTACATTAGGGCAGGCGAATTACAATGAAATATAGTATTTATTTTTATCCAATGGGCGGTTAAATTCCCTTTGATGTTTTTGAGACGATATATCATGTATCAAGAAAAGTGTGGTTGTATCTATGACGTCACTTATTTATCAGCCACTGTTATTTTAAAACTCTCTGATAGGACGACCGTGTAGAAGCAGGGCGGTCGAAGGGCGGAGCTACAGACACCTGGCTGGCGACCTTGAGTAATTACAACATTGTTGCAAAACCAGATGAGATCAAAGGGATGTATGTCGCTCAATAGAAAAACAAACCAAATGTCACTCAGTACTCTTTTAATGATAAAAACAAATGATCAGCCACAGGAAGAGGTTTTTGTGGTGGATTTTCACGTTTGAAGAGTTATTAAACTTATCGTAGGGGTGACATATGGTGGAAATCAGCCGGGATTTGCGGAGAAATGTATAGGTGATAGGTACGTACGTTCATTTGGGAATGTCACAAGTTTTTAGCGTAACTTTTGACCTAATGTTGAATGGACCCTTAGATCGGCAACATGGCCGCCCTTGCTCCTTTACTCTATATTGTATAGGGAGTAGGTTTGTTTTACCTACGTTTTACTTATGTTTTACTTACGATATCGAGTTCCTGTGTGATCAGCTGATAAGAAACTATAAACAAATATCTAAAAAAAAACACAATTGTTTTAAAATCGTCACTAATTAACACGAAGGCAATCAATCCAGCGGAAAATAATGAACAGTCATTTGGGGGTGATAATTAATGTTCACTTGACAATTATGTATGTTGATGTACATGAATGTAAGAAGAAATTTCACAGGACTCGAAAACACCAGCCGGAAAAGGGACCTGCAGGACTGGTTCAAAAGCCCGACTGACTTCCTGAAGTGAAACGGGTAAACAATCTCTAGCAGCGGATTACCCCAGACTGATTATTAAACGCGAATGTCATGTCACGTGACAGGCGCATATTTGTCGAACGTTGCCCATTGGATAAAACAGATACATGATTGACACAAGTGGGTGTATACAAACTATCATCTCGCTATATATATGATAGCTCGATGATATTTTGTATACACCACTTGTGTCATCATGTATCTATTACGTAGTGTAAACATATCATACTAATTATAATAAAATTGAATATTTTATATCTCATTTAAACTTAAATTACATTATTAACCCCTTTACTACCATTCCAAATTTACAATATGTGACCCCCCGCTCCCCATCCCCTTCAAATCCCCCATACCCTGACAATCCCTTTGGAAAACTCCATGGAAAACTCCAAACGCCTATGGCGCTTGTAACTTCGCCTCTTTTACTACACCGACATTGCTAAACAGCATTATATAGGTCAACATTATTTGCATTAAAATGAAACAAATAAAAACACATGGATGACGGTGACATGCAAAATAAACAATAAAGATGACATAAACAATAACATAATACGGTTCAATAATGTACACATAAAATAAAAGCTTACAAAGTGAATAACTATACATATTATCAAGTATAATAAAGTTTTATAGAATTAGTACAATAAATGGAAGGTCTACCTATATTCGAGTATATAAACGGCTTATTAAAAATATTCATTTACGAATTGGTTGAAAGCCCATTTTAAAGATTCGAAACATTCATTCTTCACAACGTTCAAACTCTTTATGTTTAGTGGTCAGCTGAAACTAAACTAGGATAACTATTCTATCGGTTTCATTAAGAAACATCATGTAGCAAATTATGATAATGAATGTATGACTGAGAAAATGCAGTATTTTATTTTAATACTTTATAATATTATGGAAACGAACATGGTTATACATACAACTTAACCAGGAAAAGAACCTAGGCTACATTTAATTAATTAGTACTTTAAAATGTTCATCTCAAATGAAAAGAACCGAATCGGCAAACAGGCAAAGCTTTGGAGAATATTGCTCCTGACCATTGAAGTAGGTTTTGAAGTAACTTACCATCACAATGTTTGATCTTTACAAATTCATTCATCCAAACATTGTTTTGCAACTACATGAAACAGTGACAAAGCACATATTTGAATTAAAAAACATATTTTAATCTAATTGTCAAAAGCAGCTGTATTTGTTTCGATGTTGATGCATATGACTAAACCCGGATATTAGTTATAGATTTTGTCAAATAAAATCCTTAATGAATGTTTTTAACCCCACATGCATGTATCTCGTAGCAAAACAGCCCACACAATACAGTACAGTATGTTTGATTATCTAAAAATAGTTCATACTGTCATATTGTCATAAAAAAATCATATTGTCATATTTTCATATTTTCATAATTAAAACATTACCCTTTGTCGCATAAACCATGTGTTAATATCACTTTAAAAAGCATTAGTTTGTTTAATATGTAAATTCCAAATTTCTGGAACGACTGATACAAATTTGGAGACTAATATCTCATTTTCTCGATAAAATTAGAAATATCAACAAACAACTTTGAAGCCGAAGAAGAGGAAACACTTGAGTTAAATGTAGAAGAAAATTATTTCATCGACGAACATGTGCATGCCTCTCTTGTCAGAGCTACTGCAGGAGTTCAAACTAAGGCCCAACTCAAGTCATTGTCATCGCCATTCTCAATCACTGGCTAATTTAAGTATTGCTTCGTTAACTTTTCTCACTCAGCCCTCACTATGAAGTTCAATCGCTGCTACGATACCGCAGAATATTAAACGAAATGTAGCAAGACTTAAAGGGAAAGTTCTATCGACGATCTATCGGCAGCATCCGCCATCTTGGATCCTTGACATTTCGTGAAATGAAAACACGCTATATTTAACCCAATTTTAAATTTTTGTTATAATAAAACATATTCACTGATATAATATTCACATAGAAACACATAATGTGTCATAAAAGTAATAAACAATATGCTGTTAGGCCGTAGCGAAGTTTTCCCCAATCGCAGCGCCGATGAATGGCATCAATTCTCATTGTTTTTATTTTTCAATAAATGTGAGCTTATCTTTATCAATTTGTGAAATGTAAAGTCATCAAAGTATTAACTTCATTAATATCTTTCAATTTTACTTTGTTTTAATCATGTATAATAGCATATTTGTGTAAACGGGAATATCCTCTTGAATTTCGTTTCCACCAAAAAAATACCCCGATAAAACCCTCCTTTTAAATAAGCTAGTGGAGTTATGAGTTGAGAGAGTATTCGGCTAAATTTATGAACGTTGAAGCTGGCTGACTAATCATCTTCATCCTCACTTTCTCTTGCAGCAGCAGTACTGACAACAGGTAAAGAGAATCAACACACCCATCGCGATGTAGTTGACCGTCACGCTCCAGAAGGCGAATAAGTAGAAATCATTGTTACAGTAGTTTGACGCTTCGACATCCTCAGGTTCGTACTTGCCTTTCAGACGGTAGATGAAGACGTTACCTGTAGAGAGAAATACAGTCTGTCACCCCGATCCCCATTCTCTTCCAAAAGAGTTTATTCCGTTCAAATTTAGGATCTGAAGTGATAAAACTCTGTCGAAAGAGATCTAGAATGCCCGACTTCTTAAAGGTCCATCCATTGTGTTGATGGGGGTCACATATTCCAAACGTTATAAATGGTATTACTTTATCGGGAAGTGCCGACTGTTACCGAAAACTACCATCTTGATCTAAGTCAACTTAGTTTATTGACGATATGAAGGTAAATGTAGTGATTTCTGATCGAAAACCGGACGATGTACCGCGTGTGGCGCGCGCCAATGAGTCAAACGTAATTTTGGAATCTTATTTATAACAGACAGAATGACAAATTTGATTTGATCATGTTTAATGGGTCATATAACTGCTGTGCATGTAAACGGGACGTGTAGTTTCGGTTTCTGCACATGCATAATGATGTTACTTGATTTTAATTGGAAACTAGCAATTATGATATATTTGGCGATTGGGGATGAATATACAAGCTGAGATAATTTATTTGCACTGTAAACAGCACATATATTGAGTTGGAACGTATTAAAGACAAATAACATTTTATTAAACTCAATGGATGCACCTTTAACTTTCAAAAGCCGAGGCAGGTCTGCAACAAAATTAAATATCGGAAACGCAAACTACAAAGTTGTTTCGAAGTCACTAACCAAACAGTTAGACTGTTGATGTTACTAAATAAATGTAAATTATCTTATAAGAACAGTCCTTTTCATTGCCCAAACCAAATACCAGAATTACAGAACGATTCATTGACTATTCACAATACCTGTCAAAAGCCGATGGGGTGTACTGACAGCAATGTGATATCGACAGTTGTGAACCCTTCCTGATCTACCAGTGTATTTGTATCCGCTACTTCAATAACGCGATTGCGATATCGTATGGCTTATAAACAACCAGCCAATTAAAGAACAATTTGAGACATATTGGCAGCACCCGGATGTAAGGATCAAAACACAACATTTCATTGGCTGAAACATTACATTATATATGTAGCGATGAATAAACAGTCTAAAACAAACTGTGAGTTATATGGCTCAGGGAATCAGTGAATTGTAGAAGAATAGCGGATAGACCGATTTAGTAGTATATTTTGAACCATGTTGAACGAATGATCTGACCGCGAGGGTTACATATACTGGACAAAAGAAGTTAGGGGTATTGGATGTTTTATGAATAAATTTCATTAATATGTCAAGAAATACATATATCAAAATCAAATCAAATCAAATCCCCCATACCCTGACAATCCCTTTGGAAAACTCCATGGAAAACTCCAAACGCCTATGGCGCTTGTAACTTCGCCTCTTTTACTACACCGACATTGCTAAACAGCATTATATAGGTCAACATTATTTGCATTAAAATGAAACAAATAAAAACACATGGATGACGGTGACATGCAGAATAAACAATGATGACATAAACAATAACATAATACGGTTCAATAATGTACACATAAAATAAAAGCTTACAAAGTGAATAACTATACATATTATCAAGTATAATAAAGTTTGATAGAATTAGTACAATAAATGGAAGGTCTACCTATATTCGAGTATATAAACGGCTTATTAAAAATATTCATTTACGAATTGGTTGAAAGCCCATTTTAAAGATTCGAAACATTCATTCTTCACAACGTTCAAACTCTTTATGTTTAGTGGTCAGCTGAAACTAAACTAGGATAACTATTCTATCGGTTTCATTAAGAAACATCATGTAGCAAATTATGATAATGAATGTATGACTGAGAAAATGCAGTATTTTATTTTAATACTTTATAATATTATGGAAACGAACATGGTTATACATACACCTTAACCAGGAAAAGAACCTAGGCTACATTTAATTAATTAGTACTTTAAAATGTTCATCTCAAATGAAAAGAACCGAATCGGCAAACAGGCAAAGCTTTGGAGAATATTGCTCCTGACCATTGAAGTAGGTTTTGAAGTAACTTACCATCACAATGTTTGATCTTTACAAATTCATTCATCCAAACATTGTTTTGCAACTACATGAAACAGTGACAAAGCACATATTTGAATTAAAAAACATATTTTAATCTAATTGTCAAAAGCAGCTGTATTTGTTTCGATGTTGATGCATATGGCTAAACCCGGATATTAGTTACAGATTTTGTCAAATAAAATCCTTAATGAATGTTTTTAACCCCACATGCATGTATCTCGTAGCAAAACAGCCCACACAATACAGTACAGTATGTTTGATTATCTAAAAATATTTCATACTGTCATATTGTCATAAAAAAATCATATTGTCATATTTTCATATTTTCATAATTAAAACATTACCCTTTGTCGCATAAACCATGTGTTAATATCACTTTAAAAAGCATTAGTTTGTTTAATATGTAAATTCCAAATTTCTGGAACGACTGATACAAATTTGGAGACTAATATCTCATTTTCTCGATAAAATTAGAAATATCAACAAACAACTTTGAAGCCAAAGAAGAGGAAACACTTGAGTTAAATGTAGAAGAAAATTATTTCATCGACGAACATGTGCATGCCTCTCTTGTCAGAGCTACTGCAGTAGTTCAAACTAAGGCCCAACTCAAGTCATTATCATCGCCATTCTCAATCACTGGCTAATTTAAGTATTGCTTCGTTAACTTTTCTCACTCAGCCCTCACTATGAAGTTCAATCGCTGCTACGATACCGCAGAATATTAAACGAAATGTAGCAAGACTTAAAGGGAAAGTTCTATCGACGATCTATCGGCAGCATCCGCCATCTTGGATCCTTGACATTTCGTGAAATGAAAACACGCTATATTTAACCAAATTTTAAATTTTTGTTATAATAAAACATATTCACTGATATAATATTCACATAGAAACACATAATGTGTCATAAAAGTAATAAACAATATGCTGTTAGGCCGTAGCGAAGTTTTCCCCAATCGCAGCGCCGATGAATGGCATCAATTCCCATTGTTTTTATTTTTCAATAAATGTGAGCTTATCTTTATCAATTTGTGAAATGTAAAGTCATCAAAGTATTAACTTCATTAATATCTTTCAATTTTACTTTGTTTTAATCATGTATAATAGCATATTTGTGTAAACGGGAATATCCTCTTGAATTTCGTTTCCACCAAAAAAATACCCCGATAAAACCCTCCTTTTAAATAAGCTAGTGGAGTTATGAGTTGAGAGAGTATTCGGCTAAATTTATGAACGTTGAAGCTGGCTGACTAATCATCTTCATCCTCACTTTCTCTTGCAGCAGCAGTACTGACAACAGTTAAAGAGAATCAACACACCCATCGCGATGTAGTTGACCGTCACGCTCCAGAAGGCGAATAAGTAGAAATCATTGTTACAGTAGTTTGACGCTTCGACATCCTCAGGTTCGTACTTGCCTTTCAGACGGTAGATGAAGACGTTACCTGTAGAGAGAAATACAGTCTGTCACCCCGATCCCCATTCTCTTCCAAAAGAGTTTATTCCGTTCAAATTTAGGATCTGAAGTGATAAAACTCTGTCGAAAGAGATCTAGAATGCCCGACTTCTTAAAGGTCCATCCATTGTGTTGTTGGGGGTCACATATTCCAAACGTTATAAATGGTATTACTTTATGGGGAAGTGCCGACTGTTACCGAAAACTACCATCTTGATCTAAGTCAACTTAGTTTATTGACGATATGAAGGTAAATGTAGTGATTTCTGATCGAAAACCGGACAATGTACCGCGTGTGGCGCGCGCCAATGAGTCAAACGTAATTTTGGAATCTTATTTATAACAGACAGAATGACAAATTTGATTTGATCATGTTTAATGGGTCATATAACTGCTGTGCATGTAAACGGGACGTTTCGGTTTCTGCACATGCATAATGATGTTACTTGATTTTAATTGGAAACTAGCAATTATGATATATTTGGCGATTGGGGATGAATATACAAGCTGAAGTAATTTATTTGCACTGTAAACAGCACATATATTGAGTTGGAACGTATTAAAGACAAATAATATTTTATTAAACTCAATGGATGCACCTTTAACTTTCAAAAGCCGAGGCAGGTCTGCAACAAAATTAAATATCGGAAACGCAAACTACAAAGTTGTTTCGAAGTCACTAACGAAACAGTTAGACTGTTGATGTTACTAAATAAATGTAAATTATCTTATAAGAACAGTCCTTTTCATTGCCCAAACCAAATACCAGAATTACAGAACGATTCATTGACTATTCACAATACCTGTCAAAAGCCGATGGGGTGTACTGACAGCAATGTGATATCGACAGTTGTGAACCCTTCCTGATCTACCAGTGTATTTGTATCCGCTACTTCAATAACGCGATTGCGATATCGTATGGCTTATAAACAACCAGCCAATTAAAGAACAATTTGAGACATATTGGCAGCACCCGGATGTAAGGATCAAAACACAACATTTCATTGGCTGAAACATTACATTATATATGTAGCGATGAATAAACAGTCTAAAACAAACTGTGAGTTATATGGCTCAGGGAATCAGTGAATTGTAGAAGAATAGCGGATAGACCGATTTAGTAGTATATTTTGAACCATGTTGAACGAATGATCTGACCGCGAGGGTTACATAAACTGGACAAAAGAAGTTAGGGGTATTGGATGTTTTATGAATAAATTTCATTAATATGTCAAGAAATACATATATCAGTATTTATAACTTAAAAATTAAAATATATCCCTAATTTTATATGTCTAGTAAATTGACATAATGTTAACACGAATCTAAAAACTGTTGACTCAACTTAAACAGACAGGCAGATATTTTAATTAATGTTTTGATAATAATTATATACTGGACAAACATAGTTAGGGATATTTGTAAATGTTGAAATCATGAATACTGATTCATTTGGTCATTGATTAAATATTTAAAAAATTCTAATATCCCTAATTTATTTGTCAAGTATATAAATGTATATTATATACTATTTCAAATTAAACAAACAACTACGAATCCTTACCTGCAATGAACCATGCAAAGGAAGTCAATGCTATAATGACAAAGATGACTATTACTGTAATTTTAGGTACATCATAGAAGCTTTCCAAGGCCTTGTTGAGGACTAAGCGCCATAGTGAGGACGCAATAGTGAGTGCCCCCATGACTATTAAATATATGGGGATCATCGGCTCTGCAGTACAGTCGTGATAATACTTCACTCCTGCAAACAGAGAGTGGAACCTTCTTGAAATCAAGAAGACAAATAGTGTATGGATGATAAACTTCTTTATTAACAATAGCGGCGTTCCGGTATAGATCCTTATACCGTTATACCATATACTTCTAGAATGCCTCTCACTCAGCTTCTTGAACCCGCTGCGCAGATATCAGTTTGCTGGTATATTGATTGGATTAAACGCACTGGTTATCCTTAATAAAAACGAAGATCAAATAAAGACTCTATGGATTAACAGACAGATGAATAGATGAAGTAGATACATGCATATTTCATTTACCTTCATTTAGTCTAAGAAAATGAGTTTTTGTGGGTTGAACTAATGTATAATTTGAGTTATCTCCCTTGTTTATTTAAACTCGAAGACTCCAGAGTGCCAATCGTGATGATTGTGCTTTATATAACTATATTTGATACTACAGGATGAAGCCCTTAAAGGGACAGTAGTACGTTTTTTGGCAAAAAAATTTTTTTTTTAATTTCCTATTTATAATGATGGTTTGTGCCATTTAAATTTACTTTAGAGGGTAAAACATCATATAACACAAACCAATTATCCGTAGTGGTAATAACGGTGTTGCGTATAAAGCACAAATTGCATGGCAGCCATTTTATTGTGAACACATTTTATTATTTCGAATGACAAAAAGATTCCCATAGCTTTACGGGAACATGTAAACTCAATTTTTAACTTGATTTTCCGAAGAGAGAAGGATGTTTTACTATTGGTGACATTATTTTCAAATACATTTCATCGACTTATTTGAACGAAGAAACGTGCTACTGCCCCTTTAAAATTAAAGAAAGTGGATGTAGAGTTGATTCGGTACTTTACTAACTTTGCAGGCCTATGATAATTAATGATTGTATCAATCGATTGATAACGTTAGTATTTACACAACTTCGTTTCCCTGCAAAGCTTAGTGACTAAGTTAAATCTTGCTGCATGATGCCGTTGTTGCATGTTGTGCTAAATTATATGTGTGGTACGCTGACTCTTTGGCACGGAAAAAGGTGATGAAATGCAGTAAGGCTTAAAGGGGCAGTCGCATATTTTTTTCAAATTTTATTTTTTCAAATTTCCCATTTATAATGATAGTTTATGTCATTTATATTTACTTTAGAGCGTAAAACATCTTATTACACAAAGCAAGTATCCGTAGTGATAATAACGATGTTGCGTATAAAGCAAAAATTGCATGGCGGCCATTTTATTGTGAACACAATTTATTATTTCGAATGACAAAAACGACTTTACAAAAATGGCTCTACAGAACCATGTACGCTCATTTTTTAACTTGATTTTCCAGAAAGAGAATGGTGTTTTACTATTGGTGACATTTTTTTTCAAATACATTTCATCGACTTATTTCCGCGAAAAAACGTTCTACTGCCCCTTTAATTAGCCAGTGAAAGAGACTGGAAGCAAGTCGGGCTTTTCGAAGGAAGTTGGTATTTATATAAAAATTTAATAATTAGATTAACCATCCATAAACATTTACATAGAAAGAGTCATTTGACTAAATGTGTTGATACATCAAATTCCAGGGCCGCGAAAATACTCACCCATAACAATATAGGCAATGGATATACCCAAACTGATGAAGAAATATATCTTTAAAGGAACTGGAAAACAAAAACAAAAAAGACGTTGTCACAGGCAATCAGTTGTAATTCTGCCTTAGTTGTTTTGAAATACTTTAACTATCTTGAAAAAAATACCAACATAACAAGATATATTTCACACTCATATTATTGTTATTTATATTTATCGTATTTTCACAATATGTCTGGTCTTATAGACATAAATAGTATATACTGAAATACAAAAAAAATGACAGTCATCAATATATAGTACACACGATTTTTAATTATGCTTTAAAATTACTTGTTGGAAAAATATGGTCTCTTTGTTTTATGTCATTGATATTTTGGCATTTAGTTAATACTTCTTTTGCGCAGGAACTAGATTTTCATAAACGATGTAAAATTATAAAAAAGGGAAGCAGAACCGGGGCTTATTCTCGAAACGTTCGTAGCTCTAAGAACTTCTTAAACCCATTCTTAACACCTGGGTTACGGTCAGAGTTAAGAACTCTTAAAGGGGCAGTAGCACGTTTTTTGAAAAAAAATATTTTTTCAAATTTCCCATTTATAATTATAGTTTATGTCATTTATATTTACTTTAGACGGTAAAGCATCTTATTAATTTATAAACAAACCAATAATCCATAGGGGTAATATTAACAATTGCGCATAAAGCATTGCTTGGCGGCCATTTTATTGTGTTCACATTTTATTATTTCGAATGACAAAAACGATTCCCATGGATTTACAGAACAATGTACACTCATTTTTTAACTTAATTGTTTTAAGAGAGAAGGGTGTTTTACTATTGGTGACATTATTTTTCAAATACATTTCATCAACTTATTTCAGCGAAAAAACGTGCTACTGCCCCTTTAAGGCTTAGACCGTTTGGAGAATAAGGCCCCGGGTCTATTTTTTATGATAGTAGTAAAGAAGGGGGGAGCACATACTCCTTAACCGGAGGGAGAACCGGAGGGAGGTTAATGTATGCAGCGTAGCTCATTAATAGACTATTGTATGCATGACGTCACGGGTCAGAAAGGTCGAGCAATCAGTTGAGAGTTAAATGCGCCAATACATGCCCGTTGGTTTGCTTCAAAGACCATACGAAATCTCAAGAACTGGACGAGTAAATACACCTTGACGGTTTTGACCTAGTGAATGTCAAAAGGCTCAAACTTAAGTCAATAAAGTGTATCCCTTCTCGTAGCCAGGTTATAGACTGTTGTTCAGCCACTAGTTAAA
This sequence comes from Gibbula magus, assembly GCA_936450465.1. Lineage (NCBI taxonomy): Eukaryota > Metazoa > Mollusca > Gastropoda > Trochida > Trochidae > Gibbula > Gibbula magus. Next base: position 37,508,451 of record OW388294.1, on the reverse strand, counting down.
ATACAAAGTAGCTCCTATGCTATGATTTTATCACTGTACATGTAGACTTGCTCAAGATAGTGAACGGAATTAAATCAAGGGGATAATACAGGCTATATATTTTTATCAGTGAATATCCTTAACATAAGGTGTCATTGAGACATCATGAATTGTGTTGTGCTTTCATATATATCGTGTTTAACATTAGGAGTTTATGAAACGTTTGATTGGATGGAGCATAGATCATATACAAGTGTAGATAGTCTAGTAGTCTACTAACAGTCACGTAGCAATAAGAAATGTGATGCGTTTTAATAATAATATAGGTAGTTATTACTGATATAAGGTGGAATGAAGGCTGTCTCGTCAAAAACCTATTTTATCATCATAGAACTCAAGCATGTTCAGACCGAGACAGAAAGGTGTATGTTTTTTGACGGCTTAATAACACGCTGTTTTCATAGTAAAACATCCATATATGGGCATTGTACTATAGGGTTCAGAGTTCGTGTGTATTACTCATTGATGTAAACAACTAGGTTCGAGCTACATGTAACTGGCAAGGTCTAACAGGCAAGACCTACCTACGTTAAGCAAACAATGACCAGTGAAGCTTGACACTTGAGCTGTCAATCTACCCATTATGGTTCACATCCCCGTTATAACACTGTTATAAACACTGGCCCACTCAAACGCACGTGGTTTCGAGACCAAACTCTCCTCTATGCACTATAACGGGGGTAAGCGTGTTTTAGGCATTAACCTAAATTAAATTAAATTAAATTAAATTAAAGACATTTAATTTAAGAGGAAAGCCCGCAACACCCCTATGGCCATGCATGCGTTCTGATGAAACCTGCTTTCATGGGATGGATCTAGCAAAACTAATCATGATAAATGCATGATTTTGACGAAATATGCTTAAATAGGGGGTGAGGATTGTTTCATGTATAGATAACTATGTACACAGACACCAATGTTTGGTGTTTTATACAACCATAGGTTTATCGTGGAAATGAGTGTATACGAATCATAATAGGTAAGTCTATAAAGCACGGGTAGTATTTGCTTCACTAGGTTTTACATATGTTCTATAACTCCCTGTCTGTTTCGAGTTTGAATATCATCCACATTGAGAACAAAACACATACATTCTTCTAACATATTTATTCAATCTAGGCACAAGTCATGATATAATATTGAGTCATTAAATAATTAAATCATGATACAATTAAGTTAATCAGTCCATACATGTCAGGAACGCGTTTGACTACACCTATTTCCGGATATAGAGTTTTACACAGGTAGACGAAATATAAAATTGTCTCTTTTGGATGCATATCTATCCTTTTGGTCTCTATCCTATCCTTTAGTCTCTACCCTATCCAATGTCCGTCGTCCAGGCGGTCCTCGCTTGATCACCCCTTTGACATAGAGAGAAACAGGTTTTTTCTTATCGTTCTTGTGGTTCTGTCTTAGGAGTGGGTTTGGTGATTTCACCACATGAAGCAAGCTTCGTTTATACATCCTGTCTCAGCAGAGGTAAAAGACTGAACTAACAGTGAGTGGATGAGTCTACGCCTTCTGTAATAAATCAGTCCTGATCACTCTCCTCATCATCAGCGGCACTGCCATCTGTAGCCACGTCTGATTCCGTGTCAGTGTCCAATTCAGGCCTATCCAGTCGAGTGAGAATGTCTTTCAGTTTAGGATTGATATAGCGTCTGATTTTCCCCTTCACCATGCTCTGTTCTGAGGACGGATCTATCTCATCCAGACTGCTGAGGATGGGTACAAATAGGGGAGCTTCTTTAAAATATTGAGTAAACTCGAGGACGCTGTTGAGAGTGTCCATCAATTTAGTATCCCAAAGCTGTTTCAATTTGCGATCGGTCCATTCTACTGTCCAACCCAGCCGCTTATATTTCGTCCTGTTGACTGCCATGTCACCTTGATAAAGCTCATACACCCGCTTCCAGATACGCTGCAAGCCCACGTTTTGCCACTCCTCGGCTGCCATGTCGTTGATGGGTTTCCAGTGACGAGGTATTGGTTTTGAATCTTCGCTACCACTCCCTTTCTTTACGGGAAGGTCCCCATCCGAATCTTCATCGCTAATGTAGCGTTTTCGTTTTCTAGATGTCAATGCCTTGTCATTAACAGCTGGACACCAGGACTTGATGTGACGTTGTAAATCATGCATGTTGTCTATGAGTACACCACAATCGGCGCAAGCTGTAGCCATAGTGAAAGGCCCCGATTCTTCACTGCTCGTAGGGGAAGCTGTTTCGATGGGGTCGTCGAGAAACGTCTGTTCAGCAAGAAGGTCTCGACCTGACTGGTCGTCTAAGCCTGGTGGGATCGCTTTTATCTCTCGTTGGTGGTGGTCTTGAACTAACGTCCCACCCTGCAGATGACCTGTTGTTGCGGTGGTGGCTGGAAGAGATGTCGAGATATTCACATGTAGCCTGTTCTTCTCGCTCGTACTAGGTTTAAGATCCACTGTTAAGTTTCCATAAGGTGTTTCCACCGCTGTTTCGTAAAAACTCATAAATTTAGATATATCCTCGGGGAATATTCTTCTCGCAAATACCTTAATCTGCTGTCTGTCCACGGGTGAATTAAATAAAGTCACATAATGAGAATTGAGAGCAATGTCACGAGATTCCTTACCCCTGGGGAACAGGTTTTGCAGGAGTAAAAAGATCAGTACATTTTTGTGATGTGAGGTTTGAGTGAACAGACGAGAGATTCGCTTGTCATTCTTGGCTTCAGCCAGGAAGTCGTCCAGGATCAACACGTTCTGCTTATGAGCATCGAAGTAATGTTCATCCTCGAGATTGTAAGGGAGTCCTTTCACAAACTGCACATAGGGTAAGACTTGCAGAATACGATTGTAGAGAGGTTGCCATACATTATAACACCAGGTGATATGGTCAGGCTGGGGCTTGATCAGTCCCTGTTGTAGTACGTTGAACATGAAGGTTGTCTTGCCCGAGCCACTCGGACCAACCAACAGGCCGTTTGAGGGGATCCCAAATCGGAAGGGTCGTTCTAGAGAAGGTGTGTGCGGATGCTGTAGTGATGAAGTCACCGGGGATGTCGTGAACTCCTCTGAGGGCGGCGGCGGCGGCGGCGGCAGCGTAGTGTACTGCACTGAGGGTGGCGGCGGCGGCGGCGGCGGCGTAGTGAACTGCACTGAGGGTGGCAACGGCGGCGGCGGCGGCGGCGGAGTAGCTGTGTTCGAGTGTATATTCCTCCTATGTCGATACATAACATCTTTTCTCGAAAAGGACTTCCCACAATCCGGACAGGTAGCCATGGCGACCTAGAATGTATATGGAGTTAGTGTTTCTCAAGCTTCCTTTTATACCCTTGCCGGATCTGCTGTCGTTTCAAGGCAGCTATAGCCCTGTTCACAACGCCTTGTGTGGTCGAGATGTGTTTTATGTGAAGTCCAGTCGGTTTGCTTTGCTTACTCCTTACTTTAGAGGTAGCCTGTTTCGTTTTGATTTGTCTCTTCAAAGTACTCTTTGGTTTCCTGGGTTTTATGACCTTATCATGGGTACTGAAAATGTCCTTGGGTCTCACCACTAACGTTCTCTTCATTTTCATAGGTGTGATCTGTCTTCTGATCAGAGAGAAATGAACGCTTAGAGCCTGTTGTGACCGCGTTTTATGCTGTCTTAGGGCTGTTACAAATACACGAGGGAATGTGACGTGATAGTTTTCTTTTCACGGTACATTTATCGCTGTGAACCAAGAAACGGTGGTATGTATATTTCAACTTTGTCCGGCAGTACACACAGGTAAAACATCCACTCACATCTTCCCCTTGAACATCAACAGGTAACAAGCCGAGACAGACAGTACATTGGAAGGACATCTTGAATCTCACACACACACACAGATTCTCTCCCCCTATGGCGGGGTAGTTATAGTTTAAAATGAAGCGCATGCGTCGTGTAGATATAGTTGGACGCATGCTCAGTTGAACACAGCCTTGTTTACTCTAGAAAGAAATCTCTGTGATGATTGGATGGGTTATCCACAAAAGATCGTTTAGCTGCATTTTGCCCTTCTGGAGATGGTTTGTCTTCACCTTTGCGTTTTTTCATCATCTTGCTTCGCTTTGGAGATCTCTTAGTCTTTTGGCCTTCATGAGAGTTCTCGTCAACATTCGTTGGGGAAGTTATGGTGATGATACGGGAACCAGGTTGAGCTTTGCCTCCTTTCTGTTCCTCGCGTCGACGCTCAAAAAACTTCATAAACTTTTGGGGATCTGCAATATACGGTTTCCTCTCCATGATAAGTTGAGAACTGCGAACACCTAGTGATAACTGATCCGTTGTTGAACTATGGTGGAAATGAACTCAAAGTAGATGTCACACACAATTTATATAGATCTCAGTTGACCTTGTCGTGCTTGTATAGATAATAGGGTTCTGATTGCTTCAATCTCTTTCCACAGCCGTGAAGTCTTAGAGAGATGATAAGTTGATCTAGTCTTTCACGTTGCTGAGCTTGTCGAACCACACACTTCCAGTTCTTGAGATTTCGTATGGTCTTTGAAGCAAACCAACGGGCATGTCGTGTAAGCTGTGACCACAAATAAGGAGTCCTCCCTTTTTCATAGTTTTTCAAGGAAACGTAATAACGTCCATTTGATAATTTTTCGGAGTGACCATAAGAGCCCCAACCATCTGAGCGTTTCAAAAACTTTACACCTTCGAAGGTATACACCTTTCTGCCTCGATGCATCTCAACCGTTTTCAGCTTCTTTCGACTCATGATATCCAACCTTTAATGTATTGCTTCTAGTGGACAGGTGACTTTGTACCCCTCGCCTATAAATCGGGTGATACGTCACAGTCAGTCACGTGATAGATCGTGTTATAAAATAGCCAATACGATTCTGAACACGTTTAAATGAAGTTATATAGCTATGATAAAACGCCTTTAAACGTATAGTAACATTCTAGAAAAAACATTTCTAACTTGGCCATCTAAAGTTGAAATAAAATAGCCTATTCACTTTTCACATAAATGTTAAAGATCTTCCAATGAATATTTCGTTTTTAGCCATGTTTTGGAATGGATATAAGTATTATCAAACTAGATGTTTAAGTTGTGCTTGCTTTCTCTATCACCATCTAAACCTTCAGGTAAGTATTAAATTTTCATATAAAATCTGTCTTGCTACAACACGGGTGACCTCTATATTTAAGATGTCATTTCTAGAAGCACCCTTTATTTATATAAGCTATCACGCTTTGTATAACGTCCGCTCAAATCCTAATTCTTTGTGAGGTTTCATAAAGAAATTGGCTAGCCGTGACGATGGGTAAACTCGCTTATCTGCAGGTATTGCGAGATCCGTCGTCATAGTTATAGTTATACTCAACACTTGTGGGGAATCCCCCTTTTGACTAATCTGAAAGGGTTTTGGAGTGATAGATGTTAGAATAGGGGGTACCATTACAAAAAAGCCTTTGTTCTCAACTAATGATAATGACTAGGTTAATAACTCGACGTGTTAGACAGCAGGTCTGAACATGCTTGAGTTCTATGATGAAATAGGTTTTTGACGAGACAGCCTTCATTTCACCTTATATCACTAATAACTACCATATTCTTTTTAAAAAGTTGACAACCTAGCAAGGCAAAACTCGTATAAAATTGGTTTACATAGATACATTTTGTTTTATGAATAACTACAAACTACACTTCTTATAATATTAAACATTCTAAGTTTCTGTTTTAAACGTTGACGAATCTCCTTCTAGACTTTTTATACATTAAAACATAGATACGTTTTTTCCGAAAAACTCATATAAAATTGCTTTACATAGATACATTTTGTTTTGTGAATAACTATAAACTACAGTTCTTCTAATATTAAACATTCTTAGTTTATATTTAAAACGTTGGCGAATCTCCTTTTATACTTTTTATACATTACATCACGTCTTGACTATTGCAACAGCCTCTTGATAAATGCTCCCAAATCTCTGACAAATAGACTCCAACATGTCCAAAACACAGCCGCACGGATTGTTTCTCTGACTCCCAGGAGGTCACCCATCACCCCTGTACTCAAATCTCTACATTGGCTTCCAGTTCATGTCCGCATCAAGTTCAAGCTCCTGTCCCTCACATTCAAATGTATGTCCGGATCAGCCCCAGTCTATCTCCGTGATCTTCTTCAGATCTACCAGCCTGCTCGACCTCTCAGATCCCAGACCAAGTCTCTCCTTGTTGTTCCTAACACAAAGACTGTCCGATATGGCCATCGTTCTTTTGCATATGCTGCAGCCACAGAATGGAATAATCTCCCCCAAGAACTTAAAGACTCTCCTAGCTTCTCATCGTTCAAAGCCAGTTTAAAAACATTCCTTTTCCGACAAGCTTTCCCTGACCAATGACAATCTCTAAATGTGCGCTTTGAGCATGCTCATGCATGGAAATAGCGCGATATAAATGCACTATTATTATTATTATAAAACATAGATACGTTTTTTCCGTGAATATCTGTTAAAATATTTCAGATCTATAGGCAATTGCCATGTCGACACGCTTAAAAATGTCTCGGTTTTTAGCTCGCCTCTGTTGACAGAATAAACTGTCCATTCATGTTCACTAGGTCAGAACGGGGGTAAGCGTATTTGTTCGGCGATATAGCAAACACGGGCGTTACGCGTTGTGTTGACTCATGACACGTCGTACCTAAAAATACTTTTCTGGCGCCAAACTACAAACTCGTTCGACTGGTCATGTATATGGATGGGTAGTGTTAGAAAAAGGCTATTGTTCTCGTTAATGATCATGGATAGGTTCATGAGCATTGGCGCATTTAACTCTCAACTGATTGCTCGACCTTTCTGACCCGTGACGTCATGCATACAATAGTCTATTAATGAGCTACGCTGCATACATTAACCTCCCTCCGGTTCTCCCTCCGGTTAAGGAGTATGTGCTCCCCCCTTCTTTACTACTTATGATGTCATTTTCGGTAACTTTGAAGGTACATCCATTGTGTTGTTGGGGGTCAAATATTCCAAACGTTATAAATGGTGTTATTTTATTGAGAAGTACTGACTGTTACCGAAAACTACCATTTTGATGATAGTAGACTTAGCATTTTGATGATCTGAAGGTAAAAGTAGTGATTTCTGATCGAAAACCGGACAATGCACAGCGTGTGGCGCGCGTCAATGAGTCAAACGTAATTTAGACAACACTTGTCGTGAGTTGGAACGTATAAAAGCCAAATAATTTGTTATGAACCACAATGGATGTACCTTTAATACGACCATATATGCACAATGGAATTGGAATATCACACCACCGGTGTTGTATACCCGATCGAAAACTTTCAAAGGCATCTCCCCTTGTGATGTCGGGTTGGCAAGGCACACATTTTACGGGACATACAAATATTTCATCATCCACATCATCATATTTTCCATATTTTTCATATTTTTTAATGTTGCAAATGCTCAAATGTTAAATTTTATTCAGCAGTACCCCTGTCCACTGTCCGCTGTGCGTGAATTATCAAAATTAATTATTATATATTATTATTAAAACACACGAAGTTCCCCAAGGTAATATCTAATGAAAATAGCTGACGTCAGCTCGTTATGACTTCACCAGAAAGAGAGAGTAATTACATTATGAAGATGGTAATTCAAGTATCGTAGATATCGGTTATGTAAGTACCAGCTTGGCGTTATCGTTATATGTAACTAGAAGTATGTTCTAGTTTTAGTAACGGATCGACTGAGAAACTCCTTAGATGATAATGTTCTGAAAAGTGGCCTATCGCTCAAATAATTATAAAGATACGTTCCCAAAAGATTATATAACGTAGGCAACACATGCCATTATGTTTGCAATGTTTCAAGTTTAGACAATTAGAATGCGAACATGACACAATCTCTTTAACGTTAATGTTATCATTGTCAAAGTGAACTGTTGTCATTAAATATTGTAACGTACGTAACGGCCAGTAATGTGTATGTTTTCACGCTTCAATTAGTATTATTTTAATCAAGAGTTAGCTCCCCTTGCCTGTAATCTCGTGCAGTATCTCGCGGTTTAACCGCCATTTCAAATTTTAATTGTATGTTCTTTATATGTTACAGAATACCATTTTGTTGGTTTTCGTCTCGTTTAAGTAAATTTGAATAAATATATAATATATACATGCTGGTCATATGGTAATATTATTGCAATATATAAGCATTAAAATAAGTTTAAAAGTACGTACGAGTTGAACCTTTGCTGCTGTCCCCGAACCATCCTGTAACGAAAATAACATGAGTTACAATAATTAATAAATATCGTGTTGGAACATCAGTGGCATATATCATGGAATTATCAAATCTCTTGATTAAAACGGAGGGTTAATTATTTTGGTGACTCCGTTCTGTTTTGAGCATTATGTGAAAGTAGTGAACAGCTGTAATTTTACGAACTTTTATAACATGTTATTGTGTAACAGACGTGGCTGTAATAGACTGTGAGGTGACTCTGCTTGGCGTTGTCTTATTTTAAACCGTGTTATGTATGTGACTTGAAACCGGATGACCTCGATATCAACCTACGTGCACCATGATCAACCCAAAACCCACTTCATCTCAACTCATCTCAACCACGCTGTTTCGAGATGTAGCTTATGATCAATGACATACAGATAAATTACCATTCACTATTTTATTACCAATAGAAACGAAACATATAGGACCTATCAACAAAATATGGAACATGTATTATACAAATATACTGTTGAGCAACTTGAACAACCCAATAATCTGATAATGAACCCAAACTTACCTAAACCTATGACCGTCCGTCCATCCCCGCCAACGTCTTACTTATGATATAACCCTAACTACCTACTACTCAATGCTACACTGTGTAAGGGGTTCTTCTGTTTCATCACGAAACAAGGTCTGTGTTCAATGACAGAACAGGAACTACCCCTTCCAAGTGAGCACATAGCTGGGCTCCGTTCCATAACAGCGAGCGCTTATAATCGCTCATTGATTGCTCAATGTAGCGCTCAAGTAGCGCTCATTCTCTCATGAACGACACGGTGCAAAACCTCAAAGTTCGCTCGCTTTTCTACGTAGCGCTACATTGAGCAATCGCGTTCAAGAGAGGTTTAAAAGTAATCGCTAATTGAGCGATTACTTTGAAACCTCTCTTGAACACGGCCCTGATGTTAGTCGATCGCCGACCAAAAGATGAATGCATACTGTCATGCTGTAATGGTTGTAGCAAACTGTTCCTAGTACGGACGGATGCACAACTATACATTAGAATAATCAAGGATTTATATATAAATCCTTGGTGTAATACAACATGAGTATTTTCCTAAATGCTTATTCCCGCAATGATCATGTGTGAATATTTGACCTACATGTTACTTTGTAAAGATGAAAGCGCCGATAAGACTTGCTATAGTTCAGAGGAAGAAAAAGATGATCGATTTCCACCACGTCTAATCATCTTTGTGTATTGAATATTAGCTTATGATCAACTTACAATATATCGTGTGACTACCTTCTTCGTCATCTTCAACTATTTGTATTGTTATACAGTTTATAGACTAACGGCTTGTGATAAGGCTACAAGTAGGATAATGGGATGATAAGACTGTAGAAATAAGACGCATGTACGAAAGTTACGTTTTACTTGTAAAAGGATTGATATATTGTGTATTCGCCTTAAAAAATTTAATCTTAATAGTGGACGGAGGAAAGATTTTATCTCTCATTCTCGAATATTAAAAAGACTTAGCTGATGATTGCAAATCTCACGTTATGTCTACATATAAAACAGTATAATGACACTTTGACAAATATATAATGTTTGCATATAGAAATATGCGAATACGAAGTGCGTCGTTTGCGTGATTATTGAAATTATTTGTATGGAATTGAGCTCTATGTGAAAATTGATCTAATTTTGTGTGATTCAATTCTGAGAAGTTGAAGGCCATCAATCCATAACTGCAATGTATTCTCAATGTACTTACACCGAATGGTGTCTGCGGTACATATGGATCAAACTATAACAAGTATGTGTGGTAAGACAATCAAGAGTTTCAAAATAACTACTTCTTTATTGTAAACATAAATGACGTTTCCGGGTATAAGCTCCTTCATCGTATGGTATATGGGGTAAACAGGGTGGGATACATACAGCAAAGTAGACAAAAAGACTTTATTATCAATACATTTATTGCTTGATAATATTTCATAAAACTATGATGTCCATTAAACGTGTTTGTAAATCAATGGTTAAATGTATATTGAGATTTTCGATACGTTCATATTATCTGATCAAAACATGAACATAATTCTTTTTAAATAAAAAACAATAAAATACCGTTATTATTTCACTTCTGCAGACATGGCGTAACTATACTTTTGTATTCATCGCTCGTGAGTTGAAATGCCTATCGAGTAGGCAGCGTTCCATCGGAATGATTCTGAATAGATCACCTGCATGATCAATGGAAAATGAAAAGGCAGGCCATGGTACGATAGTATAAAAGAATACTGTCTTCAAATATATACATACCCATCGTTGATGTTTTGTGGAATGTAAGCGCTGCACCCGACTATCAAGGCAGTAAATCCTATAACTGTACTGAGAAAGACAGTGTGTGAATGTCTGCAGTAGCCAACTTCCGAGATGACATTCGCCTAACAGTACAGTAAGAATGTGCAGTTAGGTAAACAAGATATCCACAGCACAACCCTACACACAATGATCCATTCAGAATAATAGAGCATTAACGAACGAAACAGGTTTGTTGTTTGGTTGCTAGACATTGCGAAATCATTACAAGGGATTATCTGTGAAATCTCAATGTCTTGCGTGTTACACACACTGTCTTTCTTAGCTCCACACGAGTTGCTATCTGATAGATCACAAAGTGACCCCAGAAATATATGTATTTTGTTGTTATCCAGTCTATGTCTCTGTATGACGTATATGACGTTAGACAGCGATACTCCGGTCCAAAATACACAAACATAGTTATAATAAGGACACACACACACACAAAATTTGTTACTGGTTTCCGCCCGCATCAGTTTCAAACCCACGCCTCAGGTCTTTTTTCTAGCTTTTGACAAAAGTAAGCGGCAGATAACTATAATTTGTTAGCCCCAGAAAACATTGGACATTGAAATGTCACTCGTTTATGTTGAGATGGAGTGTAAGGTGAGAGTATTGAATATTTGTAATAGTAACACATATTTAATATCAAGAATTGTAAACATTTTGTTTGTTTATCTGTTCATTCCAAAAAGAAAATGTCGTAAAAAAAAATCGCGTCATCGCATCATTTTTGATAGCCTGTAAAGACAAGAAACATTTTGTTTAGGCCTAATAAGAGCAGGTTACAATACACGTTCATTACGATGTGTGGTTCTTATCAAGATAGTATAGAATACATCCTTCACGATATTGATATTATTACTTTGTAAAATTGATATAAATTTGACCATGGTAGGAGGTTTTCTGAAACATTCAAATATATATTTAGTTCATCATGGTGTACATCACAAGTTACAACGCCGAAATCTGGCAACTATAACTGTTAGATATTCATGGATAGCATTACTTACAAGGACTATCTGTATAGTAAATATAGTATAGTATAATAATAGTAAGTAAAGAATAGACTCCGAAAACTCTGCAATAGTTACACGAAGAGGTTAGTCTGAGGCCGTTAGGCCGAAGACTAACCCCTTTGTGTAACTATTGCAGAGTTTGAGGAGTCTATTCTACTTAAACCTAAATTCGAAACCGGTTTGAGTTATTTCACCTGTAAGTGCGCAATATTGCACGTGCGTTTCATGTTAATATTGACGACTTTTACACCTGCAACCTAAAATTGAAACTGGTTTGGGTTTTACCTGTCGGAGCGCAAAAAACACGTGCGTTTCGTGATGATATTGACGACGTTTACCTATTGATGAGGTATAAAAGACGAACACGCGTTTTCAATCATTACTCTTTCGTGAACAGTATTGAAAAGGTTGGTACAGGTTCAGTAGCACAGACATTGAAAGTGATGATGATATACTTTTAACACAAAATACATATTTCCCAGATGTCATTTGGCAGTCAGGATATTAATTCAGATTTTGAATCAATTTTGGAGTCCGATTTCCCAAATGAAAATTTTGCCATTCAAGATAGAGACAGTGAAGACAGTTGTCATCTTGATAATGATATCCCCCAAACACAAGCTTTTGAGCCGGTAACAAATGATACTGATTTTACTGAAAAGGTGAACTCATCTGACAAAGATTTAGTACGTTGTAGTCAACAGTATGATGCAGAACCAACAGTTGAACCTGAAATCAATCTTTCAACAATCGAAACGATTGAAATACCAGAAGAGCACACATCTAATGAACGTTTCGGCAAGCCATTGACAGAGCAAGAATTACATAATTTAGAAACATCAGCTCGAAACAAAAACACATTTAAAAAAGTCAGTGGGCATTGAGAACTTTCGAATCTTGGTACAGGGAGAGGCACATTGTTTCAGGCACTTTTGACAAATTTCTGCTTAAGTCAAGAAACGAGGAACTAAACACGATTCTGGTATCCTTCGTAACCCAAGTTGGAAATCAGAAATGATCTGAGTATCATGGCAACACGTTACATGAACTGCTGATCTCTGTGCAATATCATATGAGACAACAGGGAAGGGACATCAACATAAATAACTTTGAATTTGCGGGACTGAGACGTATCTTGGATGCTAAAATGAAACAATTGGCCAAATCTGGAATTGGTATTCATAAAAAAAAGCAGACACATTAAGCCAAGACCAAGAAGAGATTTTATGGGAAAAGGGGATCTTGGGTGATGATACACCACAGAAATTGTTGGACCCACTATTCTATTTAAATGACATCTGCTTCTGCTTGAGGGGAGGTGAAGAACACCACTCTCTGAAAATTGGCAAAAATGGAAACTTTTCTTTCGTTTTTAAAAATGGTGTTAAACACTTAAAGTACTCTGAGGGTGTATCAAAAACAAACAGTGGGGGTTGAGGCACAAGTCAATAGAAATGAAGACAATCGTTGTTGGTCCTACTCAAGAGAAGCCAGACCGCTGCCCAGTCCGCCTTCATGACAGATATATGTCCTTGAGGTAAGTGAATGTATAAAGAAATCACAATTCATCACGCATTTAAGAGTATTATAGTTTTTGAATTTACATTGGTTTTGCCATCATAATCGAACAATTTCAAGACTTAAAATTTATAAGATAAACTATTATCAACCATTGTTTTGTCGTGCAATCCGAAATTATAAAGAAATGAGAAATTGTAACTACAAGTTTAGTCTTTGGTACCATATATATTTACATCAATACATAAAAAACAATAATGAATACCAGTTTCGAATAATGTGAAAATATTTTGAAAAACTATATGTTTGTATCTGTTTAAGACCTGCGACATGCCAAGCCTTTTATCTGCGTCCACCCCAAGGCCGACGTATGGTACTGCGCCTCACCGATCGGGAGACAGCCCCTCGGTTGGGTGGTCAGGAGACTGTGCGAGTCGGCCGGCATATAGGGCTACTTCACCAACCACTCCCTCCGAGCCACCGTCGCTTCTCGCCTGTATGAGAGTGGCATTGACGAACAGCTCATTGCCGAACGAACAGGACACCGGTCCTCGGCCATCCGTGGGTAAGATACCTTTTTGTAATATACTCAACAAAATAACTTAAGGACCACCCCAATATTCAAATTTAAGGCGTTACATAGATCAAAATATGAACTATAGAATATCTCAATATTGAAAATCGGGGTGGTCCTTAACTTATATTGTTGAGTATATAAGACATATGCTGTAGCGAAATAATTTTACTCCAATTAAGAAGCTCGATTGGTCTTTCGTAGCTTATCAGTATGGTGTGTATGGTGAGGGTGAAACATGGTTGGCTTTCAGCTATGAACAGTTATCAACGCAACAAAGCAGTTTAAGAAAGTCCCACTCATTTGCATAGGTTGCTCAAACTGTATTTCTACAGTGGGCTAGTGCAAGACCGTGACAAATGAATGTACCAAGTTAGAGTGCTTACTCGGGCCAAAATTATGGTTTGATAGCTTTCATATAATACTGATTGTTTATTTATACAACCGGATATATGTACTGTCGATGTGTAAACTATTCATCTATATTTATAAACGCAATAACTAAGGTGAACCTATAAGCGGGAAAGAACATTATTTTTACTTCAAGATATTGCAGACATGTACCACTAGAATAACTATTTTGACGGAGATCTTTATCACATGTAGGATTAAAAATATCAGTGTATATCAGGCTTAATCTAATGATGAATATTTCGCTGTTTTCTTCCGATGCCGTATTCAGATTGAGATAGCTTCAAGTAGTCTGTTTCGGGTTTTGGATGATTCTGATCACTGATATTAAGTCTTTCAAAATACGTATGCCAGTGTGAGTATTGTGTAAATTATATCCTGAGTAAACGTCTGACTTATATCGTGGAGAAAATATTGAGAAACTAATACTCAAGCATCAAACAACTATTTTATTAGATACTTTCTGAAACAGTCTGTGTTTCTGTCTATAGATACAAGAGGACAAGCGACGAGATGCTGGAGCTAGTGGACAGTTTGGTCCAACGCAAACAACCAGTCTGGCGGCTCCCTAAGTCCACAGTAACCAGCCCGCCGGAGTCCAGAGTAACCACAGCAGCACGCCAGCCAGGGTCCACAGTAACCACCTGCCAGCCTTCGTCGACATTAACTCGCCAGTTGACAGAAACCGAGACGCCTGACGCCGCTCCACCGCAACCAAAACAGTTCCCAGTGGCCTCCTCGGCCACGTCTGACCAAGGCGTGAGCTATCGGTCACTACCGGTCAGTAACGCTGCACTTTCCGACACCATCGGCGGTGAAAAGACGCTGCAATTCGTGGTCGAGAGAGATGGCGCGAAAATCACTTTTCACATGTAAACAATAAAACATTGAAATGATCAATATGTTTTGTGTGATTATTTAGATGACATGACCCTATCTCGGTAGTGTTGAGGATTATCACAAGTTTCAAGCATCTTGTCAATTCTTCCGTAGAATTAATCATACATGTATGCAGTTTCTCAATCTCATTAAAATCACATCTTTGATTTAGGTTAAGCTTACATGGGGGTTGTCACTCATCTAAGATCTGGCGGAATCCCATAGAGAGCCGTATCCGCTTTCAGAATTTTGAAAGCATGATAGCGCAATGGAAAGCGAAAGCAAAAGTACGAACATGACTCTCTACGGGAGTCCGTCAGATCTTAGATGAGTGACAAACCAAGTAAGCTAAACCTGCGGAACGAATCAAAGATATGATTTTAATGAGATTGGCAGTTTCTGTATGTTTTATTTTTTCCATGCATAATGAATAGTTCGGAATAACAGTTAATAACAAGTCTAAACATGGTGAACGTACTATGGCATAGTCATTATAAATGTGGAAATTTTATCTTTAGTAAATTTAGCAACATATCTGTGAGCGAAACAAGAAGCGATTCATCTCGCTGGACCAAAGACGTTTTATACATATTTGTCGACTATTAAATTCATATCTGCGCATTGCAAGTATAGAGATGTTGAAATATGATTTGTCGAGGGTTGTGTCGGTATGACAATTGTGACATCAAAACTGTGGTTTATGACAACTATTGTTTTACCAAGTAAGGGAATCAACCATGGATTTGGTTTGAACAATTCTTTGTAAAGTGATATCAGTTTGAAGTCAATGCCACATTTGAGCTCTAATTGGAGATGACAAACTCGCATTCCTGTAGGAAACCTGTACAGGAATGCGAGTTGGCCAACCGAGGAATACGACTGGTCATCTCCAATGAGAGCTCACATTTGTAATGACTGATCATGTTCCTCCTTTGCGCAATTGATTTGCGCAACTCATGCGCAACTCATTTGCGCAACTCATACAATTGACTTGTTACAAACATATTGATGGGCAATATTGACGAGTTGTTGTCAACTATTGACGTTTACTTTGAAATATTGACAACTTCAAAAGAAATATTGACGAGTAGCAAGAGAGAAAATGTGACTATTGATGATTAATTTAGGTTTAATGACATTTATTATTGTTATCCATGTCATCTCTCTCAAAATAATTTAATAAATAATTTGTGGTCACTTATTTCCTGGCTTATTCAAACAAATCCGAAGCCCAATTGAAACATACTTTTGTTAATCTTATCTGCCCAGTTGCCCTTGAATTACGACCAACTTTGTCTGGTGATAATAACATGAAAACATTGTTTTGGTAATCTATATTCAATCATGTTAAAAAGTTTACACCAGTATATCACAGTATTGATTTTATACGTTAATTGTAAAGGCAACCTTCCACATTCACCCAAGACCATATTGTAACATGATGATTTTCCAAATTTCAAAACATATTTGCAAAATTTAACATGAATAGATAGGATGTAAAAGTTCTGTAAATTAATCTACCAAGTTTTCCTAACGCTATCCATAAACTCTCTCACACTCTCCCGATGCGAGCATCTAACTAGTTTGCTTTTTTCAGTAAGATAATAATGTAATTATTGAACTTTATTCCCAAAAGAATTTCAGAAAAAAAATTTAAAAACTTATTTATTTTGTAGATATTGTCGTAGAATAAGGGAAATTAGTTGAACGTGAACAAGCAATCGCTCAGTTGCAATGTAAGATAGGAATGAAATTACGTCACCAAATGAAGTCATGGTTAATGACGTCACAAAGCCATGACGTCACTGCAGTATGGTGCTTTGCCTTGCAAATTTAGTACTGTAAATACAGAACATAGAAACATAGATTGAACATGATTTTCTTTTTCATGTTCATGTATAACTTATGTCGTGTATTTAGAAAACTTGATTTATTGATTCAAGGATGCATGTATCGTTTCGGAACCTTTTATCGACGATGCAACAGGCATATTCTTGTGTGCTCTTGTATGTACAGATTAAATTTGTGCATAGGTCCATAAATGAGTATCTTTACATTTACCTCATTCTGGTGATACTGGATGCACATATTCACATTTGAAGTTAAAGCTATTGAAATAAAACAAAATTAATCAAAACAGCACTGCGTTTATTGACACTGCAATCCACCGTACTTATAAAGGAAAGATGAATGACATTGGACAAAAATATGATTTATATAAGGTGTAAATATTATTTAACACCATCGTCCTAGAAGGCACGTTGTGGTTAAAACAACTTTACCAATAATGCATAACCAAAAATTGACAAAATTTGACAAAATATCATTAGAAAGTGAACAGATCTAGCAATTGTACTATTAAAGGAAGTCTTATCCCAAATGTAACAATGTTAGAAAATTATAATATTATCAAAAAACTATAAATATTACATGGCTCAATGCTTTATAATTACGACAAATACTGTCTATGTTGAATAGGTTTTCATTCATGCTCTTCATACATTATCCCACACATACAGTTCAAAAGATGATGGATGGTACTTCAAAATTATTATGCAAATGAACATCGTTATAATATACAAACAATTTACCAGAACGACCTTGGCTAAATTCTACTTTCTATAATATACATTAACAAGCACAAATATAACGTTAATTCCATTACCTAATTTCTGAAATAAGCAGATATTTTAATTATTTCTAAAAATATTCATTTGTAAAAAAAGAAAGCGAACAAACAGAGCTTATATAAGACTACCGCTCCGGATCATTGAAGTGGGTTTGTAAATCAACATTACAGTGGATAATTTATTAAAAGTTTAAACAATCTTTTCAAATATATTCATCCAAATCGTGTTGTTGAAGTACACGGAACAGGAACACCCATTCATGTTTCAAAACACCTTCTAATCAAGTTGTCCAAATTCTGAATGTCACTGTCTGTTTTTCTAATGCCGATGCCAATGACGTAATGATTAAACACGGGTATAAATAGATCTTGTAAAATAAATTCCTTAATACAAGTTTTAAACTTCAATTCATAAAGTTAAAGGGGCAGTAGCACGTTTTTTGCAAATCTTATTTTTTCAAATTTCCTATTTATAATGATAGTTTATGTGATTTAAATTAACTTTAGAGGGTTAAACTTTGTATTACACAAATCAATTATCCGTAGTGGTGATAACGATGTTGCGTATAAGGCAAAAATTGCATGGCGGCCATTTTATTGTGAACACGTTTTATCATTTCGATTAACAAACATTATTCTCATGGCCCTACCGAACCATGTACATTCATTTTCAACTTGATTTTTCAAAGAGAAAATAATGTTTTACTATTGGTGACATTATTTTTCAAATACATTTCATCGACTTATTTGAGCGAAAAAAACGTGCTACTGCCCCTTTAAGATATCTGAGCAAAAAGCGATCACACTACAATACAGCACAGTACACACTGATAAGACAATTGAGTAAAAATAAATAAGATAATTATTTCATCAACTCTTCGTTCGCGCTGAGCTTCTGCAGCAGTACAAATGACATATAGGCTACAGAACGCCGAGGTCCAAATTCCATCGCTAATCATCACTATAGTCAGTCTCCATCACTAGCTAATTTAAGCCTTGCTGCATTTCATTAACTATTCTGTGCCAACGTAGCAGTTCGCTTCGCCTGAACTTCACAGTGAGCACTAGCATAGAAAAGTTAACGAAATCCAGCAAGGCTTATATTAGCTAGTGATGAAGAATGGCGCTAGTTGAGTTAAGGGAGTAATTGGCTTAAGCCATGAAGGGTGATGTCATCCTCACTTTCTCTTGCAGCAGCAGACCTGACAACAGGTGAAGAGGATCACCACCCCGAGTGCGATGTAGTTGGCAGTCAAGCTCCAGAAGGCGAATAAGTAGAAGCCATTGTGGCAGTAATTAGCTGCTGCGACATTCTCAGGTTCGTACTTGCCTTTCAGACGGTAGATGAAGACGTTACCTGCAGAGAGAAATATAATCTGTCATCACTCCTTTGTTCTAAAGCGCTCAGGTAAGTCTACAACAGGACTGCAGAGCTCAGTTCTGTAAATGCAGACATCTCATATGCTCATTTTTAGCATATTTGAATTGTTTTTGAAAACTTGGAAATGTTAAACGAAAAATCATTTCAGTGACTTAGTGTTAGTCAAAAGAAATACACCATAGGTCAAGCGGTATTTAATCAAGTCTTTCTTTGCTCATATTAATTAGATTTGTAAACCTCGTCTGTCCGGATCCTGACCGAAAAACCGCCACAACACTGACAACAAATACAGTACGGTTATGCTGTTTACACTAACGCCATAATGAAACTCGAAACGAAATACCAATTTCAGTACATGAGATACAAATTGTATCACATGTAACAAAATACGTTAACGTGATTTTTTAAAATTAATTATCTTAAGGCATCAACGAATCAGTTCACACAATATTTTTTAAATATCGAAGTCATATCATCACCGAATCAGTTTAGAACTATCCACCACATGATTTTACATCACTGCTACAAATGAGCTATAAGTTGTCTGTATTTTATATCTTAACAGGACCGTCCTTTTCATGGCCAAAAACAAATTTTAAAATTACAGAATGATTCATTGACTGTTCACAACACTTGTCAATGGGATTCACTCGATGCAATGTGATGTTGGTACGTGTTAACCATGTTCAATGAATGATATAACTGTGAGGATAGTTGAGAAGTATATTTATTTTGGTTAACATGAATCTAAAAACTATTGACTCTACTACGTGACTTAGTTCGAAGTGTGCCTCTGTCCACCCAGCAGTAAATGGGTACCTGGTATGATACGATGGTAGTCTGAATTTGAACCTAGAGCGCCTGACAGGCGACCGGTTGTATTCTCCCCAGGGAGTGTTCTGTACTCGTGGACCACGGTAATATATCGACAAGCGCTTTGAGCATGCAATGTACATGGATATATGCGCTATATAAATGGATTATTATTATAAGTAGTAGTATTATACAACTAACTACGAATGATTACCTGCAATGAACCATCCTAAGGAAGCCAGTCCTATGATGACAAAGATGACTATAGTTATCATTTTGAGACAATCAACGAAGTTTTCGACGCAATAGTTCATCAGCAAGCGCCACAGTGAGGACACTATGATGAACACTCCCATCACTATCAGGTAGATGGAGATCATTGGGTCAGCAGGACAACCGTTCTGATACTTCGCTCCTGCAAACAGAGCATAGAACTCTCTGAAACTCGTTGTTATGAAATCATACAAGGGCTCGTTATATAGTAAATCAAATTAAAAGTAGGGGTAATATAAACTGTATGCATTTATTATAATTTTATTAATTAAGTATTTCCGTTTTGGCCCAGTTATAGGTCCGAGGTCGTTGTATTGGCCCGAGACGAAGTCGAAGGCCAATACAACGGACCGAGGACCTGTAACTCGGCCAATACGGAAATACTTAATGAATGACAATTTCATTAATTGACTACAAGATTGGTGAACAGATACCATGGGTCAAAGTTGTGAAGGGACAGCTTCTGGCTTTCACCAAATGTGCGACTGCGCTTGCTCAAACTCATATTGGCCCAGTTGTTCTCGTATTGGCCCAGTTTGTCTCGTATTGGCCCAGTTTAGCCGTATTGGCCCAGTTGTCGAATCATATGGTCTAGGCCGTAAATACAGTATACGTGACATAACATGGATAGTTAATAAATAAAGACGGCAGATAATAGAGGACACACATCTATATAATTCACCTTCATTCTGCCGAAGAAATGAAATTTGGTGGGTTCATGAACTGTATAATGTGAGTTATCTCCCTTGTTTCTATGAAGACTTCACAGTACTTAACGTGATGAATGTGTTTTATATACCTGTGTTTTTATATTACATTTCTAAATGTGAAGCCACAGACACATCCGCAGTTGGTTATTTAATCATACTCACTTTGCAGTCAGGTATGGATTATGAAATACAGCAATGTTTAAATTAGCCAGTGATAGAGCAAATTAGGCTGTGCGGTGGAAGTTGTTATTTGTATGGATATTCACAGTTTGAAAATTGTTTATAACAGTTGTTGACTACCCATAAAACATGGTGCAATTTACTGAGAAAGAGTCCAAAGTGCGTCATTTAATCACATTGCCTTAGATCATGAATACAGTGGCGACTCACTCAATGCAAGAAACATACTCACCCATAACAATATAGGCAATGGCAATACACAAACTGAAGAAGGTATATATCTTTAAAGGGACTGGAAAAAAACAAAAACAAAAAACTTTGTCACACTTGTGATTCAATAATTACGAAAATCTGTTTCAATCTATTGCAAGCAATTAGTTATAATTCTGCCATAATTGTTTTAAAATGCGTGAAATATGTTTTAGAGGGACTGAAATGACAAAAACAAGTAGCAATTCAATATTTACGAAAATAAATGACCGAGTTTTTCAAACAGTTATAATTCTTTTTTTTAAAAGCTTTAACTACATGTAAATATCGAGAGAAAAAAACACTGTTTTCCAAGTCTAAATACTGACATCATTGTCACATATATTTTTCTTATTTTCACAGTATGTGTTTCCTTATAGTCACAAATAGTACGTACTGATGTGGAAAAAATGAAAGTTATGAATACAGTACAAACCATATTGAATTATGCTTTAAAATTACCTGTTTTCGAAACATCGTCACTATGTATAATGTCATACACATTTTGACATTTACTGAAAAATTGGTGTTCGCAGGAACATGATTTACATGCAAAAGTATGTACTACACAGCGATTTTTTGTATGATGTTTTTTTTATGAACATTAATACGATCGTTCATGTACAAATTGAATTGGACGTTTCCGTACTACTGGTATTGCTCGAAAACTTTCAAGGCACCTCTCCTTTTGTCAGTCAGTTAAAGATATTAGTAAGGCACATATTTTCACATGCTGGCAAATATTTTATCCACCACATAATTAGTTCATCTAACGTTTGCCATATTTTTCAAAATTATTAATGTTGCATAACCTCAAATATTGAATTAAAAGCAACAGTATCCAATCGACTTTAGTTCGACCTGCCTTCAGTCAACTTCCAAACGCAAGGCATAACTCTTGCCAGTCTGTATTACTGGCTGATTTAGGCCTTGCAGTATTTCCTTAAAAAATCTGTGCTTAGAAATCCAGGCCCGCTATGCATTTCTGGTGCAGCTATTCACTATGTAGGCACAGCAAAGCGTGGGAAGTACCGCAAGGCTTAAATCAGCCAGTAATGCAGACTGGCAAGAGTTATGCCTTGCGTTTGGAAGTTGGCCTTCCGTGTGCTTTCGCAAAACGTCAGCTTGTTATGACGTAACCAGAAAGAGAAAGTAAACTTATAAGGTGGTAGATTCACTTATCGTAACTTAACTGCCAGGCAAAAGAAAGTACTCACTTCTGTTGATTTTATCATATTTATGATTTTCAATTGCAAATGGCTCAAGGTTTCGATGTCAACTGAAAACTACTTCTACATGGGGTTTTTAATTTTAAAAAAATTATATTTAATAATTTTTAATTTCTACAAAAAAAAATTGTTGATGATATACAATTGTTCATCAACATATCAGACATATTCTATGTGAAAACTAATAAATGTGCTTGATTCTGCACACATTTACAACATTTAGGTAGGGGTCATGTTGGTGTAGATTTCATTTCTTACTCCTGTCATTAAATAAATATATTGTAAATAAAATTTAACCACAGTCAGTGGTTCAGCACAGTATCGTGCCATAGTCAAACGCATCTGATTTTTTTTTTATAAATATTGAATTAATCGAAACCAACTGAGGTGAGTACTTTCTTTTGCCCGGTAGTTTTTCAGCACCCTACGTACAAACTTGTCGATACCGTTGGTTTTCGTTTGGTTAAAGTAAACTTGAATAAATACACGGTCTATACTGGTCAAATAAAAATATAACAATATGTAAAAATCAAGTAAGTATATGTACGTACGAGTGGAACCTTTGCTGCTGTCTCCGAACCACCCTGTAACGAAAACAACATGAGTTACAATACATTTAGGAGATGTACAATTGTGTTGGAAAATCAGTGGCATAAAACAGAATTATTATATCTCTTAAAAGGAGGGTATTTTTTGTGGAAACGAAATTCGAGAGGATATCCCCGTTTACACAAATATGCTCCTGATAAATGATTAAAACACAGTCAAGTTAAAAGATATTAATAAAGGTAATATTTTGATGCATTTATATTTCACAACCTAATAAAGACAAGCGTACATTTGTTGAAAAATAAAAACAATGAGAACTGAAACCATTCATCGGCGCTGCGAGTGGGGAAAAGTTTGCTACGGCATAGCAGCAAATCGTTTATTAGTTTTATGATACGTTATGTGTTACTATGTGAACTTTCTACCAGTGTGTATCTTTTATCATTTAAATATTGTAAAACTAAGTGAAATAAGCGTGTTTTCATTTCACGTAATGCACAAAATCCAATATGGCGGAATTTGCCGACAGAACGGCCCCTTTAATTTAAAGAGAGTGTGCTTTCGGAGAATCCGCCATTTTGTTTTTGTGCATTATATGAAAGTAGGAAAATGATGTTAGTTTTCTAATGTTACAACTTTTTAATATTAGTATTATATGTTGATATTATATCCACCAAGTAACTAATAATATATCGTTAGACCTATCATCATGAATTTTAGAATTCGTTCATTTTTTCTAAATAGCAAGTTCAATATGTCTTTTATCCAAAAGTGTAAGAAAATTTGGGGGTCACCGAACGATTTAAAGAGTTATCAGCATTAATAATAATGCACCCGTCGACAAATTACGTCATTCGTGACTGATTTGGTGCATTTAAATTAAGCGTTCGCTTTCAAAGAATAAACTCCGAATCCTTTCAGATACATTTTAATCACATACGGGGATGTATAGCAAGACTATATTTTGACAATTAATGACGCTGGAAAGAGAAACAAAATTAAATTAGGAAACCGCTGTTAGTTTTCTAATGTTACAACTTTTTAATATTAGTATTATATGTTGATATTAAATCCACCAAGTAACTAATAATATATCATAAGCCCTATCATCAATATCTTGTTGTGCCGTTGAATGTCCTCACTTCTCATTGATTTTTGGGGATTTTTGGTCAAATCAATTATTTCTAAAATATTATAAATGGTGGTCTTCAATTTATGTACTGCTGAAACAATAACTGATACGACGGTCCATTGAAATCGTGGGAAAAGTGTTATTTGAATATGAATTTGCGAGTGCG
The DNA here is from genome assembly GCA_936450465.1 of Gibbula magus. NCBI lineage: Eukaryota > Metazoa > Mollusca > Gastropoda > Trochida > Trochidae > Gibbula > Gibbula magus. The sequence continues at coordinate 37,484,125 of OW388294.1, read as the reverse complement.
TGTCTGTATCGTTGCTCATGGTTGTCTGGAAATACTACAAATGTCATTTCTCTGATTAAGCACTGATCGAATACTGAACAGTGCTCTTGTTTCATTTAAACAGTCGCTGTTAATTTGAAACAACGTTTTAAACTTCGAAAACATAACATTTCATACATAAAGCTATAATGGTTTTTTTTAAAGAAATCTGATAAGATATCTTTCAAACGTTTCTTCTGTCCGATTGTGTAGTTATCCGTCATAATAAAGTCCATTTTATCTTAAAACACTTTCCTCAAATTAAACTATTTCTTGCGTTTTGTCATCTTTGACTGGGGACTCGAGACGGTACACTCGCCCGTCCCCTTTCAGTGAGGCGTGATTGTCTCATTAACAGGCGATTCACCAGGGCTCAGTTCCATAACAGCGAGCGCTTATAATTGCTCATTGATCGCTCAATGTAGCGCTCAAGTAGCGCTCATTCTCTCTTGAACGACACAGTGAAAATTCCTCGAAGTTTGCTCGCCTTGCTACGTAGCGCTTCATTGAGCAATCGCGTTCAAGAGAGGTTTAAAAGTAATATAAACTTTGAAACCTCTCTTGAACATGGCCCAGGACTTACAAATCCAAAGCGCAAACTATTTAAGATGAATGGATAATGCGAACAACATTATCAGAATATATATACACATGGGAAAAGGTTAGGCACTCCCGTGATTTTTCACCGGCAAAAGTTGTCTGATAGGAAAGATAACGTGTCGCTTCTTTTGGATATTTGCATTTATACAATTTTGGTATATTGGTCTCCAAACCGTATTCGTTATCCTGAGAAATGGAAGTGGCTATTGTTTGCTGTAATGTGAGTAATTGCATTATTTCAAGTCAACTGGTCAAACTTTAGTATCTGCCTTTAAGTCAAACGTCACTAGTTTCAGCACTTAGAAAGTTTGAAAAGGAAATTTCAATAAAAATGCCCTAGTGACGAAATTTTGTCAGTATTAAGTGCAATAACTAGGGCTGTGTATTGCCTCAATTTTTGTATTGCGATACGTATTGCTGAACAGTAATGTATTGCAATACGTACCACAATATATTGCAAGATCCTCTGACATTGAGATATATCTCTAGAAACCTTTTTAAAAAGTGCCAATGCTACTGTAACATGCTAAATGAACTCTATATTCAACTTTGATACTTTTTGCAGTTTAAACATGACACATTTGATAAATGACCTTCAGATCTTTAAAAAGATCATTTATAATGCAGTCCAACACACATTCTAGCACTTCAAAATAATATTGTTAATACAAGTTATAATTAAGCCAGTAAATGTGCCTTTTACAAGATAAATGAATAAATTTGACTTAATATTTGGTGTTGCAATATATTGCGATACGAAAACCGTGTTGCAATACGTGTATTGCACAAATCTGTATTGCAATATATTGGTATTGCAATAATATTGCACAGCCTTAGCAATAACCCCTCTTAAACAAATATTTAAATACGAAGCGTTCAATTAACGGATTGAGCTGGAAGGAATCCAAAATGCATAAAAATTCTATGAATATATCCTTTGTGTCAATAGTCAATAATTGTTGAAAAAGAAGATGACATTTCACCAACCAGTTACTTCCTTATTTTTGATGTGTGTATTTCAGCTTGGTAACAAAAATATCCCTTTTCACATCTGAAACCCTAAAGTTTATCACGTTGTTTAAGGATAAGGACAAACGTTATTTTTTGTAAAACAATTCATTTACCATTACAATTTCAGTCCTAATTTTAGTTTTTGGTTTTGAATATTGAGGGTGGTTAATTTGTCCCGAATGTGTATATGTACATGTATGTGCATGTCAACATGCTGTAATTGTTAAAGTAAATTGTCCTTTGTGTGGATTAATACAATCTACAGTCGATTAGCACAATACAGTATGATTAGTTTCCTGAACGCTTATGCCCGGTCACGTGTAAACAGTTGACCGACATCGACATGTTGTCTTGTAAAGATCAAAGCTTTGACAAGGCTTGAAGCATTTACTGTATTTCATAGCATTAAAAAAGTGATCGATATCTACAACGCCCAATCATGTAAATCAATACATCTTTGTGTATTAAATATTGGCTTATGATCAGCTTACAATATATCGTATGTTACCTTCTTTGTCACCGTCAAGTGTTTGTATCTTTATACACAACTAAAGGTTGTGGTAATATCGGATATGAGACAATAGAAAGTAGACGTAATGTAGGTTTTACTGCAAAAGGAGTTATGTATCAAAATGGTTTATTTTGAATTCGACTCAAATATTGTAAAAACAAAACTTATGATCTTAATAGTGGGCGAGGGATAGATTATATCTCATCTCTCCTTCTCGAATGTACCTTGATATAGAAAAATGTTTTAGCTGATGATAGATAATATTACGTAATTGATATAGATAAATATTACGTTATGTTTACATATAAAACATTTGAACAAAACGCTGACAATTGTTTTGCATATAAAATATTTCCTATACGAAGAGCACTGAAAGCGTGCTTATTCAGAATTATTTATATGTAAAATGAGCTTAACTCAGGTCTACTAACGACTGAATGAGCTCCCGTCGTATATAACAAGTGTATAACGTGATGTCTATAGCCCACGCGACACTATGTGACTATATGTGTTTACATCACAAGGTAAACAGTTTGAAATATTCAAAAAGTGCATTGCCTGATAATAGATAAAAATAGTTTGTCTATAAAATGCATGTGTGTGTAAGCGATCGATCTAGTTAAAATGATATGTAATGGTATTACCGACTCGAGAGACTAGTTTTAACTACACCCCCGGCCAAAAGAAACGCCTACTTTATGCTCCTTAAAATGAAAGATGCAATAATTTCTTAAATATAAGTAATGACGGTATCAAGCACTGATCGAAAACTGAACAATTATTGTTTTCTCATTTCAACATTCGCCCTTCTTTCGTGACATGAACTTCTGAAATTCAAATATATAATGCAGAAATGGTGCAACTTCATCATGTTATAATATTGCTAAACTGTTCATAACGGTGTTTACAATAACTGATAAGATATCTAGTAGGCGTTTCTTTTGGCCGGGGGTGTAGATTGGTAAGCGATAGTTGAATAGATATTCGAAACAATCGTCTCAGCTAATCCAAAACATAGACAGAATGTTTCCACAGTTAAAACATCAATATATACTCATGGTAAAAATTAATGGTTGACACCCCTAAACAGAAAATGGATTGTAGCATGCACAATAAATATTGTTCGATATCATGGTATTTTCGAAATTAAAAGGCACAAACACTTGATGTTAACTAAATAATACTTGCCATGTATGATTTGTGTGCGAATGAGACTCCGTGAAAGAGTTTGTGTATGTGGGTACAGTAGAATTTGTTTTTCAAATGCAGCTTTTCATTATGTATTAGCACCAAAATGAGAACATTCGAACAATATATCAATGCCAAGTTCTCAAGACACAAGGAACTCTTTTGAATAAATTTCATTTTTCTTATATTCCTCCTTCTTTTGTATTTTAAAGTACAAGTGGAGAATTAGTAAACGCTCAAAGACACTATTCACAAAAAGACATCTAAAAGTAACATATTTTACCAAAATAATATTCGAAACTGACACGTTACGTTGTTTATATAGCATTTCATTCCTATAACTATTAAGGGATGTCAACCATTATTACCATGAATATATTTGAGTTTTAGAGATATGATGTAAAATATCTATATCGTTTGTATTTGACACTCGTGGCTTTAAAAGCTTGTAAGTACAGATATCGTTCCATTTGATTGGTTCTGATTGATCACCTGAATGGAAAATAAAATGCAGGCCATGGTACGACAGTATAAAATAATATTCTTTTCAAACATATACATACCCATCGTTGATGCTTTTGGAATGTACGCTGTGCTCACTATCTAGGAAGTAAATCCAAGGATTCGTACAGCTACTGTTTGTACTGTTGTAATCGCAGATACGTTCCTGTGCATTCAAGGGTGACGTTTATATGTACTGTAAATGCCTCCTGACCTCCTGAAATTCAATATATCAAGGTAGGCGTGTGTCAATGAATTTTTTCTGCAGTCAACAGCCAAATTTCACCTATACACAAATGTGCAGGTAAAGCTAGGTAAACAAGATTTCCGCTGCACAGACCTACGAACAATGACCCATTCAGAAGAATAGAGCATATGATATACGAAAGAAACAGGTTTGTTGTGTGTATTGGTTGCTAGCTATAGACATTGCGAAATTATTACAAGGGAGGCAACTCTGGTAAGGGAAAGAAAACTAGCGCGTGTTGACACCGACATTGAGAGACATTTCAAACAATAGTCACAAAGGGATAAGTGCCACAGCACTATATGCATTAAGTCGTTATCCTGTCTATGTTGAAATATTGATGTAGGACAAATAACTGTTCTCAATATTAGGTTTTCATATCATCATGACTTTATACAATTTTTACTCCTAGATTGTATTTTCATTCCTATTTTATGTTATCATCCTGGTTCATTTTCTTAAATGACATTTTGGGATGATACTGTATTCAATATTCCATTTCATTCATTCCATTTACCATAACTTGAAATTGTTAATCAACTGTTTATGGATATCGATTAACTACCGTCACAATAGAGATTGAGTAACTTCGATATTCCTTTGATTACATGAAAAATAATTACTTCAGTTTTGTCAGGATTGTATGTTATAAGCCAACGCTTTGCCTAAATTGGCAAATTTTCTAAATTTGAATTAAATCAATATCAAATAACACTCTATCACTTGCAAACAGTTTACACAAATGCTTTAACATAAATAAAAGTAATAAAAAGTAAAATGTAACTAAATGTACAGTATAATCAAATGATTATCGACAGTTTTAAGTTTTTTTCGGTTCTTACAATGCACATTATAGTTACGTTTGTCATCATCAAATAATAACAATAATGTTATCTGCCCCATTTGTATATTTATATATATTGTTCTGTGTTTTAATATCAATTACACATTTTCTAAACACAGAATGGGACGGTGCTAGTCAAGCAACATTTTAAATGAATATTTGTTTTTGTTATTGTTTTAAATATTCTTCAATTTGTTTCATTTGCTATACTTTATTTATCGATATGTACACTATTTGTCAGGGGTCGAGATTAGCTTTATCAAAGTATGCTAACCAGCCAATCGGGCAGTAGGTAAAAAAAAAATTACTTCGTCAAATAAATCTACACGATAATATTGTTTTTGAATTTAAAGGGAAATTTAATTTTCTGAATATTTTATTTAGATTTGATACGAGCCAATGCAACATTTTATTTCAAATAACTTCAATTAACCTTTATAACCATACACTTTCGCCAAAAATTATACCGAGAGGCTCTAATAACGCAATTCAAGTTTGTTTTGTAAATCATTTCGTCAATGGACAGAAAAGTTACATTTAAAATACAGCCTAGGCACAAGGAATCATTCATGCTCAAATTCACATGAATTTCATTAAAATTTGCACGAATAGCTGATGTCACCGATGGTCAGAATGAAGATGGGGACAGTCAATATCGCGTATGACCTCCTAGTGCTTGGGTGCATGCTTGAAGACGATGGGATTCGAACTTGCATCCCTCCGCACCTCAAACTGGACGCTCTACCACGGGACCACGAAAGACCTAACAATGAATCGTTTAATAACTCTATCTTTAATCACGTTTCCTCCACCTCGACATAACGATAGTAGTGCGTGATATGCAGGAGCTTTTCGCGAAAGACGAACAATCCCGGCTGCGTTTGTGCGATACTTTTTTCAGTGTTCATGTTTCATGTCATTTCATAGGAAATAGATTTCATGAATTATAACCTTTTTTAAAAATGTGTCCTCTTTTCCGTCGCTGTATATGGCAGATATAACACTCTCCTTCGGTTGTGGTTTGGTTCCTTTACTTTCTACTATTTATTATAATTAGATCCTTATACAACGGATCGGGATGATAAGAATTTGAGTTGTTATATAGTTGGTATATAGCGGTCAGCACGTCCGTCCGTCCGTGCGTTCGTCCGGTTTTTGTTCCGCTCTTAATTCTGAAACCAGTTGCTAAAATTTTACGAAACTTGATATGTACAATCACCATGATGTGTACATCTGCCTTTTGTATGTTTCATACCCTCATTTGCATATTTTATGCAAATTTTCTCCGTTTTTCGAATTTTCCATTCATAGTTTTTGTTCCACTCATAACTCAAATACTAATTGTTCAAATGTCTTGTAATTTGATACATATAATCACCACGATGTGTACATCTGCATTTGATATATTTCATACCCTCATTTGCATAATTTATGCAAATTCTCTCCGTTTTCGACTTAACCATTCACACTTTTTGTTCCACTCATAACTCTGACACCAGTTGTTCAAATGCTATGAAACTTGATATGTACAATCACCATGATGTGAACATCTGTCTTTTGTATGTTTCATACCCTCATTTGCATAATTTATGCAAATTTTATCTGTTTTTCATCTTCGCCATTCACACTTTTTGTTCCATTTTTTTGTTCGGACACTAATTGTTCAAATTTTACCAAACCACTGATGTGTACATTTGTCATTTTTATATGTTATACCCTCATTCGCATATTTGTATGTTTCATACCCTCAAATGCATATTTAATGCCATTTTTCAATTTTTGTTACTTTTACTTCTAAAACCTTCTTACAAGTCTAATACTTACTCTGCTTTAATAATATTTATATATAATGGTCTGTTCATACAAAAGTTTAAACATTGATGTCCTTTTGCTATTTTCAAACATTTCTCTTTTACCAATGTTAAAAGCGGGGGTATATGAGTGAGCTGTGATTCTCTTGTTATAACAGTACAACCGTTTTAGGAGAAAGTCCTCTGCGAAAGTAAGTTAAATTGACGTTTTAAATGCATAAGCTATTCACTACACTAAAAATAACTGTTACTGACATTCAATGTTGGAAGAATGCGAATAATGTATGTCCTACATGTATGTCGGTAGGTAGGCTTACGCCATGTCAGGAAAACACTGTTTCAGAGTATTATTATTATTTATTATCCTTTTGTAAATTATATAGTTGAAATTGAAATGGGTCAATGTCCGCTGTCCAGTTGTGCCATATATTATGTAAATAAGTGTTAAGGACAAACTGTGGGCCCTTCTTTATTATCACAATTCTATAATTTACGACAGTCGACTTTAACACATTTTGTTTAATAAAGATGAATTTGATGTTTCTCATATGCAACATAAAAACATTGATGAATATTACAGCAAAACATGACATGGGACAACATCTGGGTTCCGTTCCATAACAGCGAGCGCTTATAATCGCTTTTTGATAGCTCAATGTAGCTCTCAAGAAGCGTTCATTCTCTCCTGAACGACACGGTGCAAAAACCTCAAAGTTCGCTCGCTTTGCTACGTAGCGCTACATTGAGCAATCGCGTTCAAGAGAGGTTTAAAAGTAATCGCTAATATTGAGCGATTACTTTTAAACCTCTCTTGAACACGACCCAGTTCTCTTTCCTTTTCTCAACTTTCAAAATGAATAATCCAAGTTTTTGTTCTCAGAAAGCACTTGCACAGGAAAGTCGATATCTTGTGATTGCAAATCATATTCACGATTATTTTAACAGATTTACCACAATCTTATACTAAAGAAGGTTCCTAACCAATTTGAAAAATCTCAAGAACAACAAATGTACAAGTATGTGAGAGCTAGGTCAATGACAGATGTACACAGATGGATCCAAATGGTTAGACCTGTCCTTGACTGCTGTCTCTCGCTCAATGAATCCCTCATCCTCGGTTACCATGGTTTTATATATGCTCCGTTACTCTCCACTATATCACCCATGGCAAAACCTTATCAGAGAAATCAGTACTCAAATTACCCGCCTTTGAGCCAATCAAACTGCTGTGCAGCTTGGGCCTGCCAGCCAATGACAATTCATATCACTTCGTTTCCAAGCAAGCGAGGTCATTGTGTTAGCCATCCGTCACCGGTTATCTCCCTTCGCCATTTCCGTCTTATCCCATTGAGCATTTTATTTGGTTACTGACTTCGTCACGCTGGCCAAGGGCCTGATAAGGTTTCCCATGGGTCATTTAGTGGAGACTAACGGAGCATATATAAAACCATGGATAACCGAGGATGTGAATCCCTTGGTGTAGAGAAATAAAAAAAGCCAAATTCCAAATTGTTCATTTATTCAGTTTTATGTAAACTCTGTCCAGTACTATTACACTTAAACATGCACATACATAGACTGGTGAGATAAGTACAAACTTTCTCTAACGAAAAAACTGCATTTTGTCAATCACACACTACACGCAAATCATAAAGGCTGAACTAATTAGCTTATATGTAGACATTTTGCATTGTATTTTTCTTCAAACATGTATAAAACCATAATACATGTAATATATTTCGATGCATAGATTTTTAAAAATGCCTTAAGGCTTTTAAAAGAATTTGTACATGTATGTAAAAATCGGATAAAATTTTCAGTCATTCGGTAAACCAATAATTATAGCATTTGACAGAAATCATGTAGACATACAAAACTAAAATATATAACAATGTTTCAAATCTTTCAGAAGCAATACGGGTTACAGTTGATAGGATGTTTATTTTTTTCACAAATTCACACGCTCAATAACATCAGGACGATTTTCTTTTAAATGACCATTTATGGATTATGGCGTGCGGAGATGGCTCAGTGGAGATGACGATTTTATGGAAGCTTCGAAGATTTAAAATTTTGATCTCGGTGTTTTGACTTCGCCATTCCATCTTTCCCTATCAGCCACATTGATCTACATATATATAAAAGAATCTTGAAGCCGTATTTTTGTATACATATTACATGTACTACCCCAAACACTTGGACTATAATTAAGAGATTGATGCACAAACAGTTTTGTGAACACTAACACGTTTATGCCTACCAAATGATTGATCTTACTTAAAACAACTCAAAATGTCCTGTTTGCTGCGTTAAATATTTTTTAAAACTATGTTCTCGTTGTAACAATATACATCAATTTGCATTCAAAGATATGTATATTCTGTACACTAATCACTATCAACATTTCAACGTTTGTGAGTTGACAATGTTCACGGTCATCTCTCAATTATTTGACCAATGATGTAAAAAAACAATCCTCGGTTACCCATGGTTTTATATATGCTCCGTTACTCTCCACTATATCACCCATTGGAATCTCTGTCAGCGAAATCTGTACTAAAATTACCCGCCCTTGGTCGGCGTGACGAAACCAAAGAAAATACTCAATACGAAAAGACGGAAATGGTCAAGGGAGATAACCGGTGACGAAGGGCTAACAAAATTATCTCGCGTGCTTTGCTACGAAGTGATACGAATTGTCATTGGCTCGCAGGTCCAAGCTGCGTAGCGGTTTGATTGGCTCACGCCGGCAAAGGGCGGGTAATTTGAGTACAGATTTCTCTGATGAAATTTCCCATGGGTGACATAGTGGAGAGTAACGGAGCATATATAAAACCATGGGTAACCGAGGATGTAAACAAACTAGTAGCTTTTGCGTTTGGTGAATGAGCGGGCTGAGAACAATGTCATCAGCAGCATCAGCCTTGTTTAACCCCAGACAATTCAGAATTAACTTTTCTTACAACATACTAGGTGTCAAAAAAATATCTATTACAGTAAGAATTAATTCAGAATAACCCAAAACCTAATTTGCAACATACAGTACTTCAATCAGTATATGAACAGAATATAATCAGATTTTGATACACATGTTATAAAGGTGAAAGCAACTGATGAAAGAATTTAGCAATACAAGTACATGTGTCAAATAAGCCTTATGGCTTGTTCGCCAATCTAGATTTCATTTTGTGAAATAAAATATGCTTAAACCATGTGTCAAATAAGCCTTATGGCTTGTTCGCCAATCTAGATTTCATTTTGTGAAATAAAATATGTTTAAACCATGTGTCAAAGGTTAAACGATGTAACATTGCTATCTACGGCCTTGTTTCAAACTTTCACAGCTCCCATAGTATACGTCATACGTTACCCTTTGAAATATCCCCGGATGCATCCATCTGAAGTATTATTTTTGTTTGGTTACAAAATTACGTTTAAGAGTTATCACCTTTTGTAGGATTTTCATCGTGACCTTGACCCTTGCGACAAGAGATGTTATAAATAAAGCGTAAAATAACGTTTAAGAATGGCCTCTCTTTGTAAGTTTTTGCATCATGACCTTGACCCTTGCGACAAGAGGCGTTTCATAACGAGTGATGTCAGTGTCCGGTAGCTTTTGGATCGTGTGGCAGTTTTTCCAGGATTCCGGACAAGCCCGGTAGTGATGAATGACAGCGACGCTCGGGTCAACCTTTATACTGAAAAAAAAACGGTAAAGTCGTCGGGCAACCTCCTCTTTCACAGACATAACAGTGAACAACTGATAGCTACTGCCTATTACCTACGCATATCGGGAATTCTCGTTTTTAAGCCCTGCCGTTATTAGGCCCTTGGGTTTATGACAAAGTATTTCAAATTTTAGCCAATGAACTAAAGTCTTACATTTGAACTTTTTTTAGAGTGACTTAAACGACATGTTAATCGACGGAATCACTTCGTTTAAGTTATGTTCTTAACATGTTTTTTTATATTTAATCACCCAGTTATTTTTAATTAAACATAACATTAACGTATATGACCCTTATGAATGAAAATATGTATACAAAATACAGTTGCGGACAAAATAAAGTATACCGTATTTCCAACAGAATAAAACACAAACTATTTCTGCCGAATAAAGTCGATTTTTAACGTTTGTGATGAGGATATATCTCGTAAAGAGATATATACAATTTAATTTATGAGAGTATGATACTTACTATTTTATATCTGTTCAAACACACATGGGGTGTTAAAATTGCTATTTCCGAAGTATTTTTCGACATAATGTTCCTTATTTAAGGTAATTAATTAATGAAATATGGAAAGTAATGTACCTTCTTGAAATTAAAATAGATTACGCAAGCCAGACAAGCCAGAAAGCCATATTTCACTCTCCTATCTCGCCTGGTTAAGGAGATTTAAATCGTGTCAATCAGAAATATGAAAAGATAATGTTTTAAAAAATTGCATATGCAGTTTAGTTAGCTTTGAGAGAACTGGTGTAACTAAGTCGTGTTCGCCACTCGTTGCTTCTTATATCTTGCGTTGTTGTACCTATACTTTCTTTTGTCCGCGAGTATTTTCTTTTTGTTTTATTAAGTTAAGTAGTGTATAAAAAGCTCCCAAACACTACTATGATGATGCAGAGGTGGAACACAAGATGCTGGACTAAGATGAATGCCGAAAGGCCTGCTTGCACATGCACAGGGACAAAAGGCTACATTATTAAATTTTACACATTAGAGGTTTAATATAAGTTCTCCACGTGCGTATAGCAGACATAAACATTCAAACATTGAGTACATACTGACATCTACGTAAATGTAACTAAATTTCATTTTACGAATGTAGGGGGATATCGATTTGAAAAGTCCACTTGATTAAGTTTTAAAATAATATCAAATAGGTGTATTTTTGGACATAGTTTGTATTGATTGTTAATGAAACATGACTTAAATTGAGGCTTACGTTGAAAATTCGGGTTTGACATGAACCCAGTGAGTTTGAACAAACTCATTCCGTTTGGGGATGAAGACGAACTTTTGACTCTCCCATCTTGGGGGAACAGTTTCCTGGAACTGGAGGCTGATAAGAGGCTGTTCGGGGTTGGAGGGCGGCCAGTCCGTGATGTGGAATTGTTGGTGGAAGTAGAAGGCTCCAGCATTGGGGTGTTTCTCGGTCATCGTCGTCTGAAGATGGAACCAGAAGTGATTAACGTTAAACAAAGAATGCGTCCAGCTATATGTACAATGTACATAGGGAAAAGGTAAAGTATCCCAAACAAAGCATACAGTAATTATACAAATACCATTTTAAAGTAATTGACAGACGTATCATAAAACATGTTTAGACTCCTGTGACCTCACTCGTCCTCCTACCATCCTAAACCCATCTTCTTTTTCTGTCGTTTTCTAAATGGAAGTTATCTGACAATGTATCAAGTTTTTGGACAGTTATTTGCCTAATGTGGAGAAATTCCTGGATGGCATTGGGCATTGCCAACATCGTTGTTGGTCGACCCAAGCTGCAACATCCCCTGAGCTCTTTCTCTCTCCACTTGTCAAAGAGAAAGAGCTCTGGGGATGTTGCATATGGGTGTCGACCAACAACGATGTTGCCAATGCGTTTTGATGTCACCGTATGACCATCATCAGGCCTATCAGCGCTGACACCGAAGTCGTATAATGGTTATACAGTGACATCCAAAGGCATTGGCAACATCGTTGTTGGTCGACCCAACCTTCCAAATCCAGAAAGAACCCAAACCTATTTTAAAGGATTTATTTAGTTATTAATTCATGTACAGAAAATCATTTGTTAAACAATGTCGCTATATTGCCTTGATTCTAAAACCAATTTTAAAATTTTTGTGTCTGAAAATTTAACTGCCAAGTGAACATTGTCCAGGCATATATTTAATCTTTTACCTTTTATCCATGTATATTATGAGAACAATGATTATCTTATAAATACAATATTTGGTAAAATCGAGGAGCGTTCTTGTTGTTCCTTTTCGAGGAATTCCTATTTTGAGTCATTATTAGAGGTTAATGCAGACCAAATTTATTTCTTGTTTGATATACTTTTTAGTAGTATTACTACATTAGTTGTAGAATGTTTTGGCGATGACTGTGTAACATTGAAACTTGTAACTGTTTTCAAAAGCCACTGGTGCTTTGATCTAGCATTTTAATTTACAAGATGTAAAATTGATCTTCATTGATTTAAATATGTTGTACAGTTGCAATGCTTTTATTTTCAGGCGTGCTGGAGAGTGTGGTTTTGTTCTGGTTGAAAAGCTAAACTTAATCCTAAACGCGTGTCTTGTCCTGTTTTTTTACGCTTTTATACCCCTAAACACGTTTAGATACCTAAATGTGTTTAGGAATGTGTTTAGTTACTAAGCACATTAATAAACGTGTTTATGTAGCTAAACGTGATTAGTTGCTAAACATTCAGGTAGCTAAACGTGTAAAGGGGTATAAACGCGTAAAAAAACAGGACAAGATACGCGCTTAGTATTATGTTTATATGCTAAACACCATTTTTACAGTGCAGTAACAGCCTATATTCTTTCTTCTTGCTAATCTTCTTTACTCCGGCCTAGCAACCGACCGCTATAAACATCAGGTTAACTCAAATCACAGAGAAAGATGACGTTACCTGCAAAAGTTCTTTCAGTGTTTGGTTTGACCTCGGATAGAGGAACTCGTCAAAGTCGATGCTCGCCACGTGACTGAAGCCTGACAATCGTTCTTTGCAATCAAAGATGGCCACCTGCTCGTCGTGAGAGAATTGTGGGAATGATCGGTTTCCGGCTTTCATGCTTCGGATTATCTTCCCTAGAAAATACGAAGGCAAATTTTGTTTCATTAAATATTAATAATTGGTTGTTAGAGGCTTGGGAGTTTTAAAGAGGCTTGGCACACTCTCATTTCTGGATTTCATACTCTGGATCATTGAACCTAACAGTTCTTCATATGCAATTGTATAATCTCCAATCAAGATTACCACAAAATAATTCAAGGTCTTGGATTTCAACGAAATGCGGCTGTTCTGATTTACAGACGTGTGCCCGTGCAAAGATGCCTTCCAAGCACAAGAAAGTAGAGGTTGTGCATTGCTGTGAAACCTGCGAGCATTGGCTAGTAAACTTGCGTACCATGGATGGTACTACGCTGAAATTCAGTGAATCATTGAATCCAAAGGAGAAAGTCGTTCAAGTAAAACATATTGTTTTGTTTTTTTAATAATAAAACTTCAAAGTATTACCAGCTGAATTTCTATGTTTTAATATTAGTTATGTCTTTTTATGCTCCTGAATCTGTTTGGTCATTCTTGACATATGCACCCATTGTTACAGATCTTTCAAGTCAGGTAAAACTTGAGGTTAACCGTATAATTCACTGGGGTATTACTACTCCAAACCATACTTATATCCGACGTTATCAGCTTTTATCAAACATATCTTGCTATTATTCGACCTTGCCTCGAAATGTGTGTAATTATACCTTTTTCATAATTAGCCTTTCGGTAAATTGTAAATGTATCTAGATGTTTAGTTCGAATGAATAGTAAAGTTGGGAAATAGCACCACTTTTCACGAAGAGTGTACAGTTAGAAACATCCACATGTTAACATCCACATGAGGGCTAATGATGAATTCTTCATTGATTGTGAATATAAATTAACATTAAAATGTTTTAAAACATTATTACTGTTACCACTAAACTAAAGGGGGTCTATTTTTTTACAAATATACTGTTGCAAAGAGATACGAAAGGCTTTATATTTTCTTTTCAATAAAACAAAAATATAAGAAACTTTTGAAATTAAAAAATTTTAAAAAATGATCTCACAGAAAAGATGGCAAGCAGCCAGCAAAATAACTTTATTTAAAGTAAACTATATTTTCTAAGCTCCTTTAAGTTTTAGAATCATAAGTTATATGTAGATATGGAAATAAACATAGTTATAGGAAACTATTTCACACACAAGTTTTCAGAGAATCAATGATATCTCTTGTTTATAGCCTAGGATATTGATGGCAACAGTAAGGACGACAATGGTTACATTATGGACAGGGAATACATTTATTTGATTTCGTCGGCATTATCTTAGATTGCCTTTAGATTAGCCTTCAATCACACACACACACACACACAGACAGACAGACAGACAGACAGACAGACAGACAGACAGACAGACAGACAGACAGACGGACGGACGGACGGACGGACGGACGGACAGACAGACAGACAGACAGACAGACAGACAGACAGACAGACAGACAGACAGACAGACAGACAGACAGACAGACAGACAGACAGACAGACAGACAGACAGACAGACAGACAGACAGACAGACAGACAGACAGACAGACAGACAGACAGACAGACAGACAGACGGACAGACAGACAGACATTTTTATTCAGTAACAGGCCACCGGCCCAAAATACATGTACATAATTATTTGAATGATATGAGCACATTGTTACATATATTTCATTTAGATTTGTGTTTCTTATGAACAAAGTATAGAAAAAGACAAACATCCTTCATGATATTGGCATTATTAATTTGCATAATAGATATGAAACTTATCATAGTAGGAGATTTGCTGAAATATTTTGATATGTATTTAGTTCTAATATCACAGTATGCATCACAAACATAAAATACATGCCACTCATCTTCAACAACATAAATACCATTTGCTTCACAGAATAGACAATGCCTCTCATTATATGCAACATTTGTGTATCTACCAGTTTCTACAGCTAATTTAAAGTTACAACATCGAAATCTGGCAAATATATTTTAAATATTGGGGGATGTCATTACTAATTAAGTAGCTCTCTACATTTAATAAAGATTTGAAGTGTTTGTAGTACTGACATTTGGTATTGCTATCAAGGGATGATTGCCAGGATTGGGACAAATTATCTTGTAATCTCTGTCTAAATAATTTGATAAATAATTTGTAGTCACCAATTTCCTGGCTTATCCAAACAAATCCAAAGCCAAATTGAAAAAGAATGTTTTCATAGTGTTCATCAGGGAAACTTATACATTGTGTTGCTAATGATGTAGCGTCATCAAGCGTATTAAGTACAGTTAGGTTTGGGCGTATATCCTTCAATAAAGAATGTTTTTTTGATTTTCCTGATTTTCCAGATTGGAAACTGGGGACTGCAATTCTTTGCGCATTCATCAATGTGTGCGTTGTGGGGATACATAAACCACAGGTCGGACAATGAAACCTTTTCAAAGCTAAAACGATTAGTTAACTCTTACTCTCCCTGCCTTACAGATAAGGAACAAGATTACTTAACACATTTTGAATCTAAGACTAGTAACTTCTATGGATTACCAAAGGTTCATAAAAGTGTCGATATAAAGGAAGGTTGCCAACATTCAAAATCAGCCTGTGTAAATGTTAATTGCCGCCCCTTACAGATCTTAAACTAAGACCAATAATAGCGGGACCTCAATGCCCAACGCATAGACTTTGTAGACATTCTCTTAAAACCATTAACAAAACATGTCAAAAGTAAGAGACACAATCGATTTCCTGAATTATCTCCCTTCAACAACAAATACAAATGCCAAGTTAGTATCATTTGATGTGACAAACCTCTATTCAAATATCCCTCATGATTTAGGTTAAGAAGCAATTAGCTATTAGCTATGAAAGTTAATCTATATATGGTGCCATGTGGTCACCAAATCTACACTTAAGAACTCCCATTGGCTAAAGAGTCTGTATGCAAATATTCAGTTCTACAGGGTCAGTGGTTCAGGAGAAGCAGTCGAAAAAGCGTTCCATGCCATAAGCCAATCAGGACTTTCAGGCTAAAAAGGATTAAAAGACATACCATTAAACAAATATAAATGAAAAAGTTATTGTAATCTGCTATTACCATTATATGTGTTTTGGGCGGGAGGCCTGTTATTGAATAAACTTCTGTCTGTCTGTATATTTACAAAAAAGGAGTCAATATTCACCTGGCAGCTCATAAGGCACAGTAGTGACGAAGTCTGGGTAGAGTTTAAACACTTTCCAGGCCTTTTCAGAAATATCAAGGGTGTAAACAACCACCCTGTCGACACCCATCATCTTCTGAAACTCCAACCATTCCAAGAGTCTCTCTGGCTTCAAGGCATTACTGTAGGCAATTTTCGCACAAATGCCCAGTTTACCTTCGTTTCGAAGTGGCCTTATTATTTCCTTATACTGATTTATGTCTTTACTGCATGACGTCGAAGAAACTGAGAGATGAGTGTCAGTAGAAGGATTAACTTGGCATTCCAGCTGTCGGGCAGGGTAAGGAGCGTTCTTCCCTATCAACAATAACCAAAACTTTGAAAGAGAGCCTTTGTACTGGAACTCACGAATACGTTTTGATTCGGATACATGGAGGTTTTGGTTTTGGTCGAGCACACAGCATAACAGGGTAGAAAAACTGTCATCAAATAGCGTGACAGTAGCTATACGCGGAGAATTGTCTGGTTGGTGGTAAGGTATGATGGCGGAAAATAGAAACGTGTCCTGGTTGGGTGTCTTGATGAGAGGTGAGCTTTTTGTGTGACTGACTTCTTTGATTTCCAGATGCCAATCGTCCACCTGTGGGGTATATGGAAAAATGAGAAATGTTTGTGACAATCTATCAATATATGCAATATAAACGTAATATATGAAATATAAACATAGTATATGAAATATAAAGAGTCAAATTACACAAATGTTGACAACGACGACGTGATACAATGTTTGTGATAATCTATCAACATATGCATATATACGAAAGGGGACCTGTGGCATGTCTTTGTGGGGTATAATTCCTGAAGGAGATTAAAATACTGGTTTTAATTAAACGGTAACTGAACCAGAAATTCAAATAATTATTAATTCAAAAAATCGTCATTGTAATTAGGTCGTTTTTAAAAATGAATATTAATTGAAGGAAAGTAATTTGGAGACCCTACCTATACTTGTACTTCTTGATATTTAAACGAAGGAGTATATTATATAACTCAATGGTTTAACCTTTAACGTGCCAGCTTTTATTTTAATATATTTCATTGTTTCATGTTTGCTGTTTATCACCTTAGTTATTGAAAACAATGTATATTTATACCGTTTCAATATTATAGTGTTGTGTCTCTCGTAAATTGCTGTGCGATCGGCTGTGTACATGTAAATATGTGTGCAATGTTGACATATTTGATAAATTGTAAAATGTACACAAGTGAGACGATAATGAAAAAAATAGAGCCATTGGCTCTGAAGCTCATCATGATTTGTTATTCATTATCTCTAAGGAAAAGATTAAGATATCAAATAATAAGGCATTACCCAGTCATCAAATTAAAAAACTATTATCAAAATTGGTAACACATTAATCCATATTCATTATATATAGATATTATAGAACTTGGCATTATATTGTTTTAAGTCATCTTTTTATTCTGGAAATATCAACAATTATTACAATTTGAAAAGGAGCCTCGGTTCCTGAAAATCCCATTTCTCATTGGCTCCTTTTCAATATTTAATAAAATGTTTATATGTTATGAAAAAATAAATAAATTCAGAGTCTGAGTGAGTGTAAGCTCTAGGCTGAAATTAAGTATTGTTCAGGTCTCCTTTTTTATTTCCTATAAAAATATTGAAAAGTAAATTCTCAATTAAAAAATATTTCTTTCAGTGACTATATGTTAGTCTAGTAAAACAGCACAAACGTTTGAAGTAACCTGAAACCTCCGTGTATTAGCTAGCTGCTGTTTGCAGGTCACTCCCCAGGTCAACACAATGCAATTACATTATATTCAACATTCTTTTGGTTGGTTATCTCCCTTTAGTAGTCAAGTCGTCTCAAATCAGCTTGTCAGAAGAAATTAAATAAACATTGTAAAGTACACAGAACCTTATCCAATATGGTGATATCTATTCACGGATCTCTGCACAGTGGTATCAGCCAACAAGTGGCCGCCATGTTTTTCCTACAAGCTATCCCCGACTGCCCTTAGTTACGGTTTTGTCCAAAAACAAAAATGGTATTACGGTGCATGGGGAACATGTAATGGTGACCAGTGATATACTGAAAGACTGGAAGGAACATTCCTCGTAAATTTTCCAACTGTATTACAAAGAAAAATGTAGAAAAATTTAAGCGCTGGTAAAAGCAAGTGGCCGTCCTCATGAACAACACAATCTATCCAGATAAACACTAATAACATATTAAATCTATAAAGAAAATTGAAATCATTGGCTTTTTTAGCAGCTGTTAGCTTTCCTGTTTTAGCAGTTTCAAGTGTCTGATAACCTCTCCAAAGACTTATATTATGTCTCCATAATAACCTAAAGTTCTAATTATTTACTTTTCAAGGCCGCGCTCAATGTTGAAATATATCTCAGGTTAGATATCCCCCGGATATGTCTATTTATAAAAACAATAGGCCTACCACTGTTAGATTAAGGACATAACATTGTTCAATATTAATTTACAGTTGAGGCGATTAATGATTTTAAAATTCAATAAAAGGTTGAACACTGTAAGTAATAATGATCCTTACAAACTTAGGCCTATGTCATGTTTCAGATCTGGAAGAATAATACTAACGTACTTGAGATACAACATGTATGTATTCAACTATGTTAGGTCTCTGTTGTGAGTAGATGTAGGCCTAGTGTTTGACATTTCGACTCATAATGACAACCAAGATAAAAATAAATATTTAAATGAAATTTACATAATGACAACCAAGATAAAAATTAATAGTTTAAATGAAATTAACAGGCCTGTTTTTCATTATTAGGAATTATTATGTATTATTTATTTCAAATATAACATACAACTTGTTTATTCGATGGGTTGATTTAAATTTTGTGTAATACATTTATTTTCTGTTCAACAAAATGTGTGTTGTTCGTTAGTTTTTTCACACACACCTTTTGGAGACTCTGAAAACCAATAATACATGCAAAATAATTATTATCTCAGTTTATAGTAGTTTGTAATTTGATAGTTACTGTAGGATACAAACTAAAAAAAAGCATCATATATATATATCAATTATTCTGGGTTTTTTTTTTATAAGAGTGGCCCAAGTTTGTTCTCAAAATGTCAAAAAACGACCCAACATGGTAAATTTCAAAATCCTGTATTTTCGCTACAGCACGGTGCTAAAAGTGTTGCAAGAATCACCGTTTTCCCATAAGGTCCCATGTTATTTCAGTGTAGCATAGATAATTTTAATTATCTCAATTTTCTAAATATTTCACTGAAAATTTACACGGAAACAGGATATCTACTCTGCAACATATACACAAATTATGATTTTGGATACAACGTTATTTAACAAAACGGTTAATTTATTACTGAGATATGTCCATTTTTCAGCCCATTAGGTCTGCTTATATAATGGTGGCAATGGGGAAGTGACGTTACTGTAAAAAAATACCCATTCAATATTTTTCCGTTTTCCAAAACCGTGCTCAAAATTAATAAATTTAAATATTATAACCATTATCTCAAGATGTTAGATTACAGTCATGTTGAATTTTATAAGTTTTCGTTCACTGTCGCGATCATGAAAATTATTTATGCTACACTGAAATAACATGGGACCTTATGGGGAAAACGACGATGCTTGCAACGCTTTGGCACCGTGGTGTAATTCTAAACTTAAATTTGAAATACCTTTAATTTAAATTGTATACACCTCAATAAC
Source organism: Gibbula magus (assembly GCA_936450465.1). Taxonomy (NCBI): domain Eukaryota; kingdom Metazoa; phylum Mollusca; class Gastropoda; order Trochida; family Trochidae; genus Gibbula; species Gibbula magus. The sequence continues at coordinate 37,463,674 of OW388294.1, read as the reverse complement.
ATCAGAAAAATAAAGAACAAAATCTGGATATTTTTTCTAAAAATTGGGTTGAGGACCCAAACATCAAATCAACGGGTAGTCTAGGGCCTAAATTATCCTCAAATTTCTGCCTATACAGAAAGTAAGATGAAAGTATTGATCGAACGATTACTTTAAATTGTTATATTCTACCTCCGATAATAGCCTTGATAGACCTAGACAGGACAATCGTAACGAAAATATGTCTCTCCTCATTTCAGATATTACCTCCGACATACTGGATGCCCCAATAACTAGGGATGAAATCTTAAACAGTATACATCACCAAAAGAGTAATAAATCACCAGGTAAAGACAACGCCGTACCGGAATGTTTTAAACATTCATCTGATCTTTTACTTCCATATCTTGAGCTTATATTCAACATTATCCTCAACACAGGAAACTTCTTGGTCAATTGGTATACTTGTACCAATCTTTAAACAGGGTGATCCGAATGATACTAATAATTACCGTGGAACAACCATACTCAGTATATTTGGCAAACTATTCACCTATATCATCAACAAAAGACTAGTTAAATGGGTTGATGTTATGGATAAAATATACGAGGGTCAAGCGGGCTTTAGGGAGGGATATACATCCACAGATAATATTGTTGTATTGCACAGTTTGATACATAGATATCTAAATTCAAAAGGAGGAAAGTTTTATGCATTGTTTGAAGATTTTTCAAATGCCTTTGATTCTGTACAACGGGGGACTTAGGCAATCGCATGGTCTAAGTAGTAAAATGAACAAATATACAGAGTATATATGGAAATGTTAAAGTGACATTTAATAAGCACGAGTTATCTGAACCTTTTATAAGTGAATTAGGTGTTAGACAAGGCTGTATTTTAAGCCCGTTTTTATTGTCCTTTTTTATAAATGAACTGGAAATGCAAAAATGTGATAAATGCACAAATGGGATCCAACTACATCCGGACACTATTCAACTTTTTCTGTTACTCTTTGCGGACGATATTGTTTTATTTTCTAGCACGGTTAGTGGTTTATAAAAACAAATATACGAATTATAATTTTTTTTAGACCAATACAATTTAAGTGTTAACAGAGACAAAACCAACATTGTTGTTTGTAAGAAGGGTGGAAAACTATCTAAATTGGAAAAATGGTATCATAAAGGGAACTTACTTCAAACAACCAATGTTTATAAATATCTCGGCGTATACCTCTCTGGTAGCTAATTATGGTCTAAACACACGAATAAAGCGTCATTACAAGCCTTGAACGTTTTAATGGGAGTTTGTAGAAATATGAGATCTTTGGGTGAAATGTCTTTTAACACATTCTTCCAATACTCTTGTATGGATCTGAAATATGGGGTTTAAGGCAGTGTGAAAGCATTGAATGAGTTCACCTATATGCATGCAAAAGGTATCTTGGTGTAAAATCAAGCGCATGTAATACTATGGTTTATGGGGCAGTAGGTAGATTCCCGTTATTTACATATTCAGCGATAAATGCGATTAAGTATTGGATAAAGTTATTGAATATGCCATGCCACAGATTTTCGAAACAATGTTATGAAATGATGGTACTGCATGACCAAAATGGGAAAAGAAATTGGGTGAGTGATATTAGAGAACTGTTGTACAAAACAGGCTACGGATATGTTTGGTTGAATCAGAAAATTCCATGCTATGCTAATTTTATCACATCATTTACACAGAGAATGAAAGATATGTGTTTACAATCATGGTCGGATACTCTACTCCTATCAACTAAATGTTCATTTTACAACTAATGGAAATCGGGTATATGTTTCGAAGAGTATCTAGCAAAAGTTGACGTAAATAAGTTTCGTATATCTCTCACCCGATTTCGTTGCTCTTCCCATGAATTATTTATTGAAACTGGCAGGTACCTAGGTATACCAAGAGAACAGAGAATATGTAAATTATGTGACCATAATGCTATAGAAATGAATTACATTTCCTTCTCATCTGCCCTGTGTATAACACTTTACGAACTAAGTACCTAAAACCATCCTTTTATAAATACCCAAGCGAAAGAAAATTAATATCACTGTTAACAAATACTAACACATTATCACTACAGAATCTTGCAAAATACATATATTTCGCATTGGATTCAAGAAAACAAATTGAATATCACAAAATATAAACTGTTAATGTACTGCAGGCCTCTGGCCTTTTCAGTACTGAAATAAAGATTGGAAATAACATTCAGACCCTGAACTCACAGCCAGTGAATTATATATTCCCCCCAAATATAAATTATTTTTCTGACCTGGAGGAGAAGATGAAAGTAGGACATAGGTGTGGTGCCCTAATCTCACGTAGTTACTTCTTACAGTCTCATGTTATATTCAGTCATATTCAGTTCACTCATCTCAAGTAAAATAAACAATTTCTTTAATTCCGCTTCAAATTATTCCTTTGAGGCCTGTCACAATATTCAGTTCACAGGGTATTCAATAGTATTATTTTCACATTTATTCACATCAAACATTTCCATTATGTAAATATCAATCTTATGTTGATATATTTCATGTTCCTATTTTTTCCTAAAATTCAAGTGAATAGCACATACAATAGTAATGCTCAATGTTCGTTACAAAGGTTTTGCGCTGTGACCCCTGTGACCCCTGTGACCCAGATGAGGGGTCACAGGCTCACCAAATCTACAATTTAGAATCCCCATTGGCCAAGGAGTCTGCACACAACTTTTTAGCTCTCTAGACCTTTTGGATCTGGAGAAGAAGATGAAAATAGGTTTCTAAGGTTGTGACCCCTGTGACCCCATTTGGGGTCACGGGGTCACGAAATCTACATTTTAGCATCCCCATAGGCAAAGGAGTTAGGGTTAGGGTTTCAGCTCTCTAGAGTTATTGGTTCTGGAGAAGAAGTCGAAAAAGCGAAAAATTTACAGACGGACGGACGGACGGACACCATGCCATGCAATGCCATAAGCCCATCGGGCCTTTCGGGCCTGATGAGTTAAATATGAGATTAGACTTGGTCAGAAATTCAAATTATACTCGTGATCAAGCTGAACAGACAAAAAAAGTTTATTGATTTTTTTCATTTAATCATTACTTTAATTTTAGTTGTGTTGTGCTTGATATGGGGGTATGTTCAGGCTACTTTAATGACCAGACTATTTCATTGGTTTTGTAAAATATCTCTTCCTTATCTCTTGGCAAAGGATAGTGATTGTTCCAATAGTTAAAATGTCACTTTCTCATCCCACTCGGTCAGATAGAAACAACGTTAAAAATGTCATTACATACGAAACATACATAGATGTTTATTTTATACGCATACCAGACTGTATTTACAGATTAACCAACAACAAACAATGCTGACATGTTTATCGAGTTCGAACAAACATGTACATGTATGTAAATTTTGGAAGATATGTTCCGTACGAAATTCAAGTTAAGGATATAAGACCCAGATTTCCGAAGCTCTCTTAGCACGAACACTGTTGTAAATACCATGCATTAACATTTACCACTATCTTAAAGAAAAGCAAAATTCGGAGTCCTGATGTATAATTTCTTTTCTTTAATAATTAATTATTAACCAGGACCTATATTTTCGAAGCTGTCTTAGCACTAAGAGTACTAAGTACCATATATTAACACTGACTATTTTAGCACTAAGGCAGCTTCGAAAATATGGGCCCTGAATAACGTGTGTAATGACACCCAAGGGAGAGATGTGACAGTTACCCAGGACGTTTTTTACACTGGAACCAAATCCAATCTTTAGCAACCATGAACTCATATTAGACAAGGGCATGAGAGAACTATGGTTTATCATTCTAAATTGACAAATGAGACTTGATGTCAACAACCGGATCAAAGAGTCATTTTTCACTTCTACAAGTCTGTGTCGCATCTTATTTCAATACAAATTTATTCCGAAACTCTGCATTCCTTGAACATGTATATATATATTTAGATACTCGGTTCAAATTCGGGTATGTATATACTTGACAAAAATAGTTAAGGATATTTTGAAAATTTAAAATTATGAATAATGAAGTATTTATTACTTTATATATTAATGAAATATTAATCATAAAACGTCAAATATTGTGTCCAGTATGTGCCAGCTTTTCTCATCCGTCCCTGGCCAACAGATCCAAATGGTAATTTGCTAAAGTTATAATTGATTGGCTGATCTCTCGAGAAAGAGACTTTCATATAAAATACATGCTACCACATGCAGCACTTGGGAACTTTTGTTGTTGTCAGACAAAAATCTTGAATTCAACTCACGTTTTCCTCTACTTAACCACAAGTTAAAATAGCTGTCCAAATGCTATCATAACCTGAAGTGTTTTAGCTCTAAGCCGCTTTTTTAGCGTGCGTCATCAATACGGCGTTGGAGCTGGGCTGTTAATAATATTTAAAGGTGCATCGATATACTTTTATTTGTGTTGTAAATAAGATTCCAAAATTACATTTGACTTAAGGTCTTGACACACGTCAATCGCTATGCATTGTCCGGTTTTCGATCAACTTCCAAACGCAAGGCATAACTCTTGCCAGTCTGCATTACTGGCTGATATAACCCTTGCGGTATATCCCTAGCTTTGTTGTGTCAAGACAGTGAATCGCTGCACCAGAAATGCATAGCGGGCCTGCATTTCTAAACACAGATTTCTTAAGGAAATACTGCAAGGCCTAAATCAGCCAGTAATGGAGATTGGCAAGAGTTATGCCTTGCATTGGGAAGTTGGTTTTCAATTAGAAATCACTACTTTTACCTTCAGATCACCGGTACCAATATACTAAGTCAACAATCATCGAAATGGTAGTTTTCGGTAACAGTCAGTCTGTGTTTCTCGATAAATAAACACCATTTATAACGTTTGGAATATGTGACCCTCAACAGCACAAAGGATGTACTTTAAGTTCGAAAAGTCCATTCGAAAGAAGGGACTGCAAGAGACAGAATCTACCGAGCGAACTTGCCTTTCTAAATGAAGTTGTTGAGCGGCGAACGGCGAAGAAGATGACACAAACAGAGACAAACAGAGGCCCGAAAACCTTTTTACAGTTCGTGGAGAGACGTCTGACTTTGAGGACAGCCATGCTGATAACCCTGTGTGCCGACTGGTTGATAGTTGCCGGGTTTGAGATACAGCGTGCAATTGATTTATTAAAATGTAAACTGATAGCTGGTTTCAACGGTGTTTATTTCTAGATACTACAAGAATGGGGTTTAAGCCCCATATAAATATCGTGACATTTAGTCAAACAGGATCAACAAGTTATAATTATAAGTTAGTGTCATCAGATTATTTACTATTGCAACTACTAACACATATTTGAAAGTTGCATACTAGTTTTCCCATTGTTAGCATACTGTTGACAAAAGCACATTGACTAAAACATTATATTAGACCATACAGTTAGTTATCATCGCATGTTTACTGTGGAGGAAACAACTGCCTGCCCGGTTATTTCTGTTGCGAGCTGGCAAAAAGTAAACCTTACAAGCCCTATGGTCGGGCACATATATAATGTCACATTGTGTGATCATGACCTCTTATCTGTGCTGAAATTCATTTCTGATTTTGAATCAAAGCAAGCAGGAATATCTTCTTCAAATAAAAATGGAACGTAATTTATATTGCTCTCGTTTCAATCAGGCATACTAATAATAAACTACCGGGCAAAAGAAAGTTTTCACCTAAGTTTATTTCGATTAATTCAATATTTAAAAGAAATCAGATGTATTTGACTATGACACGATACAATAATATTTATCTGCAGTAGTTTGAATGACTTTGTTGGTGACTGAGGTTAAATTTTAGTTCAAATATCTTTTTGTAATGAAGACAGGGTTAAGAATGAAATTTTCACCAACATGACCCCTGCCCTGTTTAAAATGTTTTAAATGTATGCAGAATCAGGCACATTTATTTATTTTCACATAGGATATGTCTTATATGTCGATGAACAGTTGTGTATCATCAACAATAATTTTTTTAAAAATTAAACTTAAAATTTAATTTTTTTTAAAGATAATTAAAAAACATGTAGAAGTATTCTTTGACTGCTAACTAAACACCTGTACTTATCAGTTTTGGATTATGACATCGAAAACTTGAGATATTTGCAATTGAAAATCATACATATGATAAAATCAACTGAGGTGAGTACTTTCTTTTGCCCGGTAGTTTATATATATTTAGATTGACCATATGGACAGAATAAAGTAACTATTTATAGATTTCTAACACATTTTGAAGGCAAAATTACTGGTCATCAGGCCTATCAGGCCTATCAGCGGTGACTCCGAAGTCGTTAATGGTTATACAGGGACATCCAAAGGCATTGGCAACATCGTTGTTGGACGACCCAAGCTGCAACATCCCCAGAGCTCTTTCTCTTTCTCCAGTTGTCAATCGCGGCATGATTTCGTACATGTGTGCCATATATCATGCAAAGTAGGCACCTTTTATACCATGTAGAAGCATTCAGTTCATGCAAATGTTGCTTGAATTTTGCTACATTTGAGTAAGCGTTTGGGTGAGAGACAAAAAAATGAAAAGTTTTCATTTTCAAGCAAAAATGTTCACATAAATAATCGTCTGTGTTCCTAAATACTTTTAAGTAATTTGACAACACAGTAAACTCGTTTTCACTAAGGTAAATTACGAGAAAAAATCTTTAAATGCTAGAAAAATATATTTCATAAGTTTCACACATAAACTTACTCAATAACAGTATTTTCATCGTTTAGGGGTTGTGATGTAAAGCATACAACCTTTTTGTCTAGTCACAAAAGTTAAAGTTTACTTTCAACATCTTCTGGACATCTAAATCATATTTATTTGTTACTACCAGCCTGGTCGAAAACCGGACAATTTTAATCTTCTTCAGCAAGCTGCATTTGCCACAATATGAATCTATCAGGATTTTTAAACGTGTTATTAGCATAAAGATACATTATTCAGATTTCTTTAGAACCATTCATTTATCAAATATCTTTGCTACTTAAAAAGTTATTTTAAAAAAGTGGGGTAACGTTTCTTTTGGCGTTTAGTGTATGCAAGCATTCTGGATATAGCTAAGCGTGGCCTTGGATGATCAGTGGAGCGTGAACATATGATCAATTACGTAGGGCACGATTTTGCAATTAAAATTACTGATGGCACAAATACAATATCAAATTGCCTGGTTCATCAAAGTACAATATAACCATTTATCAGTAGCATGTGAAATTTGCACGACTGTATTTAAAGTCAAAGTTTCTTCTAATTTGATTTTAAAAAGTACATGCTTTCTTACCAATGTAACAGCGGATTGAGGCAATATTTACAAAATTCCTTGACTTTGAAATACTCATATGATTTTTTATATTAGTAGCAGAATTTGTACTGGAACTGTAATTTAACGTTATATACTTTAACTCTACTTGTTAGCAAATGCAACATTCTATATGCTTTTGTTGCTTCAAATTAACTTAAAAACTACCTACATTTGAGAAATGCTACCCATATTGGGTTATTCCCCTTGGTACAGTGACCAGATAATCTGGGTATAGGACCCTCGGAGCAGCCGAAAACATATGTTCTGTACACCTATCACTGTTTCCTGTTGCTATCATTCTTATACAAGGACAAGTTCTTCTTTGACCGAATACATTTTTAAAAAACTACTTATTTAAAAGTTCTCGATGTGAATTAAATATTTGCCAATTGAACACCAATCTGTCAGAAAAATGGTTTTAACTTTGACAAGTATACATTTGTAGGTTCTTCTTAATCATGCATAATTATTAACTAATTGTTAACTTATTTTAAACTTATTATTCAATCTTTATCATCTCGGATCGGTCGTATTTATAAATGGAAATGAGAGGGATAGATGGTTGTATGGTTGTGTAGGTTCCCAGGATTTGCCTTCGACGGGAGAAAGTGGTAATATAGGTGAGGTAATGTGGATGTGTATCTTATATAAAAGCCACAACATGCAAGAGTCCTTTATTCAAGATTATGTTTAAGTACATGCTCCATTCTCCGGGTTTTATTATATAAATGAAAATGTACATATTTACATTCATTGAATAGTCATTGCGATTATTTTAAATAATTTTTAAACATCATTGGGGCTCTCCTTCAGTGCCTGAAGTAATATTTGACGAGTTTCTTTTAATAAGTCATTTCTAGCATCTACTGTCAATTAAGGTGTGAAATTCGCTGGATATAAACATATAAACATTAAAAGAATAAGTCGCTGTCAAGATTTTATTTATTTTTTTACTTTTGACAATACTTGAGCTTTGACATTTACAAATTATATATCATATGGTCCCAGGTTTAGTAAAATTCTTTTCTGACGTTTGCGCCTAAAGCAATGATCCAAATTACCATTTGGTTGATAGATGTTTTCCAGAAAACCCTGTATGTTATTGTGGAAACACCGCAACTATCCATGCACTTGACTAATATAGGGCTGTAAGGTGTAGTTGTGAGTTTTTTTCTCAATAAAAAGTTGTTGGTCAACTAGTTTCGTCCAGGAGATTGCTCTCTAACTCATCTGTGATTCGTAATAATAGATTTACAATGTAGCTATTCGGGGATAAAGTTCTCAACTTCTATAGTTAAACGTGCATTATGCTGTATCCCATACTGGTTGTTTATCTGTTGAAGAGTCCCGGCGACCCCCTTGATGTGATAGTGATCCCAGGCGTTTCAACACTGCACCCAGCTATCAGATATTCAACAGGCTGCATTACTTTTACAATTGTTTAATATTGTTAATCCTCTGTCCTATTTGTGGACAGTCATATGGATTTGTTAAGGAGAGATGGGACCCAGAAATCGAACTCGCTTATGGTATCAGTTTATCAACAAATTATTGTAGTGAATAAGTCTAAAAATATATGGATTACATTGTTTGGGGCATACGCTTATCCATACACTAACAGAAAGTGCTTAAATTTTCCGTAACGCCTTTTTAACGGTCATTTTACGACATGCCGCATAATGTTATCGTCACCTATATTCGCGGTAAATATGTTACTGTGTGTGTATTCGAATTATTACATAGTATCTTTTGTTACTGACGAATTTACATCGCCTGGTATAATCAACTGATAGTTATTCTTCCATCATGCACTCCTAGATTGATAGTATGTTCAATAATGATTACACGGTAGGCCGTCAAAGTTACACTTGAAACCATCAAAATTGCCGTGACGTTAGGTTTTTACGTTTTTGAAGGTAATTTATAAAATTACGTTAAAGTGATGAAAAACCTCCGGTGACCCCCTATTTTTATTTCTGAATTCGTTTGTTTATTCAAATGTGCACATTATATTGCATGTTTAGCACTATCTAAAATATGTGTGTCAGTGAGAAATCCTGTTCAATATGCGAAAAACCATGAAAAAAATGCCGTTTTTAATTAAAAAGTGCTTAATTTAATTTTGTTTCTCTTTCCAGTGTCGTTAATTTTCAAAATATAGACTTGCTATGCATCCCCGTATGTAACTGAATTGTATTTGAAAGGATTCTGAGCTTATTCGTTGAAAGCGAGCGCTTCATCTAAATACATCAAATCAGTCAAAAATTGCGTAATTTGCCGACGGGAGTATTATTATTAATGCCGATAACTCTTTAAATCGTTCGGTGACCCCCAAATTTTCTTACATTTTTGGATAAAAGACACAATAAACCTGCTATTTTGAAAAAATATACGAATCTAAAATATGTTGTTTCATCGTCCCTTCTCTCCTTAAAGGGGCAGTAGCACGTTTTTTTGCTTAAAAAGTTGATGAAATGCATTTGAAAAATAATTTCACCAATCGTAAAACACCCTTCTCTCTTCAGAAAATCAAGTTTAAAATGTGTGTACATGGCTCAGTAAAGCCATGGGGATCGTTTTTGTCATTCGAAATAATAAAATGTGTTCACAATAAAATGGCCGCCATGTAATTTTTGCTTTATACGCAACACCGTTATCACTACTACTGATAATTGGTTTGTGTTATAAGATGTTTTACCCTCTATAGTACATTTAAATGGCACACAGTATCATTATAAATAAGAAATTTGAAAAAATTCATTTAGCAAAAAACGTGCTACTGCCCCTTTAAGCTATTTCATCTCGATAAAAATATAGAACTGTAACTAGCAAAAGCATTATGTATATATCAGAGTACGGTGCACATGCAAGACAGGCTCGTCAAGATAAGGATGATATCGGAAAATACAAATATATTGTTAGCGGATTTGTGAAGTTATTATGATGGGCCTTCCCTATAAAATGTTATTGATTAGATAGAAAAGGTCTCTATGATAAAAAAAAAACGAGGAACAAAATGACCAGCACATGTTACTCAGAGACAAAGGGATCTCGCATGTTCGATCATGCATGGTCACTCTTCTACCCCCGGCGGCGACATGTAGATGAATGTACACCACTGTATCTATAATATGCTGATAAAATTACAACCTTGATTGCAACGTAAACTGTCATAGACTTACAAAATATGCTATTCCTTTTGTAAATCAGTCTGTCGATAGATAGAACTGGATAGTTTTTTTCCAACATATGCTTAAACTGTTGGTGTTTAGAAAATAGGATGACCGTCTATTAAGCCAAATCCAAAGTTATTCACTTCCGGAATCCTTCAACTCCTAAGAAAGAATCTACTTTTCTATGCGGTGACATGGAACTTGATGTTGCAGACAGTTACACGTATCTTGGACTTTTTCTTACTGAATTGTTAGATTACAAGCGTATGGGAAAGGTTGCAGCCAGTTCAGCCAGTCGTGCTCTAGGACTTCTCATTTCCAAACATAAAGTGATTGGAGGAATGACGTACCAGACGTATACCAAACTGTACGATACAATGGTCTGGTCAATAGTTGACTATGGAGCTGCTATCTGGGGCTAGTACAACGTGCCAGCTGTTAACGCTCTACATAACCGAGCCCAAATGCGCTTTGAGCGTGCTCAATGTGTGAAAAAGCGCTATACAAATGGAACTATTATTATTATTATTATTATGCGCTTCTTTATGGGACTCGGTAAATACGCGCCTAATGCTGCCCTGGTAGGGGATATGGGATGGACTCCACCATCCGTGAGACATTGGAGAAGTGTTGTAAGGTTTTATAAGCATCTAAGTTCCATTGACCAAGAGCGACTTTTATTCAAGATTTTTAAATGGACACATACTCAAGCTGAGCGTCGTAAACGCAACTGGAACAAACGGGTTCATGATGAATTGAAGAGCTTAAACCTGGAACACTTCATACCTGTCAACGATTTCAATGTATGTTTTATAACGTCTACAGTATGCTCACAACTGCTGGAGAGTTTCAGAGCCACCTGGATCACTGATGTACAAAGGACGCACAGTAAAACAAGTGTAGGAGGAAACAAGATGCGACTCTACAATATTCTTAAGAGCGACATCTATGCTGAGCATTACACACTGAGCTCTATCCCAAGAAGTAAACGAAGTGCCTTAGCAAAATTCAGAAATGGGGTAGCCCCAATTCATATAGAGATTGGTCGATATACCAATACACCTATCGAGGAAAGAACGTGTTTTCACTGCAAGAATGATGTTGAAGACAAAATCCATGTCTTGCTACACTGTCCCATTTATAATGATATACGTCTTAATCTGTAAAGAAAATGTTGACATTACTGTTCTACTTTTAATTATTTTACTGATTTACAGAAAGTTAGTTTCATCTTAGCCAATGCGGCTATTGCTTTTTATTCTGCCAAAACCTGCAAGCTTTTATTGCAGAAACGGACCCAAGTTTTATACTGTACTTAATAACTTTATATTATTTAATGGTGTAAATATATACATATATTTTTTAATATTTACTCACTCTTAGTTATATACATATATTATATTGCTTTTCACCTAATGTATGTTATAACAATGCTGTTTTATATTTATTTACGGGTAATCTATGTTTACCTAGTAATGTGTACATATTTTATCACTATAGTCTCTCGTAACCCTAAATGGGTGGCTCATTGTTTTAAATTGTACCTGTATATAAATGTATCTATTTTAACTATGTATTGTGAGGTGAGACTTAAATAAATTATCTGTCTGTCTGTCTGTAGATAAATGTACACCACTATATCTATAATATGCTGATAAAATAACAACCTTGATTGCAACGTAAACTGTCATAGACTTACAAAATATGCTATTCCTTTTGTAAATCAGTCTGTCGATAGATAGAACTGGATAGATTTTTTCCAACATATGATGTAATATAAAGTTTACAAATTAGGGTTAAATATTATAATGACTTTGTATCTTCCCACTGTTGAAATGACATACATCATATACAACTATATGTAATACATTGAACATTCTATGTAAACAATATATAGAGGATATTTGCCAATTCTCGTCGAATACCATGTATATATCGTCGAGTGTAGTAGATATGTATATTTGGCGCAGTGAAAATAGGTACACATTGTATTCGACCAGAAACGGCACATGTTATATTTATAAGATTTAACCAATTAAATATAATTCATAAATGATGTTAATTTTAGGAAGGGATCATCCAAGATTGCTTTATCACGATCGTCTTATATAACGTCATTATATATAAATATTATGCAATATCCAATATGAAAGTATGACTAGCAACTATTCAACTAGTTTTACCTTGCTAACTATATGTAGGACATAACAGGTAGTACCTTGTTCCCAAGATAGCATTGTACTCAATAATCTGGCTAAATATATTTTCCAAGCACAAAAGAAACGTGCTACTTTTCTTACATCATCATGATGCCTCATGTGCATAATATAATTGCATCACACACTATCTGTATATGTTATGGCGCTTCAGCCAATTTATTCTGTAACCCATGTACACGTATAATGGGCCAGTGGCCCCTTTACTGCAATAAACTCTCTATAGCAAAACCGAACGGAATGAACTAATCTCATAAAACGACTTCTCAATTTAGCTAATGTTCTGTCTGAGATATCTCTTTCACTACATTTGGCCGTAAAGTATTGTGTACGTTTAACATTTTTAAGTATCATTAATCACTAATGCACGCATAACTAAAGATTGTTAACATCACATATTTAATCAATTAATTTAATTAATTCTATGAAAACACATGGTTGCAATGTTTTTGTTAAACAACACAATCAATTTACTGGTGAGTTATATTCCACTTCTTTGCACATCTATATCATAATTTCAAATAAAATCATTAAAACATCCGGATATAAAGAAAGAGATTTTATGGATTCTTCACATCAGATGATAACGAAAGGCGGTCATGTTTTTCGGCTATGCCTTGTGGAGTTAAGGCCCTTATTTCACGACCCAGTGCACACGCTACCCCCCGGGGACCAATGTCCGCAATTCTTGCATATGATATGTTGACGAATTTACTCAAGAAATGTAACAAAAAACTGTACTGTGCTTTCATCGACTCTAAAGCCTTTGACAATGTCTGGAGAATTGGTTTGTGGCATAAGCTTTTGAAGCAAGGTGTACATGGTCGCTTCTTCAACTTAATACAAAACATGTACAAGAATATAAAATCATGCGTGTATGTAAAAATAATCACTCAGATTACTTTTCGAGTGAGTGCGGTGTTAGACAAGGTGAAAACCTTTCTCCACTATTGTTTTCATTGTTTTTAAATGATCTTGAGTCACACATGTCGAACGATAACTGTGAGGGTGTTCATGTCGATTGTTTTGATGCACTTTTGTTATTCTTTTGTATGCAGACGACGCAGTACTTATTAGCGAAAGTCCAAATGGGCTACAGAAATCCTCAGCAATAGCGGAAGAACTACATTACTTATTGAGATGTAATTACTTTGATGATGCTAGACAAAAATATATTCCTGCAGAATATCTAAAATGGAGAAATTTTATTACCTTTAAAACTTTAATGTGCTCAAAAGAAAACATCAGTATTGAAAAAATTATCAGTGTTTATTAAGTATATATACTTACACACTTTAAATGTTAATTATGCACCATCTTGTGATTGTATATATGTAATTTGATGACTTCGTACTCTTGTACCACCGCTGGGTGGTTGATGGAGAAATACAGAAAGGTGAAGTTGAAGTTGAACAAAGTAATTATCTATGATATAAGCCTTGACCTGATTGTCGTCGTAGATTAGTTATAGTCTTTCCTTTTCTAAACTTGGAAATGATTGTGATTGAGAAGTCTTTGTTACATCATTTCTAACTAATTTCAAACAAGTTTTATTACCATACTCAAAGTTTAAGATATTATCAAGTTTTCATCATAAAGTAATTTTTGCATTTCATGCTTCTAGAATTACAAAATGACGTGTTTGTCTACATAGTATTATTTCCCAAAAGGCAGGAGAATTTGAATGTTTTGCTACGTCGTCTATTTAGTCTAAGTATTCATCCATTCATACAAGATTCATTACCAATTTATTTTGTACAACTGGATCTGTAAGTTGAATTATAACTTCGATTGTGTTTTTGAGCACTTTCATTGACGTGAGCAGTTATCCCTGCATTCCAGTCAAATGTAGACGCTGCTTCAGTCAACCCATTTACATGTACACTATCTCAGTTTACAGAGACAGGACAGTTCTCGAAACAGAAGTAGCTAATGTCCCAAAAGATGATGTTTGATTTGGACACGAAATAAGAATGAGATAGTTAGGTGTCATACACGTTGGTTCATTAATTATGTATTTCAACCCGTGAATGCTTCCGAAATTAGGAATGTTTTCAGTAACATTGTACATACTTATGTTAAAGTCACCAAGAACAATTAGAGTTGATTGGCTTATTTGTCCATCATCTGTGGAAGCTATTGATTCCCAATTCACCTATTGTGAAGTGATATTGATATACTGTATTGACACAGTTTCATTTGCTTAATAACGTGTAAGTATCTACACCACAACGTCGCACTCCTCCAACAAAGAAGTTATAAATCCATAGAACTAGCACTTGTTTCTCCTTCATCTAATCTACTTCTAAATGCCTTTGCCAGATAGTTTCTTCAAATTTGTTTAAATGTTCATGTCGGCAAGGTAGGGATTTATGCTTTGGAACTATTTAACAATCAAAGTTGACAATGTTATATATTGAAATGTATAATTGAAATAGAATTATAATATTTCATAAATTCATTATTATCAAAACTGCCTTCAATGACTAATCCTACCACCCTTTTCCACATTGGGAAAAAAAAATTCCACTGGAAAAAAAAATTCCATTGGATTTTTTTTTTAAAAAATTGACAAATATAATTTTAACCTGAAAATTTCCAGAGAACTCATGCAGGGCATTTAAATAATTGAATTTGTTTGTAAAAAATGTTTAGTCTCAACACTTTTATTGTCGCGACAAACTTCGGACTCGACCGAATTTCCAAAGATAAACCAGGAAGCGTTATATTGATTATTGGTTCACATCAATCGACACATACTAGACGATATCCATGTCTCAAATAATTCATTTCACGTGGCTATTACAAAGTGATAAATTAAAATGCTTAAACATAGTTAGCATACATGTCATTTATAGTATTTTTTCCTATAAACTCAACCGAAAAAGAAACGTCATCATACAAAATACAAGATAATTCAATCCACCGGTGACAGACACAACTGAAACAGATATACATCTTCTCATCAGACGCCAACTGAACTAAATTTGAAACTTTAAAACATTATCTTTCATATTTCCGAGAAACACGCGTTTTAGAAACCATCATTTTCGAATCTCCTTAACAAGACGAGATGGGAGAGTCAAAGGGGGCATTTTGGGCTTGTTTTATGACGTCCTACAGCATAGATGCGTCAACAAATTGAAGTCCAAGAATGTCATTAATGTCGACAACATCAATTATTAATGGAATTTTAAATGTCAAACATTCTGGCCAAAAACCATTTTAAAGGCTATTTCAACACCCAAAGTGTACTTGCGCATACATAAAAGTACAAGTATAATCCCCAGAAGTATGAAATTGCGGGTACCTCTATATAAATCATTTCCCTATAAAAAGCATTCAAAACCGACTTTCATGCAGCAGTATTTTGTTTTTTTTATACTATTGAAAATGTTTCTTTTGCGGTTGAGTGTTTAGTATAAGACTAAGGTCTGATTTTAATTAAAATCAGTCCGTACTTAGTTGCACTGCGTTGCACAGTATAGTGCAACTAAGGTCTGATTTTAATGAGATTAATGATATAATGAGATTTTAATGAGACATATTTTAAAAGTGTGCATGTTTTGATTTAACCCCCTGGGCGACCACCCCCACCAAATTACAAAGTTAGTTTCATAACATACTTCATTGAATAAGAAAACCTTTTTGTCTTCACAAGATTTTGTCAAATAAACTCGATAATGCACGTTTTTTTTACATTTAATTCACACATGATCTCCAAGCAAAACAGCGAGCACAATAGATTGGCCAAACGAACATTATTTTTGAATGTTCAATTTTGAAGTTTGAAGATTATCAAATATATCGCTAAATAATGACAGCATGTTTGGATAACACACACTTTTTTAAATGTTGAATTCAAAAGCGAATGTTCAGTACCTTCTTTATAGCCGTGTCGGTTGTATTCAGTCTAGATTTCTAGATAGCCAAACTGTCAGACGGTGGCAGAAAAAAACTGTTCTTAATGATGTACATATATGCCCTGTATATTATTTCTATTATTTCTGCATTTACATCACAGGTACAAACAAGTTGTAAGTTGAAACTATTGGGATGGATTATCTTAACAGTCCGTTTCCGCATGGCCCAAAATAAATTCTAAAATTACAGATTCATGGACTTTTCACAAGACTCGTCGGATTCACGGGATGCAATGTGATATTGATAATTGTGAAACATGTTGAATGAAGGATTTGATTTGAATCACCGTGTTCCAACGTTGTCACTAATATGGCAATGTTTTCCGCCGCTATGTTGAATCAAGTAAGATGCATTATCGGAATAAAGTTTCATGATGACCTTGAAAATAAGGTCAAAGTCATCAAAGGAGACGGGTGGCTCTGCAATCCGTCATGGTCATCACAGAATTTGAATACATCCTAAGGTTTATGATATAGCATAAACAAGAATTGGAAAATTGGTTAAAATGTCGTTGTGACCTTGAAAATAAAGTCAAGTCACTTCCCAATGAAGGCTATCACTAAACTTGAAGATTTTGGCTTCAAGTGGTCATGATGAATCGCGTTAAGAAAAATGTGACCTTGTCTCTGCATTCAAATTTCAAGACATTTGGCGCAACAGTTAATGATATATCAGGTTAACAATAGTTTGAAAAGGGCCAATGTGTCGTTGTGACCTTGAAAATCAGGTCAAGGTTACCTAACTCGACTGGTGTCTGTGATATCCGCCAATATACGGTGACACCAAATTACAATCGGTGCAACATTTCATGATATATCGCGTTAACAAGAACGTGACCGACGTAATAGTATTGACTTAAAGGTGCAACCATTGTGTTGTTGTGGGTCACATATGCCAAACGTTATAAATGTTGTTAATCTGTCTAGAAGCACTGACTGTTGCCGAAAATTGCCATTTTGACAGTCTATACGGTAAATAAACGATAGCAAGGTATGCGTGTGTGGCGCGCGTCATTTAGTCAAACGTAATTTTGGAAACTTATTTACAACAGACAAACAGACAACTTTGGCTGGATAATGTTTAATAGGTCTTATAACTACCATGCATGCAGATAGGACGTGTAGTTTCGGTTTCTTTACAGGTATAATGATGTTGCTCAATTTTATTTGAAACTAGTAATTATTATATATTTGGCGATTAGGGATGAATATGCAAGTTGAGTGAAAGTATTGGAACATATCGGATGTTGGCACGTATTTCAGCCAAATAGAATGTTATGAAACACAATGGATGTATCTTTAAATTAATTAAGAATCATACAAGGTACCTGCGATGAACCATGCAAAAGACGTCAGTGCTATGATCACGTAGACGATTGTCATTATCAATTTCAAGAACGCATCGGATATATCCATGGACCTGTTCAGGGCTAAGCGCCACAGTGAGGAGACGGTAATTAACACCCCCATCACTATTACGTAGATGGGGACCATGGGATCTGCGCTACAGTCGTTCTTAAAGGCCGGTTCACACTGTGCCGAATTTGACAAAAGATGGAAACACGAATTTGAAAATGTTCAAATTCGCAAAGGATCGTAAGCAATCGGGCCATTCGTAAACGCATCTTAAGATTCGTTTGGTCATCGGCGGAATTCTTCTCTGTTCGGCAGCAACATCGGGAGAGCGAGCAAAATACTTGACATGCTAGTTTCGTGGTGCATTCGTGTCCTCGCCGTGCCCTTCGTACGTCTATCGAGATGACATCGTATGATTCGTATCATCATCGTATTTGCCTTCGCCTGTCCATCGGGACCATAGGGCATATTTCACAAGCGAAGGCCATACGAATGTAACAAGAAGATGACCGAAGTCATAAGAAGACAACGCGACCTTGCAAGAATGCACACGGTGATTATACCATGTCGTATTGACTAGGTTACGAGGGCATTTACTTCATCAAAAGGTTTATGTCAATATGAGACATGTAATGATATATATATATATATATATATATATATATATATATATATATATATATATATTTATTACATATTATAACCTGTGTAATATATGTTACAATACCCCTATGAGCATGAAATATATAGTACCTTATATTTACCACTTAGGTAGGTATACATGCATCTGCAAAAGGTATCTGTACTATGAACGTCTATCTACGTACATGTATATAAGCATGCATTATATTAAACATGGAATGTATTCATATAGGTATCGTATATGCATACATATATGTATGCATATATATATGTATGTGTGTGTAATGAATATATTCTTACCTAAGTTTCATCGTGATAGCATCGTAATGCTATAAACGATGGTTATACGCAGGTAATCACGAGGATTGAAGATAGTCGCGTTGCCTTCTTGTGACAATCGAGGAGCAAAGTGTTTACTATTTTGGTGATGGTACCGATGATAGTACGGTAATGAAAAGAAGTAACAAGATTGCATCTCGATGGTCGTGCGAAGGGAAAGATTGAGACACGGGCTGACCACGAAAATGAAGATTCGCACGCGGGTTCGGAAGTTTTTTAACACACAAAGATTTTCGAACATCCGCCGATGGTGCAACCGAAGGCGGAACAGTGAATTGAAAGGGTCACGTGACTTCCTGCTGTCATGACAACTCACGCTAGACTGGTTTCAGCAACTTCATTGACTATATGTTTGCGCCATTGCTCAATAGTCATCCTAATTATATAATTAACTCATAAGCTTATCCAGAGTGGTAATTGGGTAGTGGGGATTCATGAGTTCGAAATTTTATATTTTTCTTTTTTAAATTAGAGAAAAACATTTTTAAATTTTAAAAACTTGTATGTTGTATGTAACTGTGATACGTAGCATCTTGCACCAACTTCCATATAATATAACATGTTTTAAAATGCTTCTCCATGGTGTATAAAGGTGTAATCAGAGTTAAAAGAGAAAAAGTTCGGTTAGCTAATATCGGCAATCTCTTGTTTTCATTGCAGTAATCAGATTTATGCTTTCTCTGCTATACTAAAACAAAGTCTATATTACGCTGTTCCAGTACTTCCTAACATTTAAAATTAAGCTTTCCCGGGCCGACACCGAGAGGCCAACCGTCACAGCAACAGAGTTATATAATGTGAATGTCACGTGATGCTTGTATCGCCAAGCTCATCTTCGTATTCTCATCGCATACTCGTCGAACTCTCCATACGACGTCGTGTTGCCATCATGCTGTCATCGTGTTGTATTCTTATAGACTATATAACGTTAGGCCAATGCGACGATCAACCCGACATTCGCATTGCATTCGCATTGTAGTCGTGTGTTACGTCGTATTACATCGTGTTACATCGTATTGCCTTCTGACTGCATCGTACCTGCTCCGGATTTTGATTAGTTTTTAACCAAAATCGAAACCAAATTCGTGCGAAATGAGAATTTTCTAATTCGTGTTGGCATCTTTCGTCATATTCGGGACAGTGTGACCCGGCCTTAAACGTCGCTCCTGCAAACAGAGGTAAGTACTCGTTGAAAGTCGATGTTCAGACATAAAGCTGCTGATATCAACTTGATAACAAGCACTCGGTATCGTAAATAAAACGTTGGTAAAAAATTACTTTAAATATGTAACAGAAGTTGAGGACGTATATCTAATCCATGTTTCTTGTACCTTCAGTTTGTCTACGATATGAGTTACATATGTACCGTATTGTATTAATATATATGAGTTATCTCCCTTGTTTCTTTTAACACGAGGACTCAAACAAACTTGATGACTATGATTTATATAACTTTGTTTGATAGGGTATTTTTGAAAATGAAGACCTAAAAACCACATATATATATTTGTAGAGTTGATTCTGAAACTGTACCCGCTTAGCAGCTCCATGAAAGTTATTTAGTGGTTGTATCAAATCAATTGATAACGTAGTGTTTACGTGGTAATTCAACATATCAACAATCAAGTTGACTACTCATAAACTATCGTTAAACTGCGTCATATAACCAAATGCGTTGACTTATTTAATCCCAGTGGTATGGATCTACCACGATTCACACAAGTTCGAGAAATACTCACCTAAAATAATATAGATTAGGGCCATAACCAAACTGATGACGGTATATATCTTTAAGGGGACTGCAAAAACAAAACAAAAACTTTGTTACAGTAGTGTTTTACGTCATTCATTTTTTATATTTACTTGATTTGTTTGACATTTCCATACCAGTGCAAATTTCACAATGCACCTCTCCCTTTGTCAGTTAATGTTATCATTATTTAAGTGAATTGTTGACATTCAATATTGTCATATTACGCCAAGAGATATGTACGACGCTTCAATCAGTATTTTGGATCAAGAGTAAGCTCCCTTGAATGATAATCTCATTCGGGGTTTCACGGTTTGACAACAATTACAAGTGTATGTACATGTGTCTGCATGATATTGTGCAGAATGCCACATGGTAAAACTGAATAAATATACAAACTGTGCTGACCAAATAATAATACTACAACAGCAAATGGATCAGTCTACCAGATTTGGACTTTTTCACTGTATATAAATATTGCTACATTAAAGCAACAAATAATTTCGATCAAAAAAAGTCTGAAAATGTATTATTTCATTTTGATATGTCGGTACTGCAACGGGAACAATTTAGAAAATCTAATCATAATATTTAACATGGTTATTTTGGGGATAACACTACCTTCAATAGTACAAATTCTTTTTCTTTTTCGGGCCGAGTCTCATGCGGGATTCGAACCCACACCCTCATGATCAGAGTAAGGCAACTATCGCCAGCACTGACTGTACCAAAAGCTTACCACATGTCGGACCATTTCGCTTCGACAAAAAAATCGAGGTCCAACAATCTATATCGATTAACTATCGATTGTTGGATCTCGATTTTTGTTATCCCAAATATAACCATTTATATTTGTTCACTATCTAAATGGCAAATATTTCTAATCATAATATTGACAATAAAAAATCATGACATTGAAACAAGTTTACAGGGAAATATGTAACAGTTTATAAGTATATTTCTGCAATGTATAAAACAATATCTTTGTTTTTAAATGTGTCGGTTTTTTTTAATAAATTATGAATGTAACTGTGATAATTTTAAAATCATGTTAACCAACACCCTGGTTTGTATACTGAAATGCGGTGATCTGGGAATTTTAGAATAAATTTGATGATTTTATCACCCTAGACATAACAATCCATTATTTATTGACTTATTCATTTAAATAAAAGTCACCATATGCAAACTTTATGAAAATATGAGAAAATGTTATGACTTTGAATTTATACCGAAATATAATTATTGTCCTAGGAAGGGGACTGCACTACAAACTTCAGAATGTATTTATTGTAAGCAATGTTATATTAATTTAATATAAAATTGACATTCATACACCAAAACATCTGTTATCGTGCATGATAAGAAGATAGCCAGACATTAACATTTCAGTCCCTTTTTAACCATAATTGATCTTATCTCAATAATCTGTGAATAAATTTGAGATTTTTTTTAGTTCAATGTGTTAATTAAACACTTATTCTGGCTATAGACCGCCGTAAATAATGACCCTATTTGCTCATCAATGACACATATCATTTACATTTATTTAATCACTTTGATATCCCCATACATGTATGTTAAGCTTTCAAAGTAAATTTAATTGTCAGTTTTTGATAATGAAATTGAATTTGATGAAAACGTACTGTTTTGGTAATGACATTTAACTATTGGAGGCAAACCCATTTAAGATTACAATCAAATATTTAAAGGGGCAGTAGTACGTTTTTTGAAAATGTTATTTTTTCAAAATTCCCATTCATAATGATAGTTTATGTCATTTAAATTCACTTTAGAGGATAAAACATCTCAATACACAAACCAATTCTTCGTAGTTGTAATAACGATCTTGTGTACAAAGCAAAACTTGCATGGCGGCCATTTTATTGTGAACACATTTTAATATTTCAATTTACAAAAACGATTCCCATGGCTTTACTGAGCCATGTACACTCATTTTAAACTTTATTTTTCGAAGAGAGTAGAGTGTTTTACTAAAGGTTACTTTTCAAATACATTTCATTGACTTATTTGAGCGAAAAAACCCTTTAAAGGTACTCTTCTGATCCCCATCAAATGGAAGCTGAGCACAGGTTTGAAGTACAGTAGAACACGGATATACCATAGAATTCAGTTCGATATATCCGCTGTTCGCTATTCGCGTTTGGTATGTTATACCCCACTGTCTGTATCGTTGCTATGGTTTCTATTGTTACAAGTGTAGGTGTATTAGCCAATACACCTACATTTTTTTCTGATATACCTATACCTTTTTCTGATATACCTACACTTTGTCTGATATACCTACACTTTGTCTGATATATCTACACTTTTCTAATATACCTGCACGTTTTAACAACTGAGAAATTAATGGAGTCAATTTTCTAAATTTCCAAATGTAAGTAATGATACTTTATAAAATATCAGATTATATATGAATATATAAGACACCTAGGATCGAACCTGTGTCTTGTTCCTTTTTGGTCGAACGTACCAACCATTGGACCATGAGGTTCATGACCAATAAATAAGGTTCTTATAATGCGTGATATAATATTACACATTTCTGTAATTCTTTTTAAATAAGAATGTTATTTAATTTTGGGTGCAAAATGTTCAAACATACTGAAAGTTGCTTTTGTTTTCTCTTTTGATCATGTTGACATTAGCCATGCAGTTTATGGCGTTAGTTGTACATTTCAGCGCGATGCACTGTCACTGGGCCATATCAATTAGATTTCGGGCCCAAACATGGGTAACCATACAACGCAGCACGGGCTGAGCGTACCCGAGAGTTGTCACATATGAGGCCGTATTTGGGTTGTGCGTTTCAGCTGTAGTTGTAGAAATATTATGAAATAGTATCCGTTTACACTCGACCGTAAGTGGGGTATAAGACAGATATACCCATACTTTTCCTCGTGTATCAAATGATACTCTACACTTTTGTAAGGACCCAACGGGGAAAAGTGTAGGGTATCATTCGATACACTCGAAAAAGTATGGGTATATCTCTCACTTATATAGCGCTTTTGCCGGGACTTATACATTTTTTCGCTATTCCGTTTGTTCGCTATTTCCGTGTTCTACTGTAGAATGTTCCTTATCCGTGTATACTCCTAATGTCTTCCTGTTGCCCTTATGACAATTATGTGTATGTTTTAATACTTATTTTTCAAAGTATTACGTCACTTCTTTTTTTAAAGTTTGATGTAAATAAAACATTAAAGTCAAATATTTAAAACATACCTTCAGCTATTCAAAATTATACAACCATCAAAGTAAATACATATTTAGTTTTACTCATGTAATTAATTCTTTAATAGAAACAATACATAGTATTTCATCCAGAATTTAAATTTACTCATTTGGTAGAATGACCCATGTAAGTATTTTAATAATCTTAAATGTACGTACGAGTGAATCCGTTGCTGTCCCCGAACCATCCTGTAACGTAAAGGAAATATAACATGAAGCACATTATTTTCAGGTAATATACATATCGTGATGGAAAACCAGCAGCATACAATTATAACGGAAATATAATAGCTTTTTTCCCGCCATTTTTAGCCGCCATTTTGTTGCTGTGTATTACTCAAATATTGTTAATCCATCTAATGAAACATCATTCCTTACTTTGTAGATATTGTGTTGATATGTTTATGTTTGTTTTTTTATTAAAACTAGATGTAAAATTAGTAAAAATACAACTTTTTTCTCATTTCACCAAATGCACAAAAACAAAATGGCGGGTACTCCGATAGAGCCATCTCTTTATCAAAAAAAATTTGACAAAGTAAATCATCATTAACTCACCTCTTTCAGTTTGGAATTGTAATTCCTTTAAAATCCTTAAGTTCTAGTCTTTCATTAAAATATTCATCGCATGAATGTGAACTGAACATTTAAAGCCATTGATTATGTTGATAAACCGGAACATTGCCAGTAATCTATCTCATTTAAATGTAAACACTTTTTCGCAGAGTTGTTCGACTCAAAATAAGTGGAGAAATTACACTAATTAGTAATGTTGTTTTCTAGTCTAAATAAAGATCATCATTCATAATTGCAAAGAAGTGTGGTCAACTTGCACTATGTAAACAAACAAGCGAAAGAGAAACAAACAAAATTGTTTCTCCTACGTAATGTTCCAGATGGATATATCTCTAGCGGTTGATAGCATTGATGTAATGAAAGAAATAATTTAAGTATTATAAACATTAACGTACGCAATGGCTATTTGAGCGTTACTGCGATAACAATACAAGGTGTATAAATGTACACACATAAAGGTGAATATATAGGTCATATAGCACTTTCGCAACGTTTGATGAATATATATTAACTCTCTGTAAGTATAAGTATATTACACCGCTTTTCGTGTAAAAATGTAAGGATGTATAGATGTATGGATGAATATAAAAATGTACCCATAATTTGTGTATGCATCTATGGGTGCATGTATGCATCCATGAAACCTTGTTGTAAAATAATACGTTAAAGTAAACTGTTATGTATGGATACATTCTATACATTAAAGGCTCTCCGGATTATCTTTGGAAATCCGGTCGAGTCCGAAGTTTGTCGCGACAATAAAAGTGTCGCGACTAAAAAAATTTTACAAAAAAAATTCATTATTTAAATGCCCTGCATGAGTTCTCTGGAAATTTTCAGGTTAAAATTATTTTTTTCAATTTTTGAAAAAAAATTCCAATGGAATTTTTCCAATGGAATTGTTTTGTTTTTTTCCAATGGAATTTTTCCAATGGAAATTTTTTTCCCAATGGAATTTTACCAATGGAAATTTTTTTTTCCATTGGAATTCTTTTTTTCCAATGGAATTTTTTTTTTCCAATGTGGAAAAGGGTGGTGGGGTTAGTCATTGAAGGCAGTTTTCATAATAATGAATTTATGAAATATTATAATTCTATTTTTTTTAATGTGGTGAAGTTTTCAATGAAATGTTGATTTTAATAACATATATTGAGTTAGATGAAATATTGATTTTGGAAAAAATATAATGTTTGTGAAATGTTGACTTTGGAAATATTTATTGACTTTGGTGGAAGTTTTAGTTTGATAAAATATTGAATTTGATGACATGTTGAATTTTAAAATATTTTTTGAGTTATGTGAATTGTTGACTTTTGAAATATTTATTGACTTTTGTGAAAGTAAAATGTAGAGTTTGTAAAAGATATTTTGAATCTAGTGAAATGTTGACTTTGATCAAGTATTTATTTGGTGAAATGTTGACTTTGAAAATATTCATTGACTTTTGTGAAAGTTTAATTTAAATAAAATCTTGATTTTGAAAAAGATTTAATTTAGTGAAATATTGACTTTGATCACATATTGACTTTGGTGAAATGATATCTTTGAAAATATTTATTGACTTTTACGAAAGTTTAAATTATATAAAATGTTGACTTTGGTGACATGTTGCTTTTGAAAAAGATATTTTGTATTAAGTGAAATATTGACTTTGATCAAGTATTGACTTTGATGAAATGTTGACTTTGAAAATAATTATTGACTTTTGTGAAAGTTTAACTTAAACAAAATGTTGACTTTGAAATAGATTTTTTTTAATTTAGCGAAATGTTGATTTTGATTAAGTATTTTTTTGGTGAAATGTTGACTTTGAAAATATTTATTGACTTTTGTGAAAGTTTAATTTAAATAAAATCTTGATTTTGAAAAAGATTTAATTTAGTGAAATATTGACTTTGATCACATATTGACTTTGGTGAAATGATGTCTTTGAAAATATTTATTGACTTTTACGAAAGTTTAAATTATATAAAATGTTGACTTTGGTGACATGTTGCTTTTGAAAAAGATATTTTGTATTAAGTGAAATATTGACTTTGATCAAGTATTGACTTTGATGAAATGTTGACTTTGAAAATAATTATTGACTTTTGTGAAAGTTTAACTTAAACAAAATGTTGACTTTGAAATAGATTTTTTTTAATTTAGCGAAATGTTGACTTTGATTAAGTATTTTTTTGGTGAAATGTTGACTTTGAAAATATTTATTGACTTTTGTGAAAGTTTAACTTGTATAAACTGTTGACTTTGGTGACATGTTGCTGTTGAGAAAGATATTTTGCATTAAGCGAAATATTGACTTTGATCAGATATTGACTTTGATGAAATGTTGACGTTGGAAATATTTATTGACTTTTGTGAAAGTTTAACTTAAATAAAATGTAAACTTTGAAAAAGATATTTTGAATTAAGTGAAATATTGACTTTGATGAAATGTTGACTTTGAATTTTTTTATTGACTTTTGCGAAAGTTTAACTTATATAAAATATTGACTTTGGTGACATATTTGTTTTGAAAAAGATATTTTGAATTTAGTGAAATATTGACTTTGGTCACATATTGACTTTGATGAAATGTTGACTTTGGAAATATTTATTGACTTTTGTGAAAGTCTAACTCAAATAAAAAGTTGACTTTGAAAAAGAAAATTATCAAGTGTCCTTCTCCTAAAACATATATTGAGATTATAGATATGTAGTATTTTTTTAATAAGACGTTTCCACAATATATTCTCCTATCAAATATTCACCTTTGCGAAATGTTGACTCTTGCAATATTAATTGCGTTGATAAGGTTTCTATCTATTGACTTTTTTAAAGTTGAACACTAATGTCTGGCTAAAGGTGGATGTTTCAGACAGTACGTGTTAGGTCATTTGACTAGGCTATTGCTCACATTACATCAGTCACCATGACTGATTATTTATACACACCTGATTGCAGGTTACATATATATAACGATAAAACAATTGCAATTTAATCATGCAACTGAGGTTTAAGGGATATATTAGACTTGTGTATTGACTCTCAGAATACCCTACGGCGTCCCTCTCGGTATTACGTAACATGTATATTCGATCAACTCATTAAGGCCAACAGGTAAGTAATTACCGGTTCAACGGCATTGACCCAGCAGCTAGGTGTTACAAGAACACAAATGTAGTCAGACTTCAATAGAGTGACCACATGAGCACTTATTTGTTTCCGATCCGTGTGCATTACACTGCAAATTTATCTGCGATCAGATGACATTCTCGACCATGAACTAATAGCGCTTGGTAAAGGTATTGAGAATGTTTAGGTGGGACATACAAACGTAAGTTATGTAACTTTAAATTATCAGATAATGAATTTATTATGTTGTTGTTACAGGCGACTAGTTATAATATGCATAATATTATCCATGTAGGATTTGCTGACTTTTAAGAGATTGACTTTGGTGACTGGAAACTATTTATTTGCTTATAGCTTAATAAGGTAAAAATGATTCTAAATCCCTATGTATGACGTATTGGCCTTTCTAAAAAGTTTAAAAGGTTTAACACTTTCAATTGGACATCAAAGGCTGATTGTTTCAAATATGTCCAAACCCATGTATATCATAACTAAGCTGATGTTGGTGCATTCTATGTGAGACACAAACTATTTTCATCGCTTTGACGGTTATTAACAAATGATTGACCTCTCATGTGTAACATATGCATACTGAAATATCAAATCAACATCGCATTTCATTCGATATAAACATATTCCAAGAAAAACATGGAGTGATTGTGACAAAGGAAGTAACGAAATTTATATGAAGCGATAATATAATGATTTTAACGGTATTTAAGTGTGCTGTGTATTAGAAAGTCCCAGGTCTTACATAATGTGCATGAAGCAGAGAACGTCTCCCCGTCAGTGGTCATGGGAATTCGCGTGTTGATGTAATTACAGGTAGCGGGAATGACCATTAACTAATTATCATGTACCGACCCTCACTTAATTGTTTGTGTATCTCCTACCAAACTATTAGGGGTGGCCAAAATGCCGACACGTTCAAATGTTCTTATAGATCTAATGCACAAGTATTATATAACATGTGATCCTAGAAAGGCAGTAATAAAGCTTCAATTATCATGTACTGTAACAGATTGTGAATTGTAAACGCTCAGTCAGTCAATTATCGTATCTATGTCTATTGGAAATCATATATTATTATCTTATTGTGTTGTGTATAAATGAACACATAAAACACATACATTCGCTGTTGGAAAAAGGCATTTAGTAGCTTCACATTTAAGGTTGTGATGTATGATGTCATTAAAACCGATGCCGTTGAAATCTGGTCAATTTAAACATAAAACACAGAATTAATATAATAAATAGAATATCTGTCAATTCTTGACAAATATCATGTTCACCTTATCTCGTTAGGTGGAAGAGTAATATATTCTCACTTGCGCCGTCGCTGCATGTGAAAATATAAACTTGTACTTCACTCGATGAGATAATCCTGGTATAAATCAAGAAAATCAGATAGACAAGAAAGACATATATCATCTATATATTTGTATTTAATTGTATTGTGCTGTATATCACGAGGTCATGGATATACGCATAGGATTTTCTTTCCCAGAGATCGACCACATTTTCTATTCGTTTGATTTATGTAAAACATTAACAATTTAACTGTAAAAAAACATTGATTAAACATCGTATTTATCATAAAATGTTTCTTGCCGTCACAAATCATAAGCATAAGCATAAGCCATTTTAGTTTGTTGTACATTTAAATAGATCTCATATATATGCATATATGAATATTCAAAATAAAGTACACCTATTGTATAATGTAAGAATTCTTTATTATCATTTTCTATAAACATGAAGACACAAAATGGAAATGGGAGAGTTATGGGACATGGATTTTGATGTCTCGGTAATGTATAATAAATGTATGTATGATAACCTGATAAGATACGTGCTTTCAAATCATTGATTACAATATGAATACGAAATACAAACGTGTAGAATGCAATGTTTATGTAACTGCATGAATATTTAGATATTATGACACTTCCAACAACCATAAACACTATTTGAAACGTAATATATGTTGTTAACCGTTAAATGTAATAAACAAAGTCATGATATCGGTACCTATCTATCTATAATAATTTGAATTTCAAACTGTCTTGTAACAATTATTTTAAACTATTTCCGTGCTGTAGTAACACTTATATTTATCAACATTGTCAACACTAAAATAATAAGAGAACACATGTAAATTATTCATTAAGTTCTCAAACAAAATTTGAAATCAACCAGTGTGTATACAGTACAGTATTGTAGTATCTAATTACCATCACTAGTCAGCCTGTGAGGAGCCAAGTCGCGCTCTTAACGAGTTAAATAGAATATGCAAGTCTGGATATACTGGGATATGTGTGTATTGCAAGGGGGCAGTCTGTGCGGGTATTACCATAAACCAGGGACCCTATATAAGGTCCCTGCATAAACCAATCTAAAAATACGTACGAATGTGTATTGTCGCCAATACTGTTATTTCAATCTGAGCACCGTGACACATGTTGAGTTGACTCAGAGATACACACAAGTTGTCACTGGGATGTTCAGGAGATACGGTTCACTGACTTGATGGATAAACGCTAAAGAATTACTGTCTGAAACGCGCTCCTTTAGCCAGACATTTGTGTTTTCAAAATGTCATTAAATTCCAACTTCAACAACGCCAACAAATATTTCAAAGTCAACATGTCACCAAAGTCAATCTTTTGATAGTCAACAATTCAGTAAACTCAAAATATCTTCGCAAGTTCAATATGTCACCAAAGTTGACATATCATTAAAGATAAACTTTTACCAAAGTCATTCAATATTTCCAAAGTCATCATGTCATCAAACTCGGGATATCTTTTCAACGTCAAGATGTCACTAAACAACCTGTTACAGTACATGATAATTGAAGTTTCATTACTGCCTCTCTAAGAACACATGTTATATAATACTTGTGCATTAGATCTATAAGAACATTTGAACGTGTCGGAATGCTGGCCACCCCTAATATTCTGGAAGGAGATACACAAACAATTAAGTAAGGGTCGGTACATGATAATTAGTTAATGGTCATTCCCGCTACCTGTAATTACATCAACACGCGAATTCCCATGGCTACTGACGGGGAGACGTTCTTTGCTGCATGCACATTATGTAAGACCTGGGACTTTCTAATACACAGCACACTTAAATACCGTTAAAATCATTATATTATGGCTTTAAATTAAATATTCGTTACTTCCTTGTCACAATCACTCCATGTTTTTCTTGGAATATGTTTATATCGAATGAAATGCGATGTTGATTCAATATTTCAGTATGCATATGTTACACATGAGGGGTCAATCACTAGTTAATAACCGTCAAAGCGATGAAAATAGTTTGTGTCTCACATAGAATGCACCAACATCAGATTAGTTGTGATATACATGGGTTTGGACATATTTGAAACAATCAGCCTTTGATGTCCAATTGAAAGTGTTAAATCTTTCCGAAAAGCCATGACGTCACATATAGGGATTTAGAATCATGTTTACCTTATTAGGCTATAAGCCAATAAATAGTTTCCAGTCACCACAGTCAATCTCTTAAAAGTCAGCAAATCCTACATGGATAATATTATGCATATTATAACTAGTCGCCTGTAACAACAACAAAAGAAATTCATTATCTGATATGTTAAAGTTACATAATTTCCGTTTGTTAAGTCCAACCTAAACATTCTCAATACCTTTACCAAGCGCTATTAGTTCATGGTCGAGAATGTCATCTGATCGCAGATAAATTTGCAGTGTAATGCACACAGATCGGAAACAAATAAGTGCTCATGTGGTCACTCTATTGAAGTCTGGCTACATTTGTGTTCTTGTAACACCTAGCTGCTGGGCCAATGCAGTTGAACCGGTAATTACTTACCTGTTGGCCTTAATGAGTTGATCTAATATACATGTTACGTAATACCGAGAGGGACGCCGTAGGGTATTCTGAAAGTCAATACACAAGTCTGATATATCCCTTAAACTTAAGTTGCATGATTAAATTGCAATTGTTTTATCGTTATATATATGTAACCTGCAATCAGGTGTGTATAAATAATCAGTCATGGTGACTGATGTAATGTGGGCAATAGCCTAGTCAAATGACCTAACGCATACTGTCTGAAACATCCACCTTTAGCCAGACATTAGTGTTCAACTTTTAAAAAGTCAATAGATAGAAACCTTATCAACGCAATTAATATTTCAAGAGTCAACATTTCGCAAAGGTGAATATTTGATAGGAGAATATACTGTGGAAACGTCTTATTAAAAAAATACTACATATCTTTAATCTCAATATATGTTTTAGGGGAAGGACACTTGATAATTTTCTTTTATTTGAGTTAGACTTTCACAAAAGTCAATAAATATTTCCAAAGTCAACATTTCATCAAAGTCAATACTTGATCAAAGTCAATATTTCACTTAATACAAAATATCTTTTTCAAAAGCAACATGTCACCAAATTCAAAATTTTATATAATTTAAACTTTCGTAAAAGTCAATAAATATTTTCAAAGTCATTATTTCACCTAAGTCAATATGTGATCAAAGTCAACATTTTACTAATTTCAATTTTTTTTTTTCAAAGTTAAACTTTCACAAAAGTCAATAAATATTTCCAAAGTCAACATTTCATCAAAGTCAATACCTGATCAAAGTCAATATTTCACTAAATTCAAAAAATCTTTTTCAAAGTCAACAATTCATCAAAGTCAATACTTGATCAAAGTCAATATTTCACTTAATACAAACAAATCTTTATCAAAGTCAACAATTTATTTAAATTAAACTTTCACAAAAGTCAATAAATATTTCCAAAGTCAACATTTCATCAAAGTCAATACTTGATCAAAGTCAATATTTCACTTAATGCAAAATATCTTTCTTAAAAGCAACATGTCACAAAAGTCAACAATTTATACAAGTTAAACTATCGCAAAAGTCAATAAATATTTTCAAAGTCATTATTTCACCAAAGTCAATATGTGATCAAAGTCAACATTTTACTAATTTCAAATTTTTTTTTTCAAAGTTAAACTTTCACAAAAGTCAATAAATATTTCCAAAGTCAACATTTCATCAAAGTCAATACCTGATCAAAGTCAATATTTCACTAAATTCAAAAAATCTTTTTCAAAGTCAACAATTCATCAAAGTCAATACTTGATCAAAGTCAATATTTCACTTAATACAAACAAATCTTTATCAAAGTCAACAATTTATTTAAATTAAACTTTCACAAAAGTCAATAAATATTTTCAAAGTCAACATTTCACCAAAAAAATACTTAATCAAAGTCAACATTTCGCTAAATTAAAAAAAATCTATTTCAAAGTCAACATTTTGTTTAAGTTAAACTTTCACAAAAGTCAATAATTATTTTCAAAGTCAACATTTCATCAAAGTCAATACTTGATCAAAGTCAATATTTCACTTAATACAAAATATCTTTTTCAAAAGCAACATGTCACCAAATTCAAAATTTTATATAATTTAAACTTTCGTAAAAGTCAATAAATATTTTCAAAGTCATTATTTCACCAAAGTCAATATGTGATCAAAGTCAACATTTTACTAATTTCAATTTTTTTTTTTCAAATTTAAACTTTCACAAAAGTCAATAAATATTTCCAAAGTCAACATTTCATCAAAGTCAATACCTGATCAAAGTCAATATTTCACTAAATTCAAAAAATCTTTTTCAAAGTCAACAATTCATCAAAGTCAATACTTGATCAAAGTCAATATTTCACTTAATACAAACAAATCTTTATCAAAGTCAACAATTTATTTAAATTAAACTTTCACAAAAGTCAATAAATATTTCCAAAGTCAACATTTCATCAAAGTCAATACTTGATCAAAGTCAATATTTCACTTAATGCAAAATATCTTTCTTAAAAGCAACATGTCACAAAAGTCAACAATTTATACAAGTTAAACTATCGCAAAAGTCAATAAATATTTTCAAAGTCATTATTTCACCAAAGTCAATATGTGATCAAAGTCAACATTTTACTAATTTCAAATTTTTTTTTTCAAAGTTAAACTTTCACAAAAGTCAATAAATATTTCCAAAGTCAACATTTCATCAAAGTCAATACCTGATCAAAGTCAATATTTCACTAAATTCAAAAAATCTTTTTCAAAGTCAGCAATTCATCAAAGTCAATACTTGATCAAAGTCAATATTTCACTTAATACAAACAAATCTTTATCAAAGTCAACAATTTATTTAAATTAAACTTTCACAAAAGTCAATAAATATTTTCAAAGTCAACATTTCACCAAAAAAATACTTAATCAAAGTCAACATTTCGCTAAATTAAAAAAAATCTATTTCAAAGTCAACATTTTGTTTAAGTTAAACTTTCACAAAAGTCAATAATTATTTTCAAAGTCAACAATTCA
Source organism: Gibbula magus (assembly GCA_936450465.1). Classification (NCBI taxonomy): domain Eukaryota; kingdom Metazoa; phylum Mollusca; class Gastropoda; order Trochida; family Trochidae; genus Gibbula; species Gibbula magus. The sequence goes on along the minus strand of OW388294.1, from coordinate 37,429,588 downwards.
TCAAAGTCAATACTTGATCAAAGTCAATATTTCACTTAATACAAAACAAATCTTTATCAAAGTCAACAATTTATTTAAATTAAACTTTCACAAAAGTCAATAAATATTTTCAAAGTCAACATTTCACCAAAAAAATACTTAATCAAAGTCAACATTTCGCTAAATTAAAAAAAATCTATTTCAAAGTCAACATTTTGTTTAAGTTAAACTTTCACAAAAGTCAATAATTATTTTCAAAGTCAACATTTCATCAAAGTCAATACTTGATCAAAGTCAATATTTCACTTAATACAAAATATCTTTTTCAAAAGCAACATGTCACCAAATTCAAAATTTTATATAATTTAAACTTTCGTAAAAGTCAATAAATATTTTCAAAGTCATTATTTCACCAAAGTCAATATGTGATCAAAGTCAACATTTTACTAATTTCAATTTTTTTTTTTCAAAGTTAAACTTTCACAAAAGTCAATAAATATTTCCAAAGTCAACATTTCATCAAAGTCAATACCTGATCAAAGTCAATATTTCACTAAATTCAAAAAATCTTTTTCAAAGTCAACAATTCATCAAAGTCAATACTTGATCAAAGTCAATATTTCACTTAATACAAACAAATCTTTATCAAAGTCAACAATTTATTTAAATTAAACTTTCACAAAAGTCAATAAATATTTCCAAAGTCAACATTTCATCAAAGTCAATACTTGATCAAAGTCAATATTTCACTTAATGCAAAATATCTTTCTTAAAAGCAACATGTCACAAAAGTCAACAATTTATACAAGTTAAACTATCGCAAAAGTCAATAAATATTTTCAAAGTCATTATTTCACCAAAGTCAATATGTGATCAAAGTCAACATTTTACTAATTTCAAATTTTTTTTTTCAAAGTTAAACTTTCACAAAAGTCAATAAATATTTCCAAAGTCAACATTTCATCAAAGTCAATACCTGATCAAAGTCAATATTTCACTAAATTCAAAAAATCTTTTTCAAAGTCAGCAATTCATCAAAGTCAATACTTGATCAAAGTCAATATTTCACTTAATACAAACAAATCTTTATCAAAGTCAACAATTTATTTAAATTAAACTTTCACAAAAGTCAATAAATATTTTCAAAGTCAACATTTCACCAAAAAAATACTTAATCAAAGTCAACATTTCGCTAAATTAAAAAAAATCTATTTCAAAGTCAACATTTTGTTTAAGTTAAACTTTCACAAAAGTCAATAATTATTTTCAAAGTCAACATTTCATCAAAGTCAATACTTGATCAAAGTCAATATTTCACTTAATACAAAATATCTTTTTCAAAAGCAACATGTCACCAAATTCAAAATTTTATATAATTTAAACTTTCGTAAAAGTCAATAAATATTTTCAAAGTCATCATTTCACCAAAGTCAATATGTGATCAAAGTCAACATTTCACTAAATTCAAAAAAATATTTTTCAAAGTCAACATTTTATTTAAATTAAACTTTCACAAAATTCAATAATTATTTTCAAAGTCAACATTTCACCAAATAAATACTTGATCAAAGTCAACATTTCACTAGATTCAAAATATCTTTTACAAACTCTACATTTGATTAAAGTAAAACTTTCACAAAAGTCAATAAATATTTCAAAAGTCAACAATTCACATAACTCAAACAATATTTTAACATGTCATCAAATTCAATATTTTATCAAAGTAAAACTTCCACCAAAGTCAATAAATATTTCCAAAGTCAACATTTCACAAACATTATATTTTTTCCAAAATCAATATTTCATCTAACTCAATATATGTTATTAAAATCAACATTTCATTGAAAACTTCAACAAATTAAAAAAAATAGAATTATAATATTTCATAAATTCATTATTATGAAAACTGCCTTCAATGACTAATCCCACCACCCTTTTCCACATTGGAAAAAAAATTCCATTGGAAAAAAAGAATTCCAATGGAGGGAAAAAATCCATTGGAAAAAAAATTTCCATTGGTAAAATTCCATTGGGAAAAAAATTTCCATTGGAAAAATTCCATTGGAAAAAAAAATTCCATTGGAAAAAAAAATTCCATTGGAATTTTTTTTCAAAAATTGAAAAAAATAATTTTAACCTGAAAATTTCCAGAGAACTCATGCAGGGCATTTAAATAATGAAATTTGTTTGTAAAAAAATGTTAGTCACGACACTTTTATTGTCGCGACAAACTTCGGACTCGACCGGATTTCCAAAGATAAGCCGGAGAGCTAATTTAGTATGATGCAGTATGCATTATTCCAAAATTAGTATGACTGGCCACGGGTGATCATTTGACTTACATGTACATATTGTTTAGTAAAGATTAAAGATGCAGTAGACAGTAGTTACAGTTTGTGTTTAAGCGGTGTAGTAAAGAGCTATTTATTCACAAAATTCGAATATGTAACACAATTTCATTCAAATGTGTATCATACATTTAATTTGTCTGTTGAAACACACATGGAGTGATGTATTCGCGATTTCAAAATGATTTTGTACATGTTCAATTTAGTTAATTATTCATATTATTAAAATATGGTTTATGAAACATGTTTTGACATAATGACATGTATCTTCTTAAATTTTCTTTAATTCGATGGCGTGTTAGAGTTCATTTAATTTTTTTTTTTAAATCGTGTTTCACTCTCGAGACATAAACTTTACTTCCAAAGACATAAACTTAACTTCTAGAGACAGGACGTAAATATGTTTCGGTTATGGATTTAACTTCCTTTGATTGATTCTACTTATAGAACCTGACGAGAGTTGATTGTTTTTTCAACAGTATCGGTACGACAGTATGTAAGAATATTATCTCTAAATATATACATGTATACATACCCATCGTTGACGTTTTTGGAATATAAACCCTGCAACAGATTGGTAAATCCAGTAATTCCCTTTAGATTCTATCTGTACTAAGAACGATAGTGTGTTGACAGATCGGTTTCTGTTCTGTCGAGGTTAAATACTGCACAGCTGGTCAATTTAACAAGGTTTTGTCAATGAATTTCTGCAGTAGTCTGCTAAGATGAAATTCACCTACAGTGCCAAGAATGTGTACTGCACAAAACTAAAAACACTGAACAGAGCACAAATGTAAGAACTAGCTAATTTTGGAGGTTTATACTGATTGCTTATTGCGAAATCATTTCAAAGAAGATAACTCGAGTATAAATAGGAAATATACTGAGGACATTGAACCGAGATTTCAAACAGGTTTGGAGGTTTGTATTGGTTACTGTACATTGCGAAATGTTTCAAGGGAGTCAAGATAAGAGCGTCTTACACTCAAGTCAATGAACCCAGAATGAACATTAATCACACGAGGATAAAGGGTGACAGTAGGGTAAACACTGAGACATTATCTATTATCAGACCATTGGTTTACTACAAATAACTGTTGGGAAATATGTACCCCCACGTGACATATATAGCATGACGTTATACTCTTTCATCCCTAGATACAAAAATATCCCTTATTTTTAGCTGTCTTTTTATTCTTATTTAACATTTTGGTTATCATATTCAATTATTGTTACGAGAACATGTTCTTGTAAAACTCGAAGGTTAGGGCCTAAACTGTCTGGCATATATCGTATTTCTTCTTTGAGATGCATTTTAGAAGCTGGTATGATAAATAAGAACAAGTTCTATGGATAGTCAACTTCTTTATTAATATGAGTGCAGTTCTATGGATATGCAACTTCTTTATTGATATGACTGCCATATCAATAAAGAAGTTGACTATCCATAGAACTTGTTCTTATTCATATTATGGTATGTATACGTGATGTAAAAACATCGAGGTGTAAATTCGTGGAGCGTTCATACGAAAGATTGACAGAGTTTTAATTAAATGATTGGTAACGCAAGGGGTGGAATGTTCCTAATGTATAGTTCTTACATTATATGCGTTAATATCACATCTTTCTGTTTCAGGCCAATCCATTTTATCTCCAAGACCAACTTGCAACATACCAGCATATAAAGAAACCTTGTTACATACCATCAACCCCTTGAAGGAAATCTACTGGACAAAATAAGTTAGGGATACTTAAATTTGAATTGTTGATATTTACCATTAAGCCAATGAATGAATAGATCACTATTCACAATTTCAAAATTTGCATATATCCCTAATTATTTTGACCCAGTATATTAACATACCAAAACATCCTGTAACATGTATCTTGTAATCCTTGTTTCACTATAAATAATACCTTGGAAGAAATATGTGTGACATATGACTAAGACAGAATAACAAAGGGATAAGGGGCAACAGCAAGATATCGTTATCTATTGTTAGTCTGTGTCGAAATACTGGTTTACTTCAAATAACCGTTTGGAAATATTTATCTCACTTTGATGTATATATCATGACGTTGTGTTCTTTTCATTCCTAGATACTAAAACATCCATTATTTTAGCTGTAATTATGATTCATTTTCTTAGTCAACATTTTGGCAATATACTATATTCATATATATTCTTGGAAAATATATATATATCGGATATTTATGATATTTCCTGGATTCCATCTCCACATTACTAACATGTTTTCAGCAATAAATGAAAATTTGTCAGTTCGTTTTATACCATATTCACTACGATATATAGTGATTATTATATAACTTTTCTACCTCACGAGATGAGATAAACATGGTATTTGTCAAGAAAAGACAAATTTTCTATTTATTATATGACCAAATCCTTGCATATTCACCAAAATCGACTTGCATTTACGTTAAGTCGGCTCCAGAATGAGCCTGTCGCCTCAGCAACAATGTGACGTCATGAACGTGTCATGACGTCGGAGCCTTGTTTTATGACGTCAGATCAGTGTTATATCAGTCACTAGTGACTAATAACACGTTCCATTGTTATTTTAACTAGTGACTGACAACACGTTTATTTTCATTGATAGATCCCGGTATTTCACCTGCAATCATATAATAAATAGTGATTATTACCCGAGGAGGTGTGTCATATGACTTTTACGAAACGAGAGTAAATGTTTGTATTGCCCGAGCGAGAGCGAGGGTTATACATACAGTTGTACGAGTTTAGTAAAAGTATATGAGATAAGAGATATGTCCCTGTGTTTTTTTATAAGAGTTATCATTTATGTGAGCATACAGCTTTAAATAAAAGTCTAATTTTGCGCAGGTGTGACAATCTTTATAACCATGAGAATACATTAGCGGAGGAGTATTCCCGTGAAGCAGAATAGATAGTAATTATTTGTAGTGTAGAACACTTATTTATGATTACCGATTTCTCTTAAAGATCTGATGAAATGCATTTTTCTCAAGAATGACAGATGATTAACTCTACGTATATTGTATATCGGAATCAATTGAGCATAAAATCGAGACAATATACACTTGCAATTGATAATTAAGACGATTTTAATTCACCCATTTTAACAGTACCGCAATTAGTTGGGCGATTCATTTTTAAAATGCTCTCTGATGCGTGACTGTGATAAGCGACAAACGGGATCGGCTAGACAGCTACTCCGTCGAGTCCCGTTAATTAATTAATGATGATTATCACTGCCGCTAAATGAATTTATGAGGTGTATTACATCGCCAAAAAGACATGTTTATGTAATAATTGTGTAATTGTCATCTGCGGAATTACCTACTTGGATATCTAAACATTCGATATATGGGAAATTTAAGTTGGTTTATTAAAGATTTCTTTGTGAAATTAACAATCAAAATGTTGCGGAATTGCGTTGAATTATGACTATCAGCGATAATGAGATTCCTCCAGATACGTCACAGAAGTCTTCCCTTCACGGGCCACACCCCCGCAGACTTTCATTCTGGTCGCCGGGGCTAAATTAGGAGTTTTTTTAAAAAGCCGTATATAAGTAATTTATGGACCGATTTCAGAAATTTAAAATCGAGCAATTGTCAAATTGACATCCCATTTTAATGAATCCGATTTGGACCATATGTCATTGCATCTATCCTTTAATCTTTATCAAGTATACCTCCTTTAATGTAGTGGTGGTGTGAGTTTAAGTGAGTGATAAACCCATACTTTTCTGAGTGTATCGAATGATACCTTACACTTTTTCCGAGTAAGGCTCCAACGGGGAAAAGTGTAGGGTACCTTTTCATACACGAGGAAAAGTATGGGTATATCTGTCTTATACCTCATTTACGGTCGAGTGTAAGCGGATACTATTTCATAATATTTCTTAACAAATACATCTGTAAACAAGCTTGTGTATGAAACGCCCAACCCAATTACGGCCTCATCTGTGACAACGCAGCCCGTGCTGCGTTGTATGGTTACCCATGTTTGGGGCTCGAAATCTCTAATTGATATCGCCTAATAACGGTATTGTCAACGCAGATACACGTGCATCTTGCTGAAATGTACAGCTAACGCTATAAACTGCATGGCTAATGTCAACGTGGCCAAAGTTTAGAGAAAACAGAAGCAACTTTCAGTATGTTAAGACATTTTGCACCCAAAATTAAATTACATTCTTATATTTAAAAAAAATACATAAATTTGTGATATTATTTCACGCATTAAAAGAACCTTATTCATTTGGTCATGAAAAAATGTTCAGAGTTTCAACTGGCTTCGTGGTGTAATGGTTAGAAAGCAACATGACACATGTTCGATCCCATGTGTCTTATACTTAAGAAATAGAAGACGAGTTGGCGTGCTTTATCGTTGAATAAAACATAGCAGGGAGCATAAAACACGAAGGGCGTAGCCCTGAGTGTTTTATGCTCTCTGCTATGTTTTATTCTACGATAAAGCACAACAACGAGTCTCCTTTTTTTATGAGATGCCCTTAAACAATTACTCGCTTTCATAAAAAAAAACCTTTGAGATATTATGTTGTTGGTATAAATTGTTTTTTTGAAAATATTAATGTCTCCCGTCGTAGAACACATTCACTAGCATTGAACAAAGTTCCGTAAAATATGACGTCATTTGCTAAGCAACGCTCTAACTGACGTCTAAATTCACCAGCATGTTTTATTGTCTCATAAAGCATGCTGTCGGTCCCATTGGCCGCCTGTGTTTTATTGCCGTAGGTATCTTATATGTTCATATATAACATTTTATAAAGTATCAGCACTTAGATTTGTTTCTCAGTTGTTAAAAGTGTAGGTATATTAGAAAAGTGTAGGTTTATCAGAAAAAAAGTATAGGTGTATCGACTAATACACCTCCACTTGTAACAAAAGAAACCATAGCAACGAGACCGGAAGTGGGGTATAAATAAGAGTTATTCCTTTATTTTTCAAAATGTCCATAAGTTTTGTTTGAACCTTCTGGTAACCGAGTTCGCAATCAAGCAAAAGCTTATGTAAATAATGTCACGGGTCTTTGAAGTAGATATCTACTTACAAGTTCATTCAATTAAATGTGTTTTACAACTACATTTACCCCAGTGAAACAGAGATACAAGACACACATGTATGAAAATAAATTTTAGACAAATTGTCAAAATCGTGAAAGCAACTTTCTTTCAAATGTTGATACATATATAACACACTCAATGGAAAGTGAAAAAAATATCAAAATTAAAGCGAAAATGCACGTTTTTAAAATCGATTCAAATTTGATCTCGTAGCAAAACAACGAACACAATGCAATGTACAATGACCAAATGACCATTATTTGTGTATGTTCAGTTATCAAACTTTCATAATATATTTCTTATTTTCGTTAAATCATGACCTCTTCCGAATACATTAGGTTTGGATAACACTATATTTTGTTAAATATTTAAAATAAAAAGTGAATAATCAAGACCTTAATCAAAATGTTGCGAACTTCGATTTAGGGGGCAAGACTACCGGTATATAAAAAAAACTATGATGACGAAGTTAATGAAATTGATTTCAATCATTTCATCGACTAAAGTGTATGTCTCTCTTGGAGAATTTCTGCAGTAGTACAAGCGCATACAGAAGGTCCAATTTCTACCACAAGTCTTCACTTGCTTAAGTGCTAGTGTAGAGGCTCGCTGCATCTGAACTGCATAGTGCATGCTGATATGCTAATACAGTAAAGTGAACTAATGCAGCAAGGTTTAAATTAGCGAGTTATTGAGACTGGCACGGGCAGGTTGGCTAAGGCCATGAACGATGAATCTAGCTGACTTATTATCTTCATCACCCCCGAATCCTGCAAACGTAGTTCAAACAGATGATGAGGAGTGATATCCCGATTCCGATGTAAACTCCAGAAGACAAATAAGTTGAAGCTATTTTTACAGTAATTATATAGTTGTTTCGACATCCCCAGGCTCGTACTTGCCGTTCAGGCGGAGGACGTTAGCTGCAAAGAGAAATATACTACTGGTCAGTGACAGATACGGGGAGGAGAGGGACACCCTCTCTCGAGACATTTTGCATGGTTGATCTTGTATTTCACATTTATTTACTTTACTATTTTTTGTCAAATTAATTAAATTTAAAAGATTTTAAACCCCTCTCCTGGTCGAAAAATGTCACATCACATCATGAAGGACGATTACGAGTAGCTAGCGTTAAAGCAAATTTGAGAAAGGGTCAAAGGGTCGTGCTGACCTTGAATATAAAGTCAAGGTTATTAATATAATTAGAAACCATGATACCGAGGATATGGTAAGGTTGTGGACCATGATAGGAAGGGTAAAACCCGAGGATGCGATGCGAAGCATCCGAGGGCTTTTCCTGACTATCAGGGTCTACAACCTTACCATATCCGAGGTAGAATGGTTTCTCCATATTATCAACCGTTTTTAAGTATAAAAGACGCTTTATATAAAAGACGGATTATATATAGAGTCGTTCGTAAAATCCTTGTTTACTGGCTGAATCCCAGTTCGACCAAGATTTCTATGTAAAGTTCTTTTTTACCCTTGTCTTCAATCTGCCTTCGTGGCGCAGTAGTCTAAAGCGTTAGCTCATGAACGCGTTAGCTCTTACTGGTTACGGGTTCGAGACGCACTTTCGTCAACACATTTGCTGTTCACATTGTGCTATATATTTAAGAAATTTCTCAAAATTAGTCTCAGATAGTTTATTCAGATCTTTACATTCAAGCCCTCACTTTAGCAATTATATCAGGGTTTACAATCATTGTAATTCCTCAAAAGAGGGTATACAATTGTCTGTGTAAACCCTCCTTGGGGGACTTACACTGTTGTAAGTCCCTCGTACCAGGTGATAAGGTCTAGAAAGGTCGTTTTAAGTATCACGTTATATGGCTAGTAGGTTGATAAGTCTACATAACTCCCCCAATGAATGTTGTCAACTAACGTGATTCAGAAGTATTTGACAGAGAAGGATCATGAGATTTTGCGTTAACAATCTTGTGAACTGTAAAATAAGGTCAAAGTCATCAAAGTCGACTGGTCTTTGCGTAATCCGTCAATATTTGTTTGAAAATTACCTACATGGCATTTAGAGATGTAAAAAACCAATTACCTGGAGTTACAGTTACAGTGTTGCGTATAAAGCAAAAACTGCATGGCGGCCATTTTATTGTGAACACATTTTATTATTTTGAATGATAAAAATGATTCCCATGGCTTTACGGAACCACGTACACTCATTTTTAACTTGATTTTCCGAAGCGAGAAGGGTGTTTTACTATTGGTAACATTATTTTTCAAATACATTTCATCAATTTATTTCAGCGAAAAAAGGGGTTTTGCCCCTTTAATATCACATCTTTCTGTTTCAGGCCAATCCATTTTATCTCCCAGACAAACTTGCAACAAACCAGCATATCAAGAAACCTTGTTACATACCATCAACCCCTTGAACGAATTCTACTGGACAAAATAAGTTAGGGATACTTAAATTTGAATTGTTGATATTTACCATTAAGCCAATGAATGAATAGATCACTATTCACAATTTCAAAATTTGCATAAATCCCTAATTATTTTGACCCAGTATATTAACATACCAAAACATCCTGTAACATGTATCTTGTAATCCTTGTTTCACTATAAATACCTTGGAAGAAATATGTGTGACATATGACAAAGACAGAATAACAAAGGGATAAGGGGCAACAGCAAGATATCGTTATCTATTGTTAGTCTGTGTCGAAATACTGGTTTACTTCAAATAACCGTTTGGAAATATTTATCTCACTTTGATGTATATATCATGACGTTGTGTTCTTTTCATTCCTAGATACTAAAACATCCATTATTTTAGCTGTAATTATGATTCATTTTCTTAGTCAACATTTTGGCAATATACTATATTCATATATATTCTTGGAAAATATATATATATCGGATATTTATGATATTTCCTGGATTCCATCTCCACATTACTAACATGTTTTCAGCAATAAATGAAAATTTGTCAGTTCGTTTTATACCATATTCACTACGATATATAGTGATTATTATATAACTTTTCTACCTCACGAGATGAGATAAACATGGTATTTGTCAAGAAAAGACAAATTTTCTATTTATTATATGACCAAATCCTTGCATATTCACCAAAATCGACTTGCATTTACGTTAAGTCGGCTCCAGAATGAGCCTGTCGCCTCAGCAACAATGTGACGTCATGAACGTGTCATGACGTCGGAGCCTTGTTTTATGACGTCAGGTCAGTGTTATATCAGTCACTAGTGACTAATAACACGTTCCATTGTTATTTTAACTAGTGACTGACAACACGTTTATTTTCATTGATAGATCCCGGTATTTCACCTGCAATCATATAATAAATAGTGATTATTACCCGAGGAGGTGTGTCATATGACTTTTACGAAACGAGAGTAAATGTTTGTATTGCCCGAGCGAGAGCGAGGGTTATACATACAGTTGTACGAGTTTAGTAAAAGTATATGAGATAAGAGATATGTCCCTGTGTTTTTTTATAAGAGTTATCATTTATGTGAGCATACAGCTTTAAATAAAAGTCTAATTTTGCGCAGGTGTGACAATCTTTATAACCATGAGAATACATTAGCGGAGGAGTATTCCCGTGAAGCAGAATAGATAGTAATTATTTGTAGTGTAGAACACTTATTTATGATTACCGATTTCTCTTAAAGATCTGATGAAATGCATTTTTCTCAAGAATGACAGATGATTAACTCTACGTATATTGTATATCGGAATCAATTGAGCATAAAATCGAGACAATATACACTTGCAATTGATAATTAAGACGATTTTAATTCACCCATTTTAACAGTACCGCAATTAGTTGGGCGATTCATTTTTAAAATGCTCTCTGATGCGTGACTGTGATAAGCGACAGACGGGATCGGCTAGACAGCTACTCCGCCGAGTCCCGTTAATTAATTAATGATGATTATCACTGCCGCTAAATGAATTTATGAGGTGTATTACATCGCCAAAAAGACATGTTTATGTAATAATTGTGTAATTGTCATCTGCGGAATTACCTACTTGGATATCTAAACATTCGATATATGGGAAATTTAAGTTGGTTTATTAAAGATTTCTTTGTGAAATTAACAATCAAAATGTTGCGGAATTGCGTTGAATTATGACTATCAGCGATAATGAGATTCCTCCAGATACGTCACAGAAGTCTTCCCTTCACGGGCCACACCCCCGCAGACTTTCATTCTGGTCGCCGGGGCTAAATTAGGAGTTTTTTTAAAAAGCCGTATATAAGTAATTTATGGACCGATTTCAGAAATTTAAAATCGAGCAATTGTCAAATTGACATCCCATTTTAATGAATCCGATTTGGACCATATGTCATTGCATCTATCCTTTAATCTTTATCAAGTATACCTCCTTTAATGTAGTGGTGGTGTGAGTTTAAGTGAGTGATAAACCCATACTTTTCCGAGTGTATCGAATGATACCTTACACTTTTTCCGAGTAAGGCTCCAACGGGGAAAAGTGTAGGGTACCTTTTCATACACGAGGAAAAGTATGGGTATATCTGTCTTATACCTCATTTACGGTCGAGTGTAAGCGGATACTATTTCATAATATTTCTTAACAAATACATCTGTAAACAAGCTTGTGTATGAAACGCCCAACCCAATTACGGCCTCATCTGTGACAACGCAGCCCGTGCTGCGTTGTATGGTTACCCATGTTTGGGGCTCGAAATCTCTAATTGATATCGCCTAATAACGGTATTGTCAACGCAGATACACGTGCATCTTACTGAAATGTACGGCTAACGCTATAAACTGCATGGCTAATGTCAACGTGGCCAAAGTTTAGAGAAAACAGAAGCAACTTTCAGTATGTTAAGACATTTTGCACCCAAAATTAAATTACATTCTTATATTTAAAAAAAATACATAAATTTGTGATATTATTTCACGCATTAAAAGAACCTTATTCATTTGGTCATGAAAAAATGTTCAGAGTTTCAACTGGCTTCGTGGTGTAATGGTTAGAAAGCAACATGACACATGTTCGATCCCATGTGTCTTATACTTAAGAAATAGAAGACGAGTTGGCGTGCTTTATCGTTGAATAAAACATAGCAGGGAGCATAAAACACGAAGGGCGTAGCCCTGAGTGTTTTATGCTCTCTGCTATGTTTTATTCTACGATAAAGCACAACAACGAGTCTCCTTTTTTTTATGAGATGCCCTTAAACAATTACTCGCTTTCATAAAAAAAAACCTTTGAGATATTATGTTGTTGGTATAAATTGTTTTTTTGAAAATATTAATGTCTCCCGTCGTAGAACACATTCACTAGCATTGAACAATCAAAGTTCCGTAAAATATGACGTCATTTGCTAAGCAACGCTCTAACTGACGTCTAAAATCACCAGCATGTTTTATTGTCTCATAAAGCACGCTGTCGGTCCCATTGGCCGCCTGTGTTTTATTGCCGTAGGTATCTTATATGTTCATATATAACATTTTATAAAGTATCAGCACTTAGATTTGTTTCTCAGTTGTTAAAAGTGTAGGTATATTAGAAAAGTGTAGGTTTATCAGAAAAAAAGTATAGGTGTATCGACTAATACACCTCCACTTGTAACAAAAGAAACCATAGCAACGAGACCGGAAGTGGGGTATAAATAAGAGTTATTCCTTTATTTTTCAAAATGTCCATAAGTTTTGTTTGAACCTTCTGGTAACCGAGTTCGCAATCAAGCAAAAGCTTATGTAAATAATGTCACGGGTCTTTGAAGTAGATATCTACTTACAAGTTCATTCAATTAAATGTGTTTTACAACTACATTTACCCCAGTGAAACAGAGATACAAGACACACATGTATGAAAATAAATTTTAGACAAATTGTCAAAATCGTGAAAGCAACTTTCTTTCAAATGTTGATACATATATAACACACTCAATGGAAAGTGAAAAAAATATCAAAATTAAAGCGAAAATGCACGTTTTTAAAATCGATTCAAATTTGATCTCGTAGCAAAACAACGAACACAATGCAATGTACAATGACCAAATGACCATTATTTGTGTATGTTCAGTTATCAAACTTTCAGAATATATTTCTTATTTTCGTTAAATCATGACCTCTTCCGAATACATTAGGTTTGGATAACACTATATTTTGTTAAATATTTAAAATAAAAAGTGAATAATCAAGACCTTATTCAAAATGTTGCGAACTTCGATTTAGGGGGCAAGACTACCGGTATATAAAAAAAACTATGATGACGAAGTTAATGAAATTGATTTCAATCATTTCATCGACTAAAGTGTATGTCTCTCTTGGAGAATTTCTGCAGTAGTACAAGCGCATACAGAAGGTCCAATTTCTACCACAAGTCTTCACTTGCTTAAGTGCTAGTGTAGAGGCTCGCTGCATCTGAACTGCATAGTGCATGCTGATATGCTAATACAGTAAAGTGAACTAATGCAGCAAGGTTTACATTAGCGAGTTATTGAGACTGGCACGGGCAGGTTGGCTAAGGCCATGAACGATGAATCTAGCTGACTTATTATCTTCATCACCCCCGAATCCTGCAAACGTAGTTCAAACAGATGATGAGGAGTGATATCCCGATTCCGATGTAAACTCCAGAAGACAAATAAGTTGAAGCTATTTTTACAGTAATTATATAGTTGTTTCGACATCCCCAGGCTCGTACTTGCCGTTCAGGCGGAGGACGTTAGCTGCAAAGAGAAATATACTACTGGTCAGTGACAGATACGGGGAGGAGAGGGACACCCTCTCTCGAGACATTTTGCATGGTTGATCTTGTATTTCACATTTATTTACTTTACTATTTTTTGTCAAATTAATTAAATTTAAAAGATTTTAAACCCCTCTCCTGGTCGAAAAATGTCACATCACATCATGAAGGACGATTACGAGTAGCTAGCGTTAAAGCAAATTTGAGAAAGGGTCAAAGGGTCGTGCTGACCTTGAATATAAAGTCAAGGTTATTAATATAATTAGAAACCATGATACCGAGGATATGGTAAGGTTGTGGACCATGATAGGAAGGGTAAAACCCGAGGATGCGATGCGAAGCATCCGAGGGCTTTTCCTGACTATCAGGGTCTACAACCTTACCATATCCGAGGTAGAATGGTTTCTCCATATTATCAACCGTTTTTAAGTATAAAAGACGCTTTATATAAAAGACGGATTATATATAGAGTCGTTCGTAAAATCCTTGTTTACTGGCTGAATCCCAGTTCGACCAAGATTTCTATGTAAAGTTCTTTTTTACCCTTGTCTTCAATCTGCCTTCGTGGCGCAGTAGTCTAAAGCGTTAGCTCATGAACGTGTTAGCTCTTACTGGTTACGGGTTCGAGACGCACTTTCGTCAACACATTTGCTGTTCACATTGTGCTATATATTTAAGAAATTTCTCAAAATTAGTCTCAGATAGTTTATTCAGATCTTTACATTCAAGCCCTCACTTTAGCAATTATATCAGGGTTTACAATCATTGTAATTCCTCAAAAGAGGGTATACAATTGTCTGTGTAAACCCTCCTTGGGGGACTTACACTGTTGTAAGTCCCTCGTACCAGGTGATAAGGTCTAGAAAGGTCGTTTTAAGTATCACGTTATATGGCTAGTAGGTTGATAAGTCTACATAACTCCCCCAATGAATGTTGTCAACTAACGTGATTCAGAAGTATTTGACAGAGAAGGATCATGAGATTTTGCGTTAACAATCTTGTGAACTGTAAAATAAGGTCAAAGTCATCAAAGTCGACTGGTCTTTGCGTAATCCGTCAATATTTGTTTGAAAATTACCTACATGGCATTTAGAGATGTAAAAAACCAATTACCTGGAGTTACAGTTACAGTGTTGCGTATAAAGCAAAAACTGCATGGCGGCCATTTTATTGTGAACACATTTTATTATTTTGAATGATAAAAATGATTCCCATGGCTTTACGGAACCACGTACACTCATTTTTAACTTGATTTTCCGAAGCGAGAAGGGTGTTTTACTATTGGTAACATTATTTTTCAAATACATTTCATCAATTTATTTCAGCGAAAAAAGGGGTTTTGCCCCTTTAATATCACATCTTTCTGTTTCAGGCCAATCCATTTTATCTCCCAGACAAACTTGCAACAAACCAGCATATCAAGAAACCTTGTTACATACCATCAACCCCTTGAACGAATTCTACTGGACAAAATAAGTTAGGGATACTTAAATTTGAATTGTTGATATTTACCATTAAGCCAATGAATGAATAGATCACTATTCACAATTTCAAAATTTGCATAAATCCCTAATTATTTTGACCCAGTATATTAACATACCAAAACATCCTGTAACATGTATCTTGTAATCCTTGTTTCACTATAAATACCTTGGAAGAAATATGTGTGACATATGACAAAGACAGAATAACAAAGGGATAAGGGGCAACAGCAAGATATCGTTATCTATTGTTAGTCTGTGTCGAAATACTGGTTTACTTCAAATAACCGTTTGGAAATATTTATCTCACTTTGATGTATATATCATGACGTTGTGTTCTTTTCATTCCTAGATACTAAAACATCCATTATTTTAGCTGTAATTATGATTCATTTTCTTAGTCAACATTTTGGCAATATACTATATTCATATATATTCTTGGAAAATATATATATATCGGATATTTATGATATTTCCTGGATTCCATCTCCACATTACTAACATGTTTTCAGCAATAAATGAAAATTTGTCAGTTCGTTTTATACCATATTCACTACGATATATAGTGATTATTATATAACTTTTCTACCTCACGAGATGAGATAAACATGGTATTTGTCAAGAAAAGACAAATTTTCTATTTATTATATGACCAAATCCTTGCATATTCACCAAAATCGACTTGCATTTACGTTAAGTCGGCTCCAGAATGAGCCTGTCGCCTCAGCAACAATGTGACGTCATGAACGTGTCATGACGTCGGAGCCTTGTTTTATGACGTCAGGTCAGTGTTATATCAGTCACTAGTGACTAATAACACGTTCCATTGTTATTTTAACTAGTGACTGACAACACGTTTATTTTCATTGATAGATCCCGGTATTTCACCTGCAATCATATAATAAATAGTGATTATTACCCGAGGAGGTGTGTCATATGACTTTTACGAAACGAGAGTAAATGTTTGTATTGCCCGAGCGAGAGCGAGGGTTATACATACAGTTGTACGAGTTTAGTAAAAGTATATGAGATAAGAGATATGTCCCTGTGTTTTTTTATAAGAGTTATCATTTATGTGAGCATACAGCTTTAAATAAAAGTCTAATTTTGCGCAGGTGTGACAATCTTTATAACCATGAGAATACATTAGCGGAGGAGTATTCCCGTGAAGCAGAATAGATAGTAATTATTTGTAGTGTAGAACACTTATTTATGATTACCGATTTCTCTTAAAGATCTGATGAAATGCATTTTTCTCAAGAATGACAGATGATTAACTCTACGTATATTGTATATCGGAATCAATTGAGCATAAAATCGAGACAATATACACTTGCAATTGATAATTAAGACGATTTTAATTCACCCATTTTAACAGTACCGCAATTAGTTGGGCGATTCATTTTTAAAATGCTCTCTGATGCGTGACTGTGATAAGCGACAGACGGGATCGGCTAGACAGCTACTCCGCCGAGTCCCGTTAATTAATTAATGATGATTATCACTGCCGCTAAATGAATTTATGAGGTGTATTACATCGCCAAAAAGACATGTTTATGTAATAATTGTGTAATTGTCATCTGCGGAATTACCTACTTGGATATCTAAACATACGATATATGGGAAATTTAAGTTGGTTTATTAAAGATTTCTTTGTGAAATTAACAATCAAAATGTTGCGGAATTGCGTTGAATTATGACTATCAGCGATAATGAGATTCCTCCAGATACGTCACAGAAGTCTTCCCTTCACGGGCCACACCCCCGCAGACTTTCATTCTGGTCGCCGGGGCTAAATTAGGAGTTTTTTTAAAAAGCCGTATATAAGTAATTTATGGACCGATTTCAGAAATTTAAAATCGAGCAATTGTCAAATTGACATCCCATTTTAATGAATCCGATTTGGACCATATGTCATTGCATCTATCCTTTAATCTTTATCAAGTATACCTCCTTTAATGTAGTGGTGGTGTGAGTTTAAGTGAGTGATAAACCCATACTTTTCCGAGTGTATCGAATGATACCTTACACTTTTTCCGAGTAAGGCTCCAACGGGGAAAAGTGTAGGGTACCTTTTCATACACGAGGAAAAGTATGGGTATATCTGTCTTATACCTCATTTACGGTCGAGTGTAAGCGGATACTATTTCATAATATTTCTTAACAAATACATCTGTAAACAAGCTTGTGTATGAAACGCCCAACCCAATTACGGCCTCATCTGTGACAACGCAGCCCGTGCTGCGTTGTATGGTTACCCATGTTTGGGGCTCGAAATCTCTAATTGATATCGCCTAATAACGGTATTGTCAACGCAGATACACGTGCATCTTGCTGAAATGTACGGCTAACGCTATAAACTGCATGGCTAATGTCAACGTGGCCAAAGTTTAGAGAAAACAGAAGCAACTTTCAGTATGTTAAGACATTTTGCACCCAAAATTAAATTACATTCTTATATTTAAAAAAAATACATAAATTTGTGATATTATTTCACGCATTAAAAGAACCTTATTCATTTGGTCATGAAAAAATGTTCAGAGTTTCAACTGGCTTCGTGGTGTAATGGTTAGAAAGCAACATGACACATGTTCGATCCCATGTGTCTTATACTTAAGAAATAGAAGACGAGTTGGCGTGCTTTATCGTTGAATAAAACATAGCAGGGAGCATAAAACACGAAGGGCGTAGCCCTGAGTGTTTTATGCTCTCTGCTATGTTTTATTCTACGATAAAGCACAACAACGAGTCTCCTTTTTTTATGAGATGCCCTTAAACAATTACTCGCTTTCATAAAAAAAAACCTTTGAGATATTATGTTGTTGGTATAAATTGTTTTTTTGAAAATATTAATGTCTCCCGTCGTAGAACACATTCACTAGCATTGAACAATCAAAGTTCCGTAAAATATGACGTCATTTGCTAAGCAACGCTATAACTGACGTCTAAAATCACCAGCATGTTTTATTGTCTCATAAAGCACGCTGTCGGTCCCATTGGCCGCCTGTGTTTTATTGCCGTAGGTATCTTATATGTTCATATATAACATTTTATAAAGTATCAGCACTTAGATTTGTTTCTCAGTTGTTAAAAGTGTAGGTATATTAGAAAAGTGTAGGTTTATCAGAAAAAAAGTATAGGTGTATCGACTAATACACCTCCACTTGTAACAAAAGAAACCATAGCAACGAGACCGGAAGTGGGGTATAAATAAGAGTTATTCCTTTATTTTTCAAAATGTCCATAAGTTTTGTTTGAACCTTCTGGTAACCGAGTTCGCAATCAAGCAAAAGCTTATGTAAATAATGTCACGGGTCTTTGAAGTAGATATCTACTTACAAGTTCATTCAATTAAATGTGTTTTACAACTACATTTACCCCAGTGAAACAGAGATACAAGACACACATGTATGAAAATAAATTTTAGACAAATTGTCAAAATCGTGAAAGCAACTTTCTTTCAAATGTTGATACATATATAACACACTCAATGGAAAGTGAAAAAAATATAAAAATTAAAGCGAAAATGCACGTTTTTAAAATCGATTCAAATTTGATCTCGTAGCAAAACAACGAACACAATGCAATGTACAATGACCAAATGACCATTATTTGTGTATGTTCAGTTATCAAACTTTCATAATATATTTCTTATTTTCGTTAAATCATGACCTCTTCCGAATACATTAGGTTTGGATAACACTATATTTTGTTAAATATTTAAAATAAAAAGTGAATAATCAAGACCTTATTCAAAATGTTGCGAACTTCGATTTAGGGGGCAAGACTACCGGTATATAAAAAAAACTATGATGACGAAGTTAATGAAATTGATTTCAATCATTTCATCGACTAAAGTGTATGTCTCTCTTGGAGAATTTCTGCAGTAGTACAAGCGCATACAGAAGGTCCAATTTCTACCACAAGTCTTCACTTGCTTAAGTGCTAGTGTAGAGGCTCGCTGCATCTGAACTGCATAGTGCATGCTGATATGCTAATACAGTAAAGTGAACTAATGCAGCAAGGTTTACATTAGCGAGTTATTGAGACTGGCACGGGCAGGTTGGCTAAGGCCATGAACGATGAATCTAGCTGACTTATTATCTTCATCACCCCCGAATCCTGCAAACGTAGTTCAAACAGATGATGAGGAGTGATATCCCGATTCCGATGTAAACTCCAGAAGACAAATAAGTTGAAGCTATTTTTACAGTAATTATATAGTTGTTTCGACATCCCCAGGCTCGTACTTGCCGTTCAGGCGGAGGACGTTAGCTGCAAAGAGAAATATACTACTGGTCAGTGACAGATACGGGGAGGAGAGGGACACCCTCTCTCGAGACATTTTGCATGGTTGATCTTGTATTTCACATTTATTTACTTTACTATTTTTTGTCAAATTAATTAAATTTAAAAGATTTTAAACCCCTCTCCTGGTCGAAAAATGTCACATCACATCATGAAGGACGATTACGAGTAGCTAGCGTTAAAGCAAATTTGAGAAAGGGTCAAAGGGTCGTGCTGACCTTGAATATAAAGTCAAGGTTATTAATATAATTAGAAACCATGATACCGAGGATATGGTAAGGTTGTGGACCATGATAGGAAGGGTAAAACCCGAGGATGCGATGCGAAGCATCCGAGGGCTTTTCCTGACTATCAGGGTCTACAACCTTACCATATCCGAGGTAGAATGGTTTCTCCATATTATCAACCGTTTTTAAGTATAAAAGACGCTTTATATAAAAGACGGATTATATATAGAGTCGTTCGTAAAATACTTGTTTACTGGCTGAATACCAGTTCGACCAAGATTTCTATGTAAAGTTCTTTTTTACCCTTGTCTTCAATCTGCCTTCGTGGCGCAGTAGTCTAAAGCGTTAGCTCATGAACGCGTTAGCTCTTACTGGTTACGGGTTCGAGACGCACTTTCGTCAACACATTTGCTGTTCACATTGTGCTATATATTTAAGAAATTTCTCAAAATTAGTCTCAGATAGTTTATTCAGATCTTTACATTCAAGCCCTCACTTTAGCAATTATATCAGGGTTTACAATCATTGTAATTCCTCAAAAGAGGGTATACAATTGTCTGTGTAAACCCTCCTTGGGGGACTTACACTGTTGTAAGTCCCTCGTACCAGGTGATAAGGTCTAGAAAGGTCGTTTTAAGTATCACGTTATATGGCTAGTAGGTTGATAAGTCTACATAACTCCCCCAATGAATGTTGTCAACTAACGTGATTCAGAAGTATTTGACAGAGAAGGATCATGAGATTTTGCGTTAACAATCTTGTGAACTGTAAAATAAGGTCAAAGTCATCAAAGTCGACTGGTCTTTGCGTAATCCGTCAATATTTGTTTGAAAATTACCTACATGGCATTTAGAGATGTAGCTGTAATTACGGAAAATGCTTAACATTGTGGTCATACTGTCACAACCTCTTCACAAAACTATAATATTTGTATTGTAAAACTGTCCATAATTTGTATGTATGTATACAATTGAACGAATTGTTTTATATTTATGTAGCAAATGGATAATATATCGATGCGCCCATGAAAATAGAAATAAAGTGATAACAACAAATATTGTAATTCTGTGATTCTGTTTCAGTAGTTTTTTTCACTCGTTTGATTGAAATATTTTGTGTTTTGTATGGTGATGTTCTTTTGTTCTTAAGTTTATACTTCCCTGTTTCGTATTGCCACAAATTATTTACTCAATTTAAAGAACTAACTACGAATTCCCACCTGCTATGAACCACGCTAAAGACGTCAGTGCTATGATGACGTAGTGATTGTCACTGTTAACTTGAACAGCGGATTGGAGATATCCAAGCACTTGTTGAAAGCTAAGTGCCAAAGTGAGGAGACGACGATTAATATCCCCATCATTATCACGTAGATTGAGATCATGGGATCTGCAGGACAGTCGTTACGGTATTTCACTCCTGCAAATAGAGCATAGAACTTCTTGAAACTCGATGTTCAGAACATCCTGCTCCATCAGTGTAGTTGTATCTGGTGATTCTACAACCAAGCCGTGGTATACTGAGACCTAAAACTGGCTACATTGGCTACATTGGCTACATTGGCTACAAATAACCAGCCAATGAGAGAACGTCCTTTCGAGAACAAGAGAATTAGTGAGCACAGCTCACTCATATACCCCCGCTTTTAACATTGGTCAAAGAAGAAAAGTTTAGAAATAGCAGATAGACATCAATGTTTAGTCTTCTGTATGAACAAACCACAGAAGTACTATAAAAGCAGAGTATGTGTGTTTTCATAGTAACTATGTGTTCATAGATACACTTGTAAGAGTGCTTTAGAAGTAAAAGTTGAAAACAACAAGATTGAGCCCGAAGTTGTGTCGCTCCCGTACTTTCCATATGTGCCCAAGAAAGTTGACGTTTTTAAAGAGGGCTCTTTTCGGCTCCATGGTGATATATCTCTCTTGTATATAAACGTATGTCTAAGTTAGTTATTGCAATCCCTTTCTTATAACAAGTTTAACAATTCCATTACAGATCGTTGTCATATAAAAGTTGTAATTTAGCGCATAATTTGGACATTTAAAAACAAATAATTTTGTCATATTGAGGGGTATAATCTTTGGAGAATTTGTGTTTGAAACCTACTGTAGATAAAATCATGTTGAACAGCTCAGAGTTTTTTGTATTTATTTTTGAGTCTACACTGCGGCCTGGATTTGCCATGTTTCTACGACCATGAAACGCCCAAAAGAGCATGGTTGAGCAATAACATTAACATTGTTTCTGTTCGAAATATGTTCAGCTAGTTGTTATGAAGCTGTACAAAGTCCGAAGTCCAAAACATAGCTTACATAGGTTCCAGGCCCCAAGGTCAAAGTGAGTTTCTTAAAGACCTGCAGTATTGTAATAGTATTAACCCTAGTAACTATAGTTGATGTTATAAATGAGATGAGTTGCTTCTTACGTGAAGTAAGGTTATGTATAGAAAAGAGTATACACTTTAGATGGTTTTGACTGGATCAATCTTCTTTAATACAATACGATGAGCTCATTTCGACCGGTGTATTGGTCCTTTCAAGTATGGTCAACCATACAATCGTACTTGAAGAGACTAATACACCGGTCGAAATGAGATCTTAGTGCAGTACTCAGATCAGAAACTCAGTTAGGTACGAGTGTTACAATCGATCTGATTTGAATTAGATTGATGCACGACGCTTCAATTAGTATTATCAGCATCAAGGGTTAGCTCCCTTGAATCGTTCATGTTATCGGGGTCTCCCGGTTTGACCACAACTGGTATGTGTATGTACATGTATCTGCATAAAATGGTGCAGAATGCCACATTGTAACACTGAATAGATATACAAACTGTGCTGACCAAATAATACTACAACAACAAATGGGTCAGTCTACGAGATTTGGAAATTTTGGCAGATAGAGGAAATATTATTTTCATTTTATCATGTCAATATGCCTTTATGGCATTTAAAATCTTATAAAACTTGCCAAATATCTAATTACAATATTTATGATAAATTTAATAATTTATGATATCATGAAATTGAAAGTTTTTTTAAGGGAAATATATATTTATATATATAGAACAGTTTATAACTATACTTATTATGTGATAAACATGTGTTTTTTTTAAAAAAAAATTCATGGATGTAATTTCAACAAATGAGATTTTAGTTCGTCAGATGTCTTACAGTTGACATGAAATATAAAGAGGACGTAATCCCTTTGATATTCCTATATGTTTAAAAAAAATTCAGAGAAGTAGTTGTTGGCATAATATTTTTAAATTGGCATTTGGTTGGTAATAGAAACCAGACAATAAACATGTCCATGAACTCGGAATGTTTCAGAGTACTAGATTTATTACAAAATAACAATTGCGGTTGAACTATTTCACCTCAGTTATCATTCTCGAGGTTAGGGTCGGAAATCTGAAGGGAGTAACCTCTGTGGGAAGGTTAAGCTCAGCTATAAGAAAAGCATACAATTGCATGTGTTAATGCCATGAAGAAACAGTGCCTAGCATCATTGCCTGGCAATCGTATTGGTTCTCAATGTTTGGAGCTTTAAATGCCAGTTTTTAAAATTATAAACGCACACTTTGTTTTTTTAATTTAGTAAAAATGAATTATCTAGTTAAGTGATTTTATTAAACATCAGTACTGATATATTTCCATTCTGTTGAGTTGAAAAGTAATTAAATGTAACTCATTAAGTTATTTGCAATCGCTAAAAAAGGATTCAAAGATTGCTGTCAACAATTTGTTTCACAGCTATCGGATTAACAGCTGAAACGTCCAGAATTTTGAGTTTGTAGAATGACCCATTTTAATTTCAAATAAGCTTACAATGTAAACGTACGTACGAGTGAACCCGTTGCCATCCCCGAACCATCCTGTAAGGAAAAGGAAACACAACATGAAGCACATTACATATCGGTGATATACATATCGTGATTGAAAATCAGACAGACAGACAGACATTTTATCCAGTATAAAGGCCAAAGGCCCAAAATACAATAACATTACAAATTTGAAACAAGCGCACATAAAATATAACAGGTTTATGAATTTAAAATTACAGCTCTAGTTGTACATATACATTTAAGAAAGTTAACAACATTCATGATAATACCTTTATCTTTACTGCTAAGAATATAGATTAAATTCTGTGTGTTTGATGTATTGTACAACAATGGAGCAATAAACTTATTTCTAATATTTTCATACAATTTACAATAAAAAAAAGAATGTGGATTGTATCTTCAATACAGTTAATATTGTCTACTTAACAGTAAATACAGACTCTGTCAGCCATTGGTACATTGTTGTATATTCCTGTTTCTATACCTAACCCAAAATAACTGCACCTGAATTTTGCTAAAAGGGATTTTAAATAGGGAGATATAGATAATGATAGATAGCTTTCTACATGAAATAATGATTTAAAATGCTTGTAGGCAAAACAATCTGAAAGATTATGAATATTTGCAGACCATGATTGTTTTAGAATATCAGAGAACCTAAGTTTAAATTGTTGCATAAAAACTTCGCTATCACCAACATCTTGGGAAAGCCATACAAATCCAAAACCAAATTCAAATAAGATATTGTTAATATATGTAGCCCAAGTACATGTAAGCCTACCCGAATCATCAAGAGATTTCAACATATCATAACCCTGAAATGGAAGACTATGTGCATCTAGTTGAATTAACCTACACCAATACTTAACCGCTCTGGACATATAATTTAACTGCGCTGGAAGCCTACCGCAATCCCCTAACACCATGCTGCTACTAACATTTCTACCAACTCTAAGAAGCTGTCTACAAACTTTAATCTGGAGACCTTCAATAATTTTACAATAAGATGTTTCCCAACTTCAGAACCATAACACAAAATAGGCAGAATTATAGAGTCAAATACTTTAAAAAGATCCTGGGCTGACAAAGTTCCAAAATTTCTTTGAAGAGATAAGTGCTTTATTACCTTTGGAAAGTAGACAGTGTTGAGCCTTTAATGGTCCATGAAAGTCTAGGGGTGAAAACTATACCAAGATATCTGATTGAAAATCAGCAGCATATAAAGGAAATATAAATAGCTATAGATCTTAAAGGGACACTGCGTCAAGGATAAAAATGAGTTTCATCTTTATCTCACTAAGCTGATTAGAGTGTCTGCTAACGAGTTATGCTTCACTTCACTGTCTACTTGCAGTAGTTTTTATTACAAATTACGTCAATTGTCTGAAATTCGGTGTCTGTGACTTGTTAGCAGACATGTTAATCAGCAAAGGTAGATACACACGATCTGATTTTTATTCTCAATGCGATGTCCCTTTAAAGAGTGGATTTTATTGGAGTATCCGCCATTTTGGTTTTGAAACCTAATTTATTAGCGATTATCTGACGTCAAATAAACAGAATTCCCTTTATTGCATAAAACGTACTACACAACATCTAGCCTTTATGAAGCGTGAAGGCTCGTCTCTAGTGCAAGTCGCCAAAGCAACCCACGTGCTGCACATACTGCACGTGCTTATGTTGGAAGTTAGACTACCCTTGTCACACATTACTGAATGTGACGATTGGTTTATAAACACTGATTCTAAATGTCCTGAGAACATACACATTATTGCCTATTTAATGTACTTTTTTTAGCTAAGACCAGCAAATTATGACAAATATATTATATATATATATATATATATATATATATATATATAATTCAAGCAAAATACCTAGTAGGGTAAAACAATTATTCCAATATCTGTAGAAAATACATAATTAAATTAAATGGTAAATAAATATCCTAAAATTATATATTTCGATTTCTTTCATTGCGCATAAACTTTATTTTTCTTTCGTGTATTTGTGTACGGTGTGTGAGTTAAAACCAC
The DNA here is from genome assembly GCA_936450465.1 of Gibbula magus. Classification (NCBI taxonomy): domain Eukaryota; kingdom Metazoa; phylum Mollusca; class Gastropoda; order Trochida; family Trochidae; genus Gibbula; species Gibbula magus. The sequence goes on along the minus strand of OW388294.1, from coordinate 37,403,543 downwards.
AATGCTTTGTGCTTGAAAATAATAGACTTGATCTATATTTAGACTGAAAAACACCTTTACTAATTACTAATAATCTCGGCTTACTTTGGGTAGAAAACAATTTGTGAAAAATGAAGGATATATATTTCACAGAGATAGATTTTTGGCAATTTTCCGTTATGTTCATCAACATCCTTGGCTCTTTAAAAAATAAGAAAATAGTTAAATAGTATTCAAGAAACATGATGCACCTTTGTTTCGGTCGTATTGCATTTTTGTAGATTTCATTTCTTGTGATTGGTTCTGAATAGAGCACTCATCACCCGGAAGGTCGGGGTTCGATTCCCGGCCGCGTCATACCAAAATACGTTAAAAGATGGGAGTTGTTGCTTCCTTGGCGCTCAGCATTATAAGGACAGAACAACGCTTGAACTGGCGCTGTACAGTGGCTGCCGGGTGCCATTGGCACAACCCGAATTTCCAATATTTTCATTGTAATGAGGACAATAAGTGTTATTATTATTACCCATCATTGATGTTTGTAAGCTCTGCAACCAATTATCTGAAAGGTATATCCAATGAGTCGTACGTTTAGGTTGGTGACTGTACAGTTCCCCAATGTATCAATGTTTACCTATACGTCATGTGCAGGCACAGGGGCTTGTATTGTCGAAACAAGCGATTACAACGAATATGAAGTCGACGATCCAGCCCCATATACTATAAAAAAAAAGTAAAGGGATGTAACGGGGTCAACACCCCATGTCCGTTTGAAATTATATTTCAGAATGTTGTCATCATATTATCATTCAATGTTATATATCACGGCAAAGCCAATACATTTGTCTTTAACACAAGCCATCAAACGTAAAAATCGAACGGATAATAACAAGGATATGATTTTTCAAAGCCAAAAATATTAGCACATTGCTCATGTAAGCCATTTGCCTGGCCCACCAAAATAATAAAATATTCGCTTGAAAAAATTATTATAAAATACTTTATAATATCCTGTCAGCTAATAGTGACCCAGTTACAAAGCCCAGTATTTGTTGCATCAGATCGCGCAAGAATTATAACACGGGGTGCACTGTAATTGACGTACCAGAGATTTTAGATGATCTCAAGTGTGTTTCGAAACATAGGTTATGGACGACTGAGTGTGATGCAAACTGATTGGTAGACATAATGCATTGTTCCTAAGGTATGGTTCTTAAATTATATATTATAATCATTATTTAGGCTCTGTATCACGTTCTGCTTTCTGAAATAAAGTGATCTCACGAAAAGGTAAATAAGTGTTACTAATGGCTGGATAATACCCATCACTCAAGAGAGTTCTAAAACCAATGTAAATGGTTCGGTTGAGCCATGCGAGTCAATTTACCTTCGAGTGGACATTTTAACGTATCCACACGCTCGAAGGTAGTTCAGGTTGTCTGAATGATGTAGCGATACCTACACACTCAGGGTAAAATTTGAATTATGGCACCATTTGGAATGGTCATTCATATTGCTGTTTGAAGTCGCAAATTCTCATGAGACCTACAAATTTACCTCTCACACGGAAGAGTTCCACACCGGTGTCTTCAAGTACGGAAAACCAGTGTATGGATACGGTTTATAGGGTTGTGTAATGAAATGTTTTACCCTCTAACTTCATAATATATTGACCGAATGTATAAACTTTGATAATAAATGGAGAATTTAAGAAAATAAAATTTGAAATTTCCTTGACCAACTTGTAACACACCAAGTAGTCTTGTAACACACCAAGTAGTCTTGTAACACACCAAGTAGTCTTGCAACATACTATGCATCCTTGTTAAATTGCAATAAACACCATCGACTTTAATCTCTTGCATTAATCCTAGAAACATACCAATACATTCTATAACAGACATCATGTAATCCTTGTTTCATATGAAAAATAAAACCTTGGAAGAAACATTATAACAAATGAATACAAGTACAACAGCAGTTTGTTTTATACCATACCAACAACGATATCAGGCTGAAGCTTCTGGTCAGTGGAAGGTCAAGGCCGTCAATAACATGGGCAATGCCGAAGCTAAGTTCAATGTCAATGTCGAATTGCCAAGAACGACAACTCCTGAAGTGGTAACAGCTCCGACAACCCCTGATGTTGTAACAGCTCCCGAATCCGATATTGGATTTCTTATTGCACTGGCTGGTTTGAGTGGCCATGCTGTGTTGTAACAAGAACAACAACAGGACAAGAAGAAGACTAAATGTGTGAAACCAGGGGAATGGGATGGCAATCACGTGACCGAAATGGCATTTTGTTGTGGGCCCTAAACGCGGATAATCTAGTTGAAATCAAGTTGTGCATCTGCTTGTAACTGTATCTTTTCATTTTATCGTACGTCGTGTGTTTGAGTTACATAGTGTTAAAATTTTGATTTAACATTATAATGTGCACATTGCCATGTTTTTTCGTTAGCATGGCGCAGTATACAGCATCTGCAGACACGGTCAACACTTTCTACCTCCAGAGAGCAGGGCCCATATTTTCGAAGCTGTCTTAGTGCTAAGATAGTCGTAAGCCAATGTTAATGAATGGCATTTACGACTATCTTAGCGCTAAGAGAGCTTCTAAAATATGGGCCCAGGAGGTTAACACCCTATCCGACTTACGTCATGTATATCCTACGTCAACACCCATGTCCGATTCATGTTCATTTATATCTTACGACAATACCCATGTCGGTTTCTGTAGAAATTGTTTTCATGTTTTGTTATTTTTGGAAACAAATAATAAAGTTCATTAATTCAAGAATGCATATCATTTCTCGAACTTTATCAACGATTAGATAGGTATCCATGCATGGTGTTCTTGTGTGTACCGATGTGTTTGGACATTTACCTTAATTTATCGATCATCTTGAGAACGTGAAGTGTGAGTAAATGCATAAAGAGCAGGTTTGACATTCCGTGTAATCTTGTGATCCATGACGGATGATGAATTTGGCTGTTCAACACTATGACATGTTTATATCAATATTTTGAGACTCAGCTTAGTAAAATACCTCACACTATCAATTGACCTGTGCAACATATTATATCCCATATATATTGGGACGCAGGACACCATCCTCTGAAAAACAAATTCCTTTGCAGGTCATAACAGTTTTCATAGCCGTTTTTAAGTGTAAAACAGGCTTTTTACGTGTTATCGCGTTATATTGAGGATCCCTGGCGTTATATTGAGGATCCCTGGGTGATGTCAGCCGCGCTATATGAGTTTTCTGTACCGTGATATCTCGTCTGCCCCCTTAGCGCAGTAGTCAGAGGCGCTGACTCAGTAACTGCAGGTGATAGTGGATACGGGTTCGAGACGCACTTTCTGCAAAACATTTGCTGTATATATTCTGTCGTAAACTTATGAAATTTTTCAAAATTAGTCTAAGTTAGTTTCTTCAGATCTTAACTTTCAAGCCGTCATCTTAAAAAATATATCAGGGTTTACAATCATTATAATTCCTTTTAACAGGGTTTAATGTATGTGTAAACCCTCCTGGAGGGAATTACAAGGTTGTAAGTCTCTCGTACCGGGTGATACGGTTTAGAAAGGTCGTTTCCAGTATCACGTTATATGACTGGTAGGTTGATAATTCCATATCTTCATATGTGCTGCTACACAGAAAGTTAATGTGATGCATCGGGGTTCCGTTCCATAACAGCGAGCGCTTATCATCGCTCATTGATCGCTCAGTGTAGCGCTCAATGTAGCGCTCAATGTAGCGCTCAAGTAGCGCTTATTCTCTCCTGAACGACACGGTGCAAAACCTCAAAGTTCGCTCGCTTTGCTACGTAGCGCTACATTGAGCAATCGCGTTCAAGAGAGGTTTAAATGTAATTGAGCGATTACTTTGAAACCTCTCTTGAACATGACACAGGCTTTATTTAGCGAGTTATGATTTGTGGGGAAGCTGCTTTAAAATGATATTGTCATCTACTATATAGGAGAGGTGATATTGTCATCTACTATATAGGAGAGGGGTTTTCATGATAATAATAATAATAATGATAATAATATGTCATCTTGAATAGCGCACTTACCAAACTACTTAGCAGTTTCTCAAGGCGCTGATATTACTACCCTGACGGAATTGTATTTCGGAGCAGCCATAAGCGCTACACGAAACCACCCGTTAATTCAGGTACCCAATTCTACTGTGGGTAGACTGAGTACAATGCGGATGAAGTGACTTGCCCAAGGACACAACACAGAGAGACCCAGGTTACAAGTTGAAGGTGCCTCCACCGGGAATCGAACCCGGGTCGTTGGCGTGAGAGGCCAGCATGCTAACCACTACACCACTGTGCTCCACTGTCATTCAGGTAGTATTCATGTGTAGTGTATTACTAGTGTGCGTGTGATTGAAACCCCATCGATGACGGTGACCCGAAGTTTTCATTACCTACTTTATTGAATAAGTGAACAATTTTAGGATTTGAAAATATTTATTTCCTGTTTAAGCAAACAAAAAGCTTATGCAAATACTGTTCTGGCTTTTTGGATAGATTTTTCCATCTACTTACAACGTTGTATCATTTCAAGTTCACTCATCCAAAACGTGTTTTCAGCTAACGACATGAAACAAGGACAAGATACATACTTGTATGAAAGTTTCCCAAACCTTGAAAGTTATAACACTTAATTAATAATAAATCCGATAATTTACATTTATAAACCTCACACATTATCTCCTATCTCACAATTTAATAACCAAATAACATTATTTTTGTATGTTCAAGTATTAAATTATCAGATTATAAAATATATTTCTCATTTTCGTTTAATCATGACCTCTTCCTAACACTGCAAGGATAAAATATTAAATATTAATATATGCATGACCTTCATTAAGACATTTGGGACTTTTATTAAATCTAGAATTAGCAAGTTACAAGATTAGGTATATAAACAAATAACCTTGAAGAGTGAAATATTTTAGTAAAAATGTATATGAAAGCTAGTTCGTGTCTCTCTTGCGGATCTAACGCAGTAGTACAATCCGCATAAACAGATCGCCCAATGTCCACCGCAGGTCATAAATCGCGTAAGTTCTAGTGAAGCAGGGTGCTGCTAAGCTAGTACAGAACAGTTAACTGAACGCGACAAGGCTTAAATTGGCCAGTGATTGAGACTGGGGCGAGTTATGACCTGCGGTTGACTTGTCTGATTTATTATCTTCATCATCCCCTTCTTCTGAAAATGCAATGCAAACAGCCGGTGATTAGGAGTGTTATCCCGATTCCGATGTAGTTGACAGTCAAGCTCCAGAAGGCGAATAAGTAGAAGCCATTGTGACAGTAATTAGTTGCATTGTAATCATCGGACTCGTACTTGCCTTTCAGGCTGTAGACAAACACGTTACCTGCAGACAGAAAACACCAGGTTAAAACAAATCTAACAAGTGTTCTAATAACTTTACCACTAACAGGGAAATATCCTCAGTCGCTTATGTTGAATCAAGTAAGATGCATTTACTAGTCAGACATGATCAGAAAGTGGTTCTTCATAATATTGCATTATCGGTGATGACCTTGAAAATAAGTTCAAAGTCACCAAAGTAGATAGATGTCTCAGTTTGTAACCCCCCAATAGAGAGGTTACAGAATTTGAATAGATCCTACGGTTTATGAGATACAGCATTAACAAGAATTTGAAAAGTGATGAAAGAGTCGTTGTGACCTTGAAAATAAAGTCAAGGTCACTCAAATCTGCGTATATCCCCAATGAAGGTTATCGTAAAACTTGAGGAATTTGGCTGCAAAGGGTTATGAGATATCGCGCTTACAAGAGTGCGACCTTTAAAATAAAGTCAAAGTTGCCAAAGTCTACGTATATACGCATAAAAAGGCAATATTGGCTGTAATATAATTTGAAGATATTGGGTTCATCAGTTCATGATATCTCTCAACAGTTTGACAAATGACCAAATGCCGTGGTAAAAACCAATACAGGGTCACCAAACTCGACAAGAGTCTCATCCTCGGTTACCCAGGGTTTTATATATGCTCCGTTAATCTCCACTATATCACCCATGGGAAACTCTGTCAGCGAAATCTGTACTAAAATTACCCACCCTTGGCCGGCGTGACGAAGTCAGTAACCAAAGAAAATATTCAATACGATAAGACGGAAATGGTCAAGGGAGATAACCGGTGACGGATGGCTAACAAAATGACCTCGCGTGCATTGCAACGAAGTGATATGAATTGTCATTGGCTGGCAGGTCCGAGCTGCGTAGCGGTTTGATTGGATAACGCCGGCCAAGGGCGGGTAATTTTAGTACAGATTTCTCTGATGAAATTTCCCATGGGTGATATAGTGGAGAGAAACGGAGCATATATAAAACCCTGGGTAACCGAGGATGCTAGAGTCTGTGCTTTCCGCCAATATATAAGGTGTCGCCAAATTGAAAGACAAGCGGTGCAATAGTTCCTGATATATCGCGTTGACAAAAATGTGACATACTGTCACCGCTAAATATTTATATTTAGTTCCCGTTCCGCGTTGCCATGGGGAATACACATTATTGACTAAACTTAAATTAAACAACTAACTAGGAATTCCTACCTGCTATGAACCATCCTAAAGACGTCAGTGCTACGATGACGTAAAGAACGATCATTATAATTCGGGGTATAACTTCGAAGATATCCAAGCACCTGTTCAGAGCTAAGCGCCACAGTGAGGAGACCATGAATAATACCCCCATCACTATAACGTAGATGGGGACCATGGGATCTGCGGTACAGCTGTTATGAAACACAAATCCTGCAAATAGAGAGTGGAACTCCTTGAAGCTCACTGTTCATACATAAGGTTGCTGGTGTTTGGTGTGGTTGCATTACAAGCGCTCGTTATTGTAAATATAGGTATACCTATTCTAAGTTTCGAGAATATCTTCAAATTGCCTACGATAACGATTTTCTGTGGGTTGAGTGAACTGTATACTATGAGATATCTCCCTTGTTTTTTTAATATGAATAATCCACGTGTCAGTCGTATTTGTTTTTATATTTCTGAAAATGAAGCCATTAAAACCACAGAAACATTTTTACTCAGTTTGCAGTTATGTTTAAATTATTATATTAAATATAATTTGCAAAAGACGTGCTATAGCCCCTTTAAATTAGTTAATGACAGAGACTGGGGCAAGTACATTCTCTTCCCACAGAGGTTACTCCCTTCAGATTTCCGATCCTACCCTCTGTTGCTTTTCGCTTGAAATCGGGAGCAGAACCAAACTCCCCTAGCGGTGAAAAGAGAAATTTCATACGGTGTCCCTGCTTCTTAACCAATGAAAACTCATCTTTATTGGCCATGTAGACAGGGTGACTTCAAAGATCATGGCATTTTACTCTGAAGGGTCTTGCTCATTATCATATGTCATTCGAATATCTCTGATGTAAATAACGCAAATGAACTTTTTTTGGTATTAGTGTCTGATTTGGGCTTCTTTATTTATAAGTATGTTTATGATCAATAGTTTTCACAAAATCAAATAGCATATTTCGAGGAAAACACAGAAAACAAAGGAAAACGAGAAAACGTTGGCCTTACGTTTGTTTTATCATTATGACGTGTCATTGGCAAATGTCACTTTTACAACGGCGTCGCTGATTCCACAACTAGATTCAATTGCAACCAATCAGGAAACTCCCTTTCAAGCGTAAAACAACAGAGGGTAGGATCGGAAATCTGAAGGGAGTAACATCTGTGGAAAGAGAATGTAGATCAATATATACTTGTATTTGCTCATTTAATTAATTTAAGTATAAATTATACATGGTATTTCTTCCAGGATTCACCATTCCCAAATTTGGAAGAATCACAGATGTAAATAAGAATGGGGCAAGTAAGGCTTTGCTGATGAAATTTACTCATGTAACCAAGTGGAGGACTCATTTAATCCCAGTGCCATGCGATCACCATTCACTCACAGAGAAATACTCACCTAAAATAATATAAACTAGGGCCATAATCAAACTGATGACGGTATATATCTTTAGAGGGACTGCAAAAACAAAAAAATAAAAGGTTACAGTAGTAATTCAATAATTACGGAAATAAATTATCGAGTTTTTGGCATGGTGTCCATCCGTCCGTCCTGCCGTCTGTAAACTTTAAGCTTTTCGTCGTCTTCTCCAGAACCGCTGGCTCTATGGAGCTGAAATTTTGTGTACAGACTCCTTGGCAAATGGGGATTCTAAATTGTAGATTTGGTGACCCCGTGACCCCAAATAGGGTCACAGGGGTCACAACCTTAAAAACCTATTTTCATTTTCTTCCTCGGTACCAAATAGTCAAGAAAGCTGAATTGTGGTGTAGATCTGGTGACCCCGTGCTGATATTGGGATCTCGGGCTAACACCTATGGCCCAAACAAAATTTCTTACTGGTTTCCGCCCGCATCAGTTTCAAACCCACGCCTTGTGTCTTTTTTCTAGGTTCTAACAAAAGAAAGGGGCAGTAAACTAATTATTTTGCCTCAAAATATATTGGACATTAAATATATCACTCGCTACTGTTGAGATGGAGTGTAGGGGTGAGATTATTGACCATTTGGAATATTAATATATTTAAGAGGATTTGTGCTTTATTCATATAAATAATTGTGTAAATTTTACTTTTTAACCGGTGAGAAGTTTGCATAAAATGGAATTTATCCCTTCATTGGAAAATAAAATTTCGAAAATAAAAAAGCGAATCATCGCATCATTTTTGTCAGCCTCTAAAGACCAGAAAAATTTATTTTTATTTTTTGGGCCTATACAATACTATCTTTGTATGAAACTTTTGTTTCTGACCTGAGTTGTAATACATGGTCCTTCAACAAAGGAAAGTTTGTATCATTTAAAACATAACAGTATATCACATGCTACGTGATATTACTTGTGCCGCATGGTACACGGTACTGATTTTCAAAATACACTTAAGATATGTTCAATAACAAAACCTTAATCTTCAGTTTAGCAGTCAAGCTCTTTAATGCAAACAAGTCTATGTTTCACTGGCCACTGGTCACTGGTTTTGGTCAAATAATGCCACACATTAAAGGTACACCTCATGACAATTGTGTTGTAAACATTTTTCAATCTATATTCTTAAATTCATTCTTCATTCATTCTTTAAATTTTACTTAAAAAATAGTAAAGCAAATCATTTAAAATTAAAATTCAGAACTAATTATAACACCACTCAGAGTAAATAGCATCTGGAATTTAGAACTGCCTAAAACACAAAGCACTCCGTCTTTAGCTGGTGTTCAGTTTAAAATGTAGATTGCATAGGATAATAGGATAAGAAAGTAGGAAGTTCCCAGTATCGTAAATTAATCATTCTCTTCCCATAGAGGTTACTCCCTTCAGATTTCCGATCCTAACCTCTGTTCTTTTTTGCTTGAAATCGAGAGCAGAAACAAAGTCCCCTAGCGGTTGAAAGCGAAATCTCTATCGTATCCCTGCTTCTTAACCAATGAAAACTCATATTTCAATGGCCAAGTCGACCGAGTGACTTCAAAGATCTAGGCATTTTACTCTGAAGGGTCTTGCTCATAGCATATGTCATTCGAATATGTTTGATGTAAATAACGCAAATGAAGTGGTTTTGGTATTTGTCTCTTCTCTGGTCATCTTTATTCATAACCATGTTTATGATCAATACTTTTCACAAAATTAAATAGCATATTTCGAGGAAAACGGATTAAACGAGAAAAACGTTGGTCTTGCGTTTATTTTATCGTTATGACGTGTCATTGGCAAATGTCACTTTTACAACGGCGTCGCTGATTGCACAACTAGATTCAATTGCAACCAATCAGGACACTCCCTTTCTGCCCCCGATTTCAAGCGTAAAACAACATAGGGTAGGATCGGAAATCTGAAGGGAGTAACCTCTGTGGAAAGAGAATGTAGATCAATATATACTTGTTTTTATCATTTAATTAATTCTTTAAATATAAATTATACATGATATTTCTTCCAGGATTCACAATTCACAAATTTGGAAGAATCACAGATGTCAATAACAAAATAAGCTTAACTGTATACGTACGAGTAAATCCGTCGCTTTTCCCGAACCATCCTGTAACGAAAATGAAATAAACATAACATGAGACACATTACATTCAGGTGGTATACATATCATGTTAGAAAATCAGCAGCATATAACGGAAATATAAATAGCTATAGATCTTAAAGCGTCCGTCCTTCTATTTGCATTACTCCAAAAATGTTAATCAATATAATGATAAATTATTTATTTCTTTGTGGATATTCTGCTAAAACATTTTTCTCTTATTAAGAAGTTGTGAAATTAGTAAATATATAGCGTCATTCTCAGTTCACCAAATGCTCAAAAATAAAAAAATCCTTTGACAAAGTAGATCATCATTTGCATCAACTGCATTTATACTCAAGAGCGCTCAGATAGGTAACAATAAAACGTAATATTACATTTAAAGGGACAGTAGCAAGTTTTTTTCGCTCAAATAAGTCGAAGAAATGTATTTGAAAAATAATATCAGCAATGGTAAAACACCCTTCTCTCTTCGGAAAATCAAGTTGAAAATGAGTGTACATGGTTCAGTAAAGCCATGGGAATTGTTTTTGTAATTCGAAATAATAAAATGTGTTCACATTAAAATGGCCGCCATGCAATTTGTGCTTAATACTAAACATCGTTATTACCACTGCGGATAATTAGTTTGTGCAATAAGATTATTTACCTTCTAAAATAAATTAAAATGACATAAACTATCATTATAACTGGGAAATTTGAAAAAATTAATTTTTCAGAAAACGTGCTTCAGCCCCTTTAACATCACTGAAAATGAATATGGATTGATAACATCACGTTATGTCTCCATGTAAACATTAGAATAACACGTGGACAAATATTGCAAATATATAAATATTTCGAATAGGAAGAGGGTTGCTTCCGTGTTTATGAAGAATTATCTGTGAAACTAAGATCTCTCTGATTCAATTCTGAGCGAGTGGTATTTCAGAAATTGAACAACAACCATCATTCATATAAAATAGTTTGAATACGTAAACCATAATTAACGTTACATGTATATACAATCGGGCCTCGATATTCCGAACATTTTCGGATAGTGAAATGTTCGGACTACTGAAATGAACCAAACAAGATGTAGTTCATCCCCTTTGAATCTACAGACAGACGAGAACGTTTTTAGAATATCAAATGAATTTTGACACGCTGGCTTTTTTTAACTATCATGCCAAATGAGAATTTCAATTTATAACAATCACAAACTGCTGATACACAAAGTAAGACATTACAATTTATTAAAATCACCAACTACTGACACGCTCAACTCCCGTGTGAGTCCACTGTCATTTAAGTTTACATTGTATACATTTTGTAGCATATGAATCGGCGATTTGTTACCTGACTGTGTCTAAATAAATAAACTAGTATGCAAAAGGAACGATACAAAACGAAATACTGCTTCCGGATTAAGTCGATATATTAAAAGTTTTAGTTAAGGATATGATTTGCAAAAATGTACACACAACTTCATTCAGCAATGTATCATATACTTTTAATTTGTATCTGTTTTAATACACACGGATTGCTGAAATCGTTAATTCACAATGGTTTTCGGACAGAATGTGTACCATTCAAGTTAAATGTTCCTAAACTATGGTTTATAAAAGATTGTGCCTACATATAACGTTCTTGTATCCTTTGAATTTCCTGTCATTCGATGACGCATTATAGTCCGTTTGTCGTGAAAACGTACCGATGAATTTCAAGTTTAACACAAAAGTAAATCAATTACGGTAAAATATAAATTACAAAGCCTCATAGTTTTACATCGCCAAATAGGCATTTAATTTGCAGAATTTTCTTCAACGTAAAAAGTTGTTTAAGAAACGATCATAGTTTGAAGTCGCTGTTCTTGATTTGTATGACAAGGGGGTATGCACAGTGTCCTAAACACCAGACACATATAGGGACGGTTTCAAAATATGTACTCATAATTTGAACCTATAAATGAAAATGTCTAGAGGTATATGTATGACTCCTCTTTAAACGCCTTGTTGCATCTCTGAAATTCATTCATGACACCGCTTATCGCATTTCACAGGGGTTTAGAGCACAAGTAACATTTTGTCTACTTAGTAGACATGGTTTGAATGATTTGTTTTCATGTTGCTTAATGAGCTTGTAAATTATATCGAAAATTTCATATTGCGAGATGTCAACTACGGTACCATGTCTCAATCCTTATAGTGTGTGTTTTTTACTGTTAACTCCTGATGTGCTGTATGGCTGGTATTCGCCCATGTGTCATTAGACATACATGTTCTACTTGGACCACAAAATATGGATTAATAATTGTTGTTTTTTATTCAGCATCAATAATGATAATTATTAATTGAAAGTAATTTATAATACGGTTTCATACCCATTCGCTTTGACATCCGTCCAGATTCCAAGCTTTCTAGGTTTTGAGACAACCCTTTCTTATGAGATTTTCATTTGGCTGTATTTACTATAAAACTGGTTTATCGTTTGAGCTAATGACAAAACATCACTTATTTCTATGTCTAAAAGGATTTAATAAATACAATCAGAGATAAGTTATTGTATGGTAGAATGTGTATATAACGAACCCGGAAGCTTGTGCCTATAATTTCTCTTTACAACCAGTATTGCGATGATCAAATTAATAAAGAGACTACGGTATTCTATGTTAACGTTGATCACGCAATTCACGTGTATGTGTGAACTCTTCAAAACACAGTCGAACCCCCTTGTCATACAAACCAATAACAGCCACTTCAAAGTATGATCGTTTGTTAAACAACTTTTTTCCTTAGTTACAGAAAATTCTGAAAATTGAATGTCAAATTGGCGGGGTAAAACTATGAGGCTTTGTAATTTTCATTTCAAATTATTAAAATCACTTTTCTGTTAAACTTGAAATTCATCGGTACGTTTTCTTTTGAGAGATTCTGAATTGAGCACCTGAATGGTCAATGAAAAATATATATACAAAATAGGCCATGGTACGACAGTTTCACAAAATATTTTCATCAAATATATATACATACCCATCGTTGATGTTATAATGTAAACTCTGCAACAGATTATCTGTAATTCCTTCAGCTACTGTTTGTACTGAGAACGATAGTGTGTTTGCAGATCCGTTTCTGTTCCTCAAAGGTTGAAAAATGTCCCTCAATGTATAAATTGATGATTTGTCAATGAATAGCTGCAGTAGCCAGTTGCTTAGATGACATTCACCTACACAGCAGAGGTAGGTAAAACTAGGGAAGCAATATATACTGCACAAAACAACAAACAATGGCCAATTCAGTATAACATCAGTACAAACGTAAGAAACGGGCTCGGTTTATTATACTGGGTGGTTATTGTGAAATCATTTCAAATACGATAACTAGTGTATAGATAGGAAATATACTGAGGACATTGAACCAGATTTCAAACGTTAAGTAGGTTAAGTGATACTAGCTGAATGTGATGACGACCATTGAGACGTTATCTGTTATAATGAACTATGTGTTGAAATATTGGCGTACCACACATAATTGTTGGGAAATAAATGTACGTATGTATCTCACCCTGACGTATATATCATGACATTAAACTGTTTTCATACTCAAACATCCTAATTTAAATTATATTCCCTGATTCATTTTCTTATTAACAGTTTGCCAAGATACCATATTCAATTTGTGTTACAAGAATCTATTGTAGGAGGGTTCAAAAGGTTAAACCTAATTATAAAACTGCCTTTCATAATATCTTATTTATCTTCTTTAAAACTTTGCTGTGACATTTGTGAAATAGGTTATGGACGAGAGAGTTTACAGCAAACTGAACATTAGGCATTAAACGTTCTTAAGACGAGGTTCTTACATTATTTGCGTTAATATCACCTCTTGGGAGCGGTGTTATTATAAGCTACACAGCTTGTTCACCAATCCCAATTCATTTCATGAATAAAAATATGTTTAATCCATATCACCTCTTTCAGTATCATTACAACAAATTCTAACATACTAAGAACCCTTGTAACATACCATCAACCTCCTACATACAATCAACCCCTTCTTACATACCACCAACCTCCTATAAACCATCAACCTCTTCTAACATACCATCAACCACTTGTAGCATACCACCAACCTCTTATAAACCATCAACCTATTCTTACATACAATCAACCTCTGGTAATATACAATCAACCTCTTGTAACGTATCATCAACCTCTTGTAACGTACCATCAACCTCTTCTTACAAACCATCAACCTCCTACAAACCATCAACCTCTTCTTACATACCATCAACCACTTGTAGCATACCACCAACCTCCTACATACCATCAACCTCTTCTTACATACCATCAACCTCTTCTTACATACCATCAACCTCTTGTAACATACCACCAACCTTCTACATGTACATACCATCAACCTCTTGTTACATACCATCAACCTCTTCTTACATACCATCACACTCTTATTACATACCATCAACCTCTTATTACATACTCTCAACCTCTTGTTGCATACCATCAACTTCTTGCTACATACCATCAACCTCTTGTTCCATTCTATTAACTTCTTGTTACATTCCATTAACCTCTTGTTATATACCATCAATCTTTTGTCATATACCATCAACCTCCTACATACCATCAACCTCTTGTAACATACCATAATTTGTGATGAAAGAAATCTGACTCCTCAATTCAAGACATGTATATCACCAATGAATTTAAACGGTTATAACCAACACAAAACTATTAAGTTTATTGAAGTCAGCGTAACACATTTATTTCACATTCATTTCATAACCTAAGATTCGTAAGTTCTCTCATAAAAGGGAAAAAATACAAAATCAATCAGCTCATAGTAAAAAAAAGACGTTATCAGAAATGATTAAATATAGCCAAACAAGTGCGCTTATAACTAACACACTGTAACCTTAATCACCCCAAAGTTGCTCAATGTGATTAAATTGTAAACCATGGATTTTCCGTGATCATATAGACAATAATGATCTCGGCAACGTTTATATAAGGAAACGTTTGTTATGAAATATTTGTATGAAGCTCCGTCTTATAACTGTAACTCAAGAAAATGCATCCTTGCAAAATTTCCCTGCAATGCACAACTCGCGCCAGTCTCTATCACAAGCTATTTAAGCCTTGCTGCAGTATGTCACCTTTTCTGTGTCAGCTTGTCTGAGTGCTGTACTGAACTTACAAAACAAACAAAATCCGGGTGCTGCAATTAAGTCACGTATTGTGACAAAATTCAGTAAGGTTTAAATTAGCCAGTGATGGGAAAAGGCGCGAATATTGCAGGGGATATTGAAATCCCTTATACCGTTGTATAACTATAACAGGAAATATCAATGGATATGTTTACTGCCCTATGTCTTATTATATTTATCTATGTACTATATTGGAGAGCAGATGGCAATTAAGTACGTGTAATTCAATTAAATTCCTCTCCATACTATGCTTTGCTGGGTTTTTTTCTTTTAAATCTAGATATGTGTCCGATCATCCATCATATGGCATCATGAATGGTGACGAATTCAATATGAACATCATATCCATAGAGATTATTGCACCATTAAAATGTGACATATGCCTTTAACGAAAACATTAATTTAATAAAAGCCATATGGAACAATTGCTAGTGTACTGATTTTATCACCCGTTTTATTCATGTACTAAGACGAGGTAAGCAAATTAGATGATCCAAGTCACTGACATTACGTTCTATTTTTCTTATCTGGTGACAAACGTCGATATACTGAAACTCGCCCTGACGCAATCGTTGCTTGGCATCAATGCGCATATTACTAGTATTACAATCTACATGTAAGTGGCAGGTCCCGATTGAGAGAGGAGATCGGGGCCTCCTTTCACAAAGCACTAATATGATCGTAAGGTTAGTTTAGTATAATGTTAAAGAATATGAGTTGAGGTTAACCTAGGTTAGGATTGCTTTGTGAAAGGAGCCCCTGGGGGAACATTCCTGGATCCTTCTATGAACGTTTATGCTTTATCTATATAATGGCTAATAATTTTCTATTATGTGTGTATTTTCATGAATATTGTATTAATGAATCGAATTGTGGGTCAAATGGCCTTGAAAATAATAAACTATTGAGAAATTGAATAGTTATTGAATAAGATATTATCTTCTTGAATTGCCTTGTCTACCCAGGTCATGACGAACAACTATAACTGTTATTATTTTAATACAACCGTGTATCCATGATATACAATCAGGGTGACACCATGCACGAAAGGTAATGCGGTACATTTACAATCCAGTGAAACACATCACCATGTCACGCTTGACCTAGGAAGATGTGACGTGAGTAACCTATGTAAGAAGAGAAAGACCCGAAGTGAGAGAAAATGCAGCAAGGTTTAAATTAGCCAGTGATGGAGTTTGGCTCGAGTTGTGCTTTGCGGAAGTTGTCATCCATTATACCAATAGATTTCTATGAAAGAAACGTACTCGTAATTGAACATTGCGTGCAAATCTATATTTTCCTTTGTTTCATTGTATTTATAAATATACTGCCTTGGAGACTAGACGTCTAAACATAACAAAGAAACGTCATCTCATAATCAACAGAGTAAAACGGGTAAAACAGTAAAACAAGAAATACTTTCCATTTTGAAGGTCTTTGATAGGCACGTGTTGTGTAAAGACGAATTTCATACATCACAGTATGATCGTTTTAGTTTCATGTTCAGTTCAAATACACTTGGGGTGCTGAATTCACATTTTCAACAATGGTATTTCTACAGAAACTTTGGCATTGAAGTAAAAAATTATAAAATCCTATCTCGTCTGATTCCAAATTCCAAAACCACGATTTCTTTAAACGCATGCCTTTAAGAAATATGGGTAGATGATGTTTTAAGATTCACAGTTAGTGCGGTTGGCTGCTGAAGAAATGTTGTTACTCTGTTTCAGTCGTATTTATCACTTCTGAATTGAAATACTGTATATTATTATATATTTTGTATGATGGCGTTTCTTTTGCGTTTGAGTTATTCCTAGGGCCATCTATCGTCTCTCATTGAGAGACAGGGTTAGGGTTAGAGAGAGAGAGGGAGAGGGAGGGAGAGAGAGAGAGAGAGGGGGAGGGAGAGAGAGAGGGGGGGGGGGGGGGAGAGAGAGAAGCAAAGAGAGAGAGATACAAAGATAAATATAAGGGGTGTGGACAGATAGGAATAAAGAGGATGAAAAGAAAGAAAGATAATGGTATAGGAATGGTCTTTATTTCAAAGAACTCGAAGTCAGCTCTCTCTCTTATCTTTTAACTTCACTTATCTTATATGTATAACTTCACTTATCTTATCACTTCACTTATCTTATAACTTCACTTATCTTTGACTTCATTTGAAACGATTCATATATTTGTAAATATATTGTCACTTCAATATATCATTCACGTATACCGTTCTATCTTTTTCACATCAATTCCCAATTCTTGTTTATGCAACTATCTTTTTCTTCAAGAACATTCTTGTCATTCTTATTAATTGACTGGATGTGACATGTGATTGCGAAGTGCTTGCTTCGGACGCTCAAATTAAAGGCTGGAGTCGTATTCACCTGTGAGACGCGGGGTGTAAATACACACCTGAATAGTCTAAAACATGAAGGACTACCCACTCGCCTTCTCCCTCTCAGGTACAGATGATAATTAAACATTGCAAACCAACGAGTCGGGTTCAGAATAACCTGATCGATACGAGTTGCCTCCCTTTGTCTCTACAAATACGTTTATGTCCCCAGATGGCTTTCAGGGAATTATTCAGGATATATTTACCTTACGACTAGAATTATCTCCCTTTGTTTGACAAGCGCGGGACACGATAAGTAAATCAGAGAGTGTTTCTTTTTTAGGCGACGTGATACATTGCAGTTGTCTCCCTTTGGAGCTTGTCATATGGTATCTAAGTTAGCAATTTATATAGGTTGGGTATTCTGTGATGTACACTAGTTAAAGCCGAGAAATGGAGGCAAGTGAAGAACTTTGTTAAGAAAATGTCTTCGAAACGTAGAAAAACGTGTGGATGACAGTACCTTGTGACTTTTAATGGATATTAATCACTTGTTAAGGTAAGCATGACTAATCCATTTACATGAAGACTGGGCTTGAAAGTAACTGCATCGTTGTACTCTGAAGAAAAGTTTGTTTATATATATACTTGTGTATCGATATATTTACTCTGATGGGCACAACGCAGAAACCGGTAGAAAATGAACTTTATAAATTGAATCTTCGGCGTTAAACCCCATTAAATTACCTCACCTCACCTCACCTCACCTCAACTCACCTCACCTCGACTCACCTCACCTCACCTCACCTCACCTCACCTCAACTCAACTCAACTCAACTCAACTCAACTCAACTCACTTCACCTCACCTCGTTCAAAGTCAAATTCTCAATCGCGTACAACATAGTTAACCTGAGTAGAGTTTTTGTTGAAAATTTTGAAAATCAATAAGATATCTCAATTTGAATATGTTTCACTGAATAACTTCATATTCCCGAACGGTGTCCTAATTGTAGAGAAAATGAAATGAAATTTATAGACATATCAAGTAAACAAATAGATTAACTTTTTCGTTTCGGAGTTTAAGGTCACCCCTTCATTATTTTGCTCAATGTATGTATTCCACTTATTCAAAACAGTTAAAAGATACAAACCATCAAGGACCATTATTCGTCTGACGGAGATATTGGAAAAGATTTTGAGACGATGTGTGCAATCACAGTTGAACCCATAGAAATCCGACCAGTTACGATGAAATCAACCCTGCATGTAACAGCCGCAGTCACAACACATACTGAAATAACACAGTTTATCTGAATAGATTTGCTTTTACGTTGATTATTCGAAAATTCAAAGAAGAAATCTATTTATTATTGTACATGTGATTCATCCTGTAATGTCAAGGTTTCATAGCAGTCTGTGATTGAAACTATAACTACTAATTTGGAATACAAATTGGATCGACTGATCTCTCATTGTTGTTCTTTGAATTGAACGAAGCTTGGAAACACTACACATCAAGAGTTTTTCATGGGAAATGTTATAACTATCTTCTCTGATAACTTTTTCTTGTTAGTATACTTATAACATAGTGATTAAATAGATAAAACGATAGTACTAATTGCACGTTGAGAAAGTCTTGAACTATTCATCTTTTTACGTTTCCTGAAATTCCTTCCTGAATTTTCGTCGTTCTACAAAGCCTTTGCATATACCATTAAAAGACATTATGTTTGTCTATAATTCATTATACACAAAGTTCGTAATGATATTCACAACTAGAAAATATTTATTTCTGATATAAAACAGTCCAGTTAGAATAATTTCTCCGTTTTAAAGATAACCACATTGAAAACCATGGATAAAGATATTTGAAAAGTGTCTCCAATATATCGATACAATACGCTTTGTTATACTATATGAACCAAGACTATTATAATACTGACAGGTATATTTAAGGTTTCTTTTCAGATGTCCCTAATACATTCATGAAAATAGATTATATTTCCACATAAATGAATTATGAATTATACTATGTTGTTATTTCAAGCATATATTCTCTTGTGTCCACATATAATTTAAAAATATAAATGTAATTATTACCAATTTACGAGTACAATTTTAAATCATTTAAAAATCAATATATTTTTAAAATGAAGTCGAGGGTTTTGGAACTTCCCTATTTTCAGCAACTAAATGCTTTCACAAAATTTAACAAATAAAATATTGTTTATATAAAATTATTCATCTTTTCCTAATTTTAATTTTAAGCGGCTTCGAGCAATACATATTCAAAGAAAGATATTTAAATCCGCTTTCCCCTTTTTTTGGGTAGTTTCATTAAGTGTGTTGTGAAAACTCTCTTAACTCTTCAAACAAACGTAAACATCCTCTTCATTTCAGGGAAAACAAACCTGGTGACGTTTCTTAAATCCTCAAACTTAACTGGTTTTTAATTCTTTTGATTTAGAAGTTACTTAATTGCTGATTTACCATTACGCCACTTGTGTATATCAAGTAAAATAATCTTAAAATTTGTCTCAATGTTGATATGATCTTCCTATGTCTTTACGTTTAAATTGTTAAAGAGACAAAAAATTTACACAACGTCCATCCTTAAAATTACTTTAAAACACTGGAGAAATCCATTTGAAACTAGCATACTGAGTTGACCTTTTCTTCTGGAGACAAGTGTCATATAGTGTAAGTCTATGACAATACTGTATAACCCGAAAGGAATTTACTTTGCATCATAACAGATCTCGTGTACAAAAAAGGGACAAGCCGTGCAATTTAGAAACAAAACATAGGGACAAACACGGTCAATTAACTTTCTTATCATTTTTATCATTACCTCATACTGTAAGGAGTGAATCATGTTGGCCTCTATTGGTATAAGGAATATCCCCTTCCAGAAAGAAGCCTTTCAAATGCATACTTTTTTAGTCTATCAAGTAACCTGATACAGACAAAATCTTCAGTGATAATTTCAAATCTCTCTTTTTCATAAAGAACCGATATATTTTGTAAAGAGATTAATTTGAGACAAGGAACCATACCAACCTCCGAAGGAGAAAGTCAAATTGCTTTCAACGATCAAAAAAGACGTTTGTTTACATTTTAAGAACGTAATATATACGGAGCGATTAAAGTTTAAGAACATTCCAATGTTCATTATTTGAAATAGTGGAACGTAGATATCATTCATTTAGAAAAATTAATCAATTACCTACAAAGATGTTATTACTGCACATGAAGACATGACAAGTGATATATTGATACTTGAAAATTACTTAGTTTACAAGATAGTTTGAATTGGGATTTATTGCAGTATGATTAGAATGCACTACAATAACGTTTATATGAAACGTTATGTTCGTTGAAATAAAAAATAAAAATAAATCCGTTTTCATTTCCATTAAATTCAGAATATTTGAAACCTGTATCCACATTTAAAACCTGTTATTTCATTATTTATTTCAAAATTGCATAATTTAAGAAATACATTTTTGAAAACCAACTCAAAATGTGATTATCATTTAATTGAAATATATTTATTCTTCTATCCCCTTTAACAGTTTCATGATCACTTAATCCTCTGATTGGTCTTGCTGTATAAAGGATTATAAAGTATGTTGTTTAAGTCGCCTGTCAAACGTACTGGGGATCTTATTTATTTTTAATGATGTACTTTTATATGCATTTCTGTAACTACGAGTGAGACATGAATAAAAACATCTGTCTGTCTGTCTGTCTGTCCCACCTACCCAGCCCTTTTGTTTAGGGTAATTAAACCAGTCAAGCGGTATCCCTTAAAACAACAGGTGCTGGGTCAGATTTGATACCCATGAAACTAAGAGAAACGAAAGTATTTTATTTGTCTGTGACATTTTTAATCATACATCCAATATGTGTTTTTTTGCACTTTTTCAACATACAATCATACATGTATTTTACGTACTGGCTATTGCTGAAAATAAATAATCTGCTCAGTGTATAGACAATATAAATGTGAAAAGTCAGTATATTTTTTATCGGAAACCGACAATGTAGCGGCTAACGCGCGTGATATTTAGCAAAAAAAATACTCTTTAAATGAACTAAAGAGTTGCACTTCGTTTCTTGATATAGAAAAGATCTAACAAGAAATCAACTCTAATTAGTACAAACATGACATTGTGTTATCTACACTGAGCAACTTTGCTCTTCAGAGGATGAGATTTATTTTAGAGGAAAACAACTTTGACTTTCCTTTCTTCCCTTATTTGAAAAAATATGTCGCCAACTACCTGAAA